>CM053603.1:25988825-26030473 GCA_028646535.1 Procyon lotor
ACCACCACCACAAGCATCAATCATCACCATCATTACCATTACCATCACAATCACCACCACCACCACCATCATCATCATCACCACCACTTCATCATTATTGAGCTCAAGTCACTTTCTACTACATTTCAGTCAATGCTGAAAAAACAATGATCTGTGCAGTCATGTGATCTAGGTACAAGCAGAGATTTCAAAATGATATCACTGAAGAAAAAAGGTTAAAAAATTAAATCTGCAAGATGGCTTTTATAACTGTTTAAGAAGGGTTGGCTGAGCATTTCAGTCCACATAGACAGTTGCTCTGAATTTTGGATTTCCTTCCAATGACCCCAGTCATTTTGACCACAGAACACAGAACTTTATGAGAGCATGCGAACACAGCTGCTGTGACACACATGAGCTCCTCGATTGCAACAGAACCAAGAGGAAATAGAAGTCTAGTTCCTGGTCTCTTCTCAGAAGTCCAGAGTATGTTGTGCATGGAGCAAATCGTGTTGGCAAAGATTGAGGGAACAACCAATCTCAGGCCCATGGTGTGAGGTGATCAATCAACACTAGAAACAAGTACATATCCAGGAGTAAGACATTTCAATAGCGTGGAAAATATTTCTCAATGTGAAGTACTGGGAGTTCTTGGTGGGGCGGAGGTAGGGGGTGCAGGCAGAGAAAAGAAGAAAATTTAATGTCTCAAGACTTAGATTTCTCTGAGATCCTTCATCACGTCATTAAAATGTGGGTATGCTGAGATACGTTTTTCATATGATCAGTGGAGAGCTGTCATTTCTACCAAGTATAAATAATTGCATACCCATTCATTCCTTCATTCATTCAATATCTTTTCATTCATGAATGCCTAGCACGAGTCAGGTATTGTGTGAAATGCTGGGATACAACTGTCAACATGCAGACATGAGCCTATGACATGAGACCTGCTTGATGGATCTTATATTCTAGTAAAAAAGAGCAACAAAGAAAAATAATTAAATAGATACACAACACAATGACTTGTGATAATAAAAATGAGGTGAAAAAAATGGGGTGCTGCAGTAAAGATTACAAGGAACCAGGGAACTACTATTTATCTATCTATATAAAGGTTTTATTTATTTCTTCGAGAGACAGAGAGAGCATAAGCAGGGAGTGGGGCAGAGCAAGAGGAAGGGAAACAAGGAGACTCCTTGCTAAGAGTGGAGTCTGATGTGGGGCTCAATCCCAGGACTCTGAGATCGTGATCTGAGTTCAAGTCAGATGCCTAACCAACTAAGACACCAAGGCACCCCTGGGGGACTATTTTCTTTTTCTTTTTCTTTAAGATTTTATGTATTTATTTGACAAGGGTAGGGGAGGAGGACTACTTTAAATAAGTAATCAAAGAAGCCCTCTCACAGGAGGACACTTGAATGAGACTGAGCCAGCCAAGTGAATAGCTGGGGAAAGAGCGTACCAAAGAGAGGGAACAGGAAGTGCAAAGGCCCTGAGACAGCCAGGGCTTGGAGCACTAAAGGCACTCCAGAAAAGAAGCCAGGTGGCTGGCTAGAGCATAGTGACGAGGAAAGAGGAGTGTGAGATGAGGTTGGGAGAGTAGCCAAGAGCCACATTTGCATGCACACTGCGGGCCAGGTTCAGAAGACTAAGTAGAGAGATTGAAAAATATTAATGGTTTTTTAAAAGCACAATGTGATCTACCTTTAAAAGTAGCACTCTAACTGCACAGGGATAGCATAATATACAAATACGACCTTTATTCTATAGAGGTTACCATTTGGCAGAAATAGAAGGTATTCTGAATACATTTCCAAATATTTAAGTAAAACTGATCTTAAAGAGTAGATATTTACAAAGCCCCCAAAAGCCACCTGAAGACTGGTAAATTAGAAAAAAGAAAAATCATAGAACAAAAGGAACATACATACCTCCTCGTTGCACCAACAACGTGACCTCGCTTCCCTTTGGACATTCGATCAGCATATCCACGACCTGGTTGTGGGTCAGAGCCTGCACGTTCTTCTTATTAACTTCCACTATGAGATCCCCTTCTTTCAGGCCACGACACCTTGGACTGTCCACAATCTGTTTCACTCTTTGGCCCCCGCCACCAGGACTGTCTGCGATAGTAAAGCCAAAGCCCATCGGCCCTTTGACTATATGAACAGTTATGAGTTCTGGCTGAGTGGCTATGGAGGAAGCCAAAGAGACCGTGTCATTGGGGTAACCATGGGAACCGTTTGAAGCCACATCAGCTGGGCTGCTGGGCCTGGCGTCCTTCATGCCATTGACTTTGCCTGTTTTACTGCTGTGACTAGCTGGCGAATCATAGGTCTCCTGCCCATTCACGATAATCGGTTCTTTATCCAAAATGGCCACCGAGGTCACTAAACTCGTATTGGGGTCATCGGGGTCAAAAGGCAACGGGTAACCTCGGCAGAGTTCAAGGTCCACACTGGCACCGATGGGAATGGACTGGAAGATTTTCACAACTTGTGCGTGCGTGTGTCCCAAAACACAGGTGTCGTTCACGCTGACAATGACATCTCCTGCAAAAGAGAAGAGTTTGGGGGTTAAAAAAAAAAAAAAGGTAGCCAAAAAGAGTTCTATCAACATTATAATATAAAATCCTACCAATAGGAAGCTGAACTGAAAGTGGATTTGGGGGTGGTATCACAGGACACAAAGAGACTGCTCCTATTACTTCTTTTAACTGCTAATAAGGCATTTCTTGTAGCATCTAGTGTCTTCCTTGCTAACAAGAGTATAATGATCATTGAAAGAACATTGTGATTTCTTCTAAAGAAAATTCTCGCTGCAGAAATCCAAGCTTACAATTCTTCTATTCAGACAGACCTAATTTTTTTAGTAAATAACCATTTTACTGTATTCAATAGCCCCTAATAGTACCCCAAAGTTCAAATGGCTTCGAAGTTCTGCATCTCTACCAGGGACTGCATTTCTGTAGTGGAGGAATCTTGTGGACTCACAGAATTTTAAAAAACTATTTATAAAGTCATGTAATCATGAGCTGTTTGCTCTTGTTCAGGTGCTGAGTGGCAGTCTCACCACACAGGAAACGTGAGGGCCATGTGGCATCTCTACCTGTTTCCATCTTGCCATCCAGTGCAGCAGGACCATCCAGGACCAAGCTCTTGATCTGCAGAAACTCATCAGGTTCATCCCCTCCAACGACCGTGAAGCCAAAGCCACGACTGCTTTTCCGCAGCTTCGTGTGAATGAACTTGCCTTTCAGCTCAGAAGGGTTTCGCGTAAAAAAGGGTTTGCCTGGATGAAAACAAGAAGACTATAAGGAATGTCACTGCGAGGGAAAAGACGAGTTAAATAAGAGGTGACACAATGTATGGATCACTCTCTGAGCTCCTGTGCTTAAGGTGTCTTAGGAAAGTCCTCTCCTGATTGGAGTAATAAGGGAGAGCCCACACCCCTTCGTTTAAGGAGGAGGATATGGTGCTAAGGGGTTTCAGCATATAGATCCAAAGGAAAACAGAAGAGAAGAATGGAACTGGTGTCCATCCTCTGAAATATTTCTTGGTTTCAGTTCACGTAGTTTGACAGCAGGCCAGCTGCCAGGAGTTATGCACACAAGATGAAGTGGGTCTTTGCCTCTTCTGCTTTGTTACAGTTTCTATTTTGCAGTACAACCTCCAATGTGTTGCCTTGGGCTTGGCTTCTACTTGTGAAACCAATACAGCAAAAACTCTTGTTTCTAATCAAACAGAAAACACATTCTGAAAATACATAGAAAATACTAGGAAACATATGCTCACAACGAATGACTTGATAAAAACAAAGAATCACTACTTTCAAAAGTAGAAGAGTCATTACTTTGAACTGAATTGTAAATTCAAGTCATTTTTCCTATTAATTTTCATCTTTTAACAATTTGTAAAGGAGCCAGACACGTCCGCTACTAAAATTTATTGTTTAAAAAAGTTACGACATGTGCCTTAAAATATTTCTTTAAAAATCCAAAACATCTAACCTGAATTATTTAGTTTCTAACAAGTTACAAACGTCCAAGTTCAGTTGTCTTATCTAAAATAAACTAATAGCTATACAGCTAAATAACTTCCAAATATGCTATATATGGTTTTAGTCAGTTTTCCTGATGATATGCACAAAAACATTTTGTACACACATCAAAAATTTTATTTTCAGTTTTGTTAGGCATTTCTCATTGAGAAACTTCCTAGAATTTCTCTGGCTATCCCAAACAGTGGACACAATTTCATGTTTAGACTTTTTAAACTCTCCTAATTAGACTTCCTATCTCCTGCTCTCTGCCTGCAACAGCCTCCCTATCTGCCCTATTTCTTTTCTATCCAAAAGTGTTATCCAAACCAAAACAAAACACCCAGGAGAAAAAGTCTCCGTATACCCCTGCACCAGAGCCTGGCGCCCAGGAAAGAAAGTTATTTTTGGTTAGCTATAGCGAAAAGGCCTTTTTCAAAAGGCCTCTGGGCACACGTACAATTTTTAATTGCATACTTCAGAAGTTTCTGGCTCTTAAAAAGGCTCTTTTAAATTGCCCAGAGTCACAGCTCTGCTCACGAACCTCCCCCTCACTAGGGCAGTCCCAAGGCTGGTTGGGAGCTTGACAAACTACAGCCCTGTCACTGTGGCTAAAGAAAATCAAGATCGAAACGTTCACCATGCGAGGTCGTCTGCCAAGGCATCAGAAAGGTGGTGTCAAGTGCATTTGGGGCTTGTGGGAGACAGCTGCCATGGCAATTATCAGATGGAAAACTGAGGACAGGGGTGTGTTGGAAGAGCCTACATCCTTAAGGCAGGGGCAGCTAGGGAGTTCGGAGAGCGTGAAGAGAAACATCTTTCAGTCCTGCAGAGACACCTTCTCAATGAGGCTTATGTCCTCTGACCACCTTACTAAAAACTGCCATGCCCCCTCCAATATTCCCCACTCCCCTTTCCTGCTTCATCTCTGTCCTTAGCATTTATCACCATCCAACACGGTAGACACCGTATGTATCAGTTTGGTGATCTCATTCTCATCCATCCCCATGCACGAACAGCACTGCAGGTGAATACACACACAACCTCAGCAATGTGAGCTCCGGAGGATTTCTGCTTGCAGACCCTGCGTGTAGAATACTGCCCTATTCATTTCATGTGCACCGAATCAATGAATGAATAAACAAACAGCACAAAGAAAGGCGATGGAACGTGTCTTTGGGAAGGCGGGAAGAGGTGGTGGGGTGTTTAAGCTTCTCACCCTTATTATAGGCCAAGTTAGAAAATGTGAAGAAAATGTGCTTGGCAGTTTAACTGAATGAATTTTTTTTTTAAACCATTAGCATATTTTGAACTTAAAATGTTTTCAACTTAATAGAGACAGGAGCAGAGCTTGGAAATGACACCACTGACTTCCTTTTTCAGTGTTGCACTGGGGAGGGAAGATCACAGGGTTTCACATTCACACACGGTTTATTACGTGTTACATGTGGGTGGGTCATCAGTTAATGGAGCTTCGGCAGAGAAGCGCTCTTCTCCCTGCCAGTGGTGGCATTTGGAGCTCTCTGCTGCAGCCCTGTGGTACATGTCATTTTCTCAGACTTGTCTGCGGACAAGTCACCCATTGTTATCATTTTGTTATGTATGAGAATCACCTGAGCAGGTTTTTGTTTTTTTTTTTTTAAGGTACTCATGTGTAGGGACTATCCTAGACTCAATCAGGATCTTTGGAGTCTTGGTCTAAAATTCTGTTCTTGAACGACCCTGAGGAGCTGGCTTCCCTGACGGGCTGGAGGGCACCAGTGTTTCCATACCCTGGACCCGTGACGTCCAGCAGCACGTCTGTGACAAAGACACCAGCCCATAGGTGCCCTGTCCGATACGGCAGTCGCCAGTCATGTGGAGCTCCTGAGCCTTTGAAATGTGGCTAGTGGAACTGAGGAACTGAATTTGTCGTTTTTATTTTTTAAATTTAAAAATTTTTAATTTTAAAAATTTATTTATTTGACATAGATCAGAGAGAGAGTGCACAAGCACAGGGAGCAGGAGAAGGAGAGGGAGAAGCAGGCTCCTTGCTGAGCAGGGGGCCCGATATGGGGCTTGATCCCAGAACCCTGGGATCATGACCTGAGCCAAAGGCAGTTGCTTAACCCACTGAGCCACCTAGGGCCCCTGAATTTGTCATTTTTTTTACTGTAATGGATTTAAATGGCAACATGTAGCCAGTGAAACCCGTAACTGGACAGCACAGATCTAGACTATGTAGGGAGGTGTCCCCCCGCAAAAAAAGACAGAAATGTAACAAACGAACAAAAGAGGTTTTAGCCAGAAGTTTGTTCCTGGTAACAATGAGGATTCAGATTGGTCGCTCTACTACTCACTGGCTGTGTGACCTTGGGCAAGTCGCTAAAGCTCTCTCTGCAAACGGAGATAATGGTGGTACCAACCTCACCATTTACACCGTTTAGGAGTTGTAAGGAATCCCTGCGGCAGATAATATGGGTAAAGCGCTTGTGGAGGGGGGCAGTGCCTGGTAAATAAGGACAGCATGATAAATGTTATTTTGGAAGACGGTGGTGGTGGAGTGCATCCAGTGGACGGATGGCTACAGAAATCTCTAAGCACTAACTGGAACTGGGTTTCCTAAGAGCAACTCTCTTGAACATGATCAGTTGCTAGAATTGAAAGTGCACTGCTGATCAAAGGAAAAGTTTTGCTGAGTGGTAAGCTTAGCAAAATTCATTACCACAGTCTAACCAAGTTCACCACACGGCTTCTTCCCGAGAGTACCACAGGCTGCGAGATGAGGATACCAAGGCAAGGAAGGGAGACAGCAGGAGGTGGCAGAAGGAGTTTTATATTTAAAAAGTGCTGGGGAGGCCAGAATTTTGCTGTCATTAATGTTATTAGCTGCTGTGTTCTATCTTTATTAAAGCTATTAGCACCATAAAAATGTATACCCAAGCCAGGAGAAATTATCTTACATAAATTGGTATTATTACCAATCTCTTCACAGGACGAGTTAGCAAGGAAATAACTCTTTTCTCATGAAAATTATGATGAAGAGATGGAAAGGAGAGAAAAGAATCTTTCTACTTATCTTTTCATATGCAACAAAATGATACTTCTTTAAAAATGCACAGAGAACGAAGACGAACTTTTGTCTTTTCAATGGGTCTGTACCACAAACATTCCCCAAGTCTATTGAATATAATGCTTATTCTATTTTTCTTATTTAAAAGAGAAAAAAAATAAACAACAACAAAAAACCCCTTCCAAATCTTCTCTATCATGTAAGAGTAATGAGGCCGAAAGTAGCAAGATTCTGGAGATACCAGTTTTCAAAAATGAACCTCTCTAAGGGCTCCTACGATTTGTGAATGTAAATGAGTGAGACCCAATGAAACATTATAAAAGAAGCATAAATACCAAACCACACCACGAATAGGGGATGAGCATTTAGAACAGAGTAACACCAACCCATTTCAACTGTGCTGAGGCTGAGAAACCCTAGTGGCAATTTGACATCATTTTTAGAGCATTACAATTAGCTGCAGAAATTTATACAAAAAAAGTTGTCAATTTTCTCAGCAAGTTTGACTAACAATACATGTAGAATTTCTAACCTTATGGCTTTCACTATCAAAGAAATGATGTGGAAGCTACAAGTTCCTTAAAAAAAAAATTATATTTTTAAGCGCAATGCCTAGTCGTTATAAAAACACTTTACCCTGAAGTGGAGCCTCTCGGGCTGGCTCCGGATTGCTTGGAGGGTGGTTTGGAATGACAGGAGGCACAAGCGATGAATGATCTTCTGTCCATTCTAGAAGAAAAAGAAACAATGTACTGTTTTTCCTTCAGGCTGCTAATCAATTCACTCAGGATTCATCTTCTGAATTATACAACTACCCAAACCAATAAAACCAGGCATAGAGAGCTTGGATGAAAAAAAATTCACATCTGACCCCACTCTTTGTTAAGGCCATCAAGATTCTCTCTCTGTGTGTCTGTGTGTGTGTATCTATTTCTCTTAAGGCTGTTGATTATCTTGTCTGTCTCTCTCCTAAGAACTCTGTCTCTCTCTCTCTCCTAAGACCTTTGAGAAAAGACTTATATTGTGATATGAACAATAAAACTTCAGTTCTGTCTGGCTTGAGAGTCCAAAGTGAGACCAAGTAAAAAATATCAGGAAAGATAAACAATCAACTGATGCCAGCCTAATAAGGGAAAAACTTCTCGAATGCAACTGAGACACGGGCTGTGCTGCTGAAGCCCGCTCGTCTGAGGTGGTAAAGGTGATTTCAGCGGCTGGCGAAGTGCTTGCCCCTACCGTCTCTCAAACCCAATGGGACCCCTCACCAACACTCCTCTGTCCAAACTGTGCTCCTATTCCTCTTGGAGGCCCAGAAATAACTCCCTGTGAGTGACTCTTGAGAGTTACATGGTCACTTTCCAGTCAAGCTAATATATCCAACTGTATACTCCCATTCCCCATCACCTCAAAATTTCACCAGCTTGGAAAAAAAATATTTTAAGACTTTTTTTAAATAGAAGAGATGGAAGGTAGAAAGGAGAACTTTTCGATAGGTGCATACACACACACACACACATGCACACACACATACACAGATACACACGTACACACTCTATCTTAAATGCACTCTAGGGGGTGCCTGGCTGGCTCAGTTGGCATACCATGCAACTCTTGATCTCGGAATCATGAGTTCTATGTTGGGCATAGAACTTACTTAAAAACCAAACCAAATAAAAAATGAAACAGTAACAGGCAATCTATGGCAGTGGTTGGCCACCTCGGCTCAGAGGCTGAATTGGCCCTAACGTCTAGTTGTATACAACTTTCGAGCCAAGGATGTTTTTTTCTATTTTCAAATGGTTGAAAAAAAATTAAAATGGGAAATACTTTGTAAGACATGAAAACTACACGAAGTGCAGATTTCCAGGTTCTTATATAATGTTTCGTTTGAACGCAGCTGCAACAATTCATTTGCGTATCGTGTATAGGTACTTTCATACTTTAAGGGCAGAGATGAACAGTTGCAATAGTGACTACATTAACAGCAAAGCCTAAAATAGCCTAAAATATCCACTAGCCGGCCATTTACAGAAAAGGTTTACCAACTACTACTCTATGGTCTATATTTATTATATTCAATATTATAATGAGAAAAGTACTATATTTGATTTTCATGTATTTGCTATTTACACATTATATGTTGAGGGGTTATTAAGCCTAGCATTTTAAGAGGTTGCAATGAAAAACTAAAAAACCCTATTAATAAACAGATGACTGTTGGGGCGCCTGGGTGGCTCAGTGGGTTAAAGCCTCTGCCTTCGGCTCAGGTCATGGTCTCAGGGTCCTGGGATCAAGTCCCACATCGGGCTCTCTGCTCAGCGGGGAGCCTGCTTCCCCCTCTCTCTGCCTACCTCTCTGCCTATTTGTGATCTCTCTCTCTCTGTCAAATAAATAAATCTTTAAAAAAATAAAAAAATATACAGATGACTGTTAATAACCAAATCTATTAATAGAAAGATTTCTAAATGAAGTGGAGAGATTCATAAAATGGAAAATTATGCAGCCCTTAAAAATTAGAGGGTAAATCTATATTAACCAGCTTTGAAACATGTATAAGAAATAAGTTTAAATGAGAACATGAGTTCACAAAGCTGATATATGTGTGTATGTGTGTGTGTGCGCGCACACATATACATATAAGTTATGATCTGATTTTTGTTAAAATATGCATCTATATACAGTCCTAGAAAGATGCTGCACAGTGTTTATCATTGAGAAAGGGATGGGAGCCAGCAGGGGAGAGCTTAATATTCTCCATTCTTGAACTGTTCATATTTTTGTGAAGAGCATGAATTCACTTAGTTTTTAAAAAGCATTCCAAATTACCAGCTTTTTCTGATTCCTACATGTCACGTTCCTAAAATTAGAAGCTCGTTTCATACACAGGAACTCCTCCTAAAGTGCTCGGAGCAGTCTGGATTTAGACACCAGTTGGTATTATAAACGTGCTGGGGCAACAGGAAGTTCTCCAGTTTGACGACAGCCTATTTCTAAATTAAATGGAGAGTTGGGGCAGGGGAGGGGCTTGGGATTGCACACACCTCCCCCCACTCCCCCAGCTGTCTGGGTTCTGGGCAGGCCGGCTGGGAGCTCCGGCAGAAGCTTCGGCAGAAGCTTCGTGGTCCACCCCCTGCAGGACAGCAGGTCTGCCACAAGGCGGGAGGACGTGAACACAGAGACCGGTTCTGACCACACGGGGGTGTCAGCGCCCAGGCTTTGCCCCAAGCTCCTCTGCCCACATGTCAGGGGAAAGCCAACCTTCTGGCTGCGGCTGCGACGGCTGCGGGGGCTGCTGCGGCTGCTGCGGCGGCTGCTGCTGCTCCAGCTGCTTCTTCCGTTTGGCTTCTAGGACCGGGTTCTCATACTGTGTCTTCCTGTTGATGTGGCTGCGGCAGGAGGCAGACAGTATTCGGTTAGGAAACATTTGGTGCCCTGAGCAAAATGCCCGCCTGGCCAAGGCCCTTGATTAGAACCGAGCAAAGCAAATGGTCTGAGATGCTGACCATCCCAGGTTGACAGGTGCAGTTAGGACGAGGAAGGAGACATGAACACTTTCCACATTCTGACTGCTTTGATGCTACTCGTTTTTCATGCATTTTATTCTAAAATCTTCAGTGAAAGGCCAGCAGGCAGGTCTCAGTTTTATTCCCTTTTTGTGGTAAGGAAAGTAAATTCCTGAGCAGTTAATAACTCACCGAACATAACCAGCTAGTAAACAAGAAAGAGGCATACACGCTCAGGTATGCCTGCTTTCAAATCCCAAGATTTTAACCACTGCCTCTTCCAAATGTCCAGGGAGAGGTGCTTTAATTCAATGGAGAGTAGATTGTTAGAATGGTTAAAAAAAAAAAAGATATTAAAGGGGAGATACGATGTTGTGTGTAACATGCAAAGCCAGAGGGCTGCGCGACTTCCTACCGCACGCAGTTCACAGGGGCAGAAGCACTCACCCCAAGTTCAAAGAAGGGCTCTACCAACATCTGTCAACTATTCTGATCAACAGACATGGAGTCAGGATTAAAAGTCTAAGCCTTAGGCAAAAAAACTCCAAATGCCACAAAACCTAAGCAAATGTGATGTGTTCAAAGTGACAAAGACCCAGATACTGCAGAAGGCTCCAAAACTAATAAGGCCACGGCAAAACAGAAAGGCACACACACATGTACACACGTACATATGAATACATGTACATACATGGTTTTTTTTTGCTATGGCCTTAGTGCATATACACATATATTACACAAATGTATACACACAGCATACACACATTCTTTTTTCCACCAAAATCATACTTCATTAGAGGTTCAGGAATATACCGATTATGTGATTACAGTATTCAGAAATCAAAATATTTCTTAAAGGCAGGCTTGTCAGATGGGGTGGAGAGACTAATTACCTTTCATTTCTAGGACTGGTTGCTTATTTGCTGATTCTTGTAGGCAATTTCATGCTAAGAAATGGCCTAACAGGGAGCCTAGGTGGTTCAGTCGGTTAAGCGGCTGCCTTTGGCTCAGGTCATGATCCCAGGGTCCTGGGATTGAGTCCCGCATCGGGCTCCCTGCTCAGCGGAGAGCTTGCTTCTCCCTCTCCTTCTGCCTGCCTCTCTGCCTACTTATGCTCTTTCTCTCTGTCAAATAAATAAATAAAATCTTTGAAAAAAAAAAGAAATGACCTAACATAGCAGGCAGGTGGAGCTGTGAAGACACAGCGACAAGGGCCAGATAGGAAAGTAACGACTCCCCCCTCAACTCAGGTCTCCTTATCCTATAAAGCTGTTACCGCCTCTTCCCTTTCTCTCTTAATGCACAAATTAGTTGAGGGAGAACTCCAAATGAACCCCAAATAGAAAGCCCACTAAACATCTGAAAGAAAGATGAGCTGCAGGGCACGTGATGGAACTTTACTTTCTGAGCATCAGAGGAGGAATGGAGCTTGCTCTTCTAATGTCCCAGATCACCAAAACCTTCCTGTTAGATAGATACAGAGGTAGCAGTGTGAGTACTGGCCAATGACACTTGCTATATTGAGCTCATAATTTTTTACAATAAGATGCTGAGCATTTTACAATTTCCATCATATGTTCTTATTGCCAGAGCATAATACAGATGACTTTTCACTGCGAACAGAATGAGGAATAGAAAGCTGGCTAGTTATCTTCACTAGACCAGGGAGGACTATGATGATAGAATATTTGTATAGCATTTGTTTCTTTCAAAGGATCTCTTGTTAGTTATTTTTTTATCTTTCTCAGAGGAAGTGATATAGAGTATATCTGCCTCAAGGTCCAATCTCCCAGGTTTCTTTTCTTTCAGTATCATTCTAATAATACGTGCTTCTAACGAACGGACAAAGGATATGGCCAGTGCGAGAATAAGGTACATACTACGGAGGTCATGAGGAGGGTTTAAGAGTCTTAAAAATGGAAAAAAAGGAGCTATGTGGATAGCCCTCAGGCAAGGGAGAGGCAAAGAGCATACAAGGTCTTGCAGCTTGGGCCAGTTCTGAATTACCTTCTGCATTCTGGTGACATTTCATGCATTACTAAGATGTGTTTGGCCCTTTTAGAAAGTCTGAATGAATAAGTAATTACTGAAAAGTTCAGACCTGGGTGGGGCAAAAAGTAGGCAAACAGGTTCTTCTTCAGAAGATAACACCTACTTATTTGGTTTGCTTTTCTTATTCATTCATTCATTCATTCAACTAATACTTAGTGAGCCACTGCCATATGCCAGGACTATACAGGGTCCTGGTAAGATAATGGTAAACAAAAGACATAGATCTTGCCCTCATGAATTTTAGAATATAATTTACTGTCTTCATATTTGCTGAATATTTCCTCATTCACTAAAATATGCATGCATATTTTCATTATAAAACTGTTATGTTGTGGGGCGCCTGGGTGGCTCAGTGGGTTAAAGCCTCTGCCTTCGGCTCGGGTCATGATCTCAGGGTCCTGGGATCGAGCCCCGCGACAGGCTCTCTGCACAGCGGGGAGCCTGCTTCCCCCTCTCTCTCTGTCTGCCTCTCTGCCTACTTGTGATCTCTCTCTCTCTGTCAAATAAAAAATAAATAAAATCTTTAAAAATAAAAACAAAAAAAACCTGTTATGTTGTTGTTATTAGTATCAGTTTGTACCTTATAATGATGACAAACTCTGTTCAGCATAAATGTACATAATTATAGAGGAGTACAAACTAAAATATAGATTAATAGCCACTTACTCTACATAGTAGATACCATAGACAGGGTCTTCAATCTTTTCCCAACCAGCAGGCAGTTCTGAAAAATAAAAGAACATTTAGAGCAAGAAGAACATATTCTTCAAGAGCCTAAGGATTTTTAACAACTAAGTTAGGCAAGAAGAGAAAGACTCATAAAAATGCCTTAAATCCAATGAAAACTGTGTATCCTAACAACAGCAAACCAGAAGGCAGTCTTATATTTATTTAACAGTGTATTTTTCTATATGAGGAACAATTCTTTACCGATATTTTGCACAAGCTAATAAAACTTCATGAAATGTAGTCCCAGATGCCTTTGTGCAGAATCAACTATTAAATTAGATTTTAATGGAAATATAGTTAAAATTTGCCTTGAATGCGTACTTTATACCTTACTTAGAGTTTTCTCATTGTATTTGCAGACTGCCTGACCACACAAACAAAAATGGATGAAAATGAATGTTTCTTTTCATTTTCAATATAATAGTGCTGCTTTTGCTCTTCTCGGACTAAAATAAAATTTGCACCTTATTTCCTCCTTGTTTCTAATTAAAATGCTGCCGATTAAGTGAAATATGGAGCTGGGCTTTCAAACTGCAGGCACCTATGTCACTCAAGTATATTCAAATAGGCCCACCTTCAGCAGCACTTTTCTCGGAAAAGCAGAAACAGAGGTCCTGCCTTCTGAGAACTCACTGGTTAAGGGGGAAGCTGGCATTCGTCTCTCATGCTCCTGTAAAATGGCGCTGTGGGCTTTGTGTGCCTTTCAGAAAACTCGCCCATGCTCTACCGGACTGCACTTCGTAAGGTTTCCTACAAAGGCTGGAACTTTATTAACTAGCTAATAGTGAGTTTTGCTACAACAAGAACCTGCTATGAAAAAGCCCATTGCACTAGATAATTTGACTTGCTGAAAGAAGCAACCAGGTTGTGTTTTGTGTCATTAAGCAATTCTTTCAAGCAGAGCAGCAATTACTCAAGTTAACTTCAAAGCCACTCAGATATAGACACGGTCTCGGCAAGCTTGTATAATGCCATACTCCAAAGTGAATCCTCATCCCTAGAAGTTGGCTATTAAGACCAACATGAACAGAATAGTACCAACACCTAAAACATCACTTATTTTGAAATACTAGATTCGTCTTTTTTTTAACTCAGAGAATCCAATGGTTACTATTTTCAAAAAATGACTCTGTCCTCAAGGCACAGGGTTTACATGTGCCACAAACAGTTCTGCACTGAAACGGAGTCATGCACACGCACTCCAACACACACATGCTAATTACTCAAAATTTATGTTTTGCTCAGATTTGGCTGCATATCAAGAAACATTAATTTCATGGTTTTTGCTCCACATGTTATCTATTTGCAAACAAAGAGACAGGTTTTCTCCTTTTTCTTCTAAATTTTTTTTTAAACACTTAGCAGGCTTTAAAGAAGTCTTTGAATTCCAGGAGACATAAGCTACTAAAACGCAAGACGGGTCCAATATGCAGATATTGATGCCACTTGGCATTTTTATCCACCAAGCCCTATGAACTGATGCAAATCAAACGCCTAGGAAATGGTTTCCCCTTACAAAGCTGGAAATTACCATATAAATGAAAATGAACCAGGAAAATATTTCCAAGGAGTTGAGAAATCGAAGATTAAAAAAATGCAAATGGAGGCACAGTCCACATGTTTGTTCAGGCATGGGGCAGAAGAGCGGGTAAATGTTGAGGGGACCACCCTATGTTTCACTGAACCAAATCTTTTCCAAAATTTGCAACCTTGAATATTTGGCCTATCTTTAGATAAGATGGGTAATATTAAGAATTTAGCTCATTTGTATGCTTACAGTGAGCACTGAGTAGTATTTGCTGAATTGCTGAATTATTATATTGTGCACCTGAAACTAATTCAGTACTGTACATTATCTCACTCAATTATTAATTTGTCAACATTTAGAGAGTGTCTACTGTCTGCTTGAGGGTGTGGTGGGCACCCAGAACACAAAGATAATTACAAGTGCGCAACTAAGCAGACAATCCAAACACTATACAGTTAGGGCTTTGATAGAGGTTTGAAGACTATGCAAAAAAAAGAAGCCACCTCTGATCTTTGTCCTATTATCTAGTCAATAACTTTATGCTCTTGAGTTGAGGAATGTAGCAGATCAACTGATATTCCTGGACGTCTGTAAATTTATTTTTTTTTAGGGTTTTATTTATTTATGGGGGGCACCTGGGTGGCTCAGTGGGTTAAAGCCTCTGCCTTCGGCTCGGGTCATGATCTTAGGGTCCTGGGATCGAGCCCCGCATCGGGTTCTCTGCCCAACAGGGAGCCTGCTTCCCCCCCTCTCTCTGCCTGCCTCTCTGCCTGCTTGTGATCTCTCTCCTCTCTGTCAAATAAATAAATAAAATCTTTTTTTTTTTTAAAGATTTTAAAGCAGAGCAGAGAGAGAATGAGAGAGAGAGAGAGAGAGAGAGAGAGAGAGAGCGTGATTGAGGAGAAGGTCAGAAGGAGTCTGAGTGGGGAGCCCGATGTGGGACTTGAACCTGGGACTCTAGGAGCATAACCTGAGCTGAAAGCAGTCACTTAACCAACTGAGCCATCCAGGCACCCCTGGATGTTTGTATATTTAAACACATCTTCTGGAACAGATCAGCAAACTCCAGAAATTTTCCAGTTTTCCAAGCTAAAACTCATTTTCAGTTGAAAAGATAGATTTCTCACTTCCACTGTGGTGATTAACTTAATAACAGGAATTAGTCTCCTAATACTTAAAATAGAAATGGGTCATCGATTTAAAATAGGAAGATGTTTGTCCTCAAATTTGTCTTTTGGTTCTAAAAAACTGAGAATGACAGATAACGCCAAAACCCAGAAAATAATGACATTACAATTTATTATCATTATTATTACTTTTTACTAAACACTTTGATATCACCTGATGGTTCAGCCCCTAAAAAGACTGCTAGACTTTTTAGCAGTCTAAAAACTGCTGGACATCAGACAAGAATATACTACTTGTCACAGCTATTTTAGGCAGCTAAAACTCTTTCAGGGTTGCCTGCCTGGGGACTGAACTTTCACTCTACCACTTCATAGGTCTGATACTGGACTAGTTACTGAATATCTTGCAACTACATCTTTCACCTGGATTTACTTGAAGGTCAACTATGGCTTAAATGAGGATGCCTCTAAGACATTTTGCACAGCCCCTGGAATGGAGGCTCAACAAATGGCAACGTTCTAAGAAAGTAGGAAAGGAACAGAAGTATATGGCCTGCTTGCTAGCCCTGCCTTTAAGAATTTCATTTTGTACTAATTGTCCCCATTGAAGCAAAAATGAAGCAGCCCCATGTTCTACATTTTCAGAAGAGATGTGTCAGCACATAGACTGAAAGTCATGTTCACGATCACAGATAGATTTCAGAACTGTGACTTAGCCACTGTGGGGAGGGATCCTCATTTTCCTTGTCTCTACCTCTCCCAGTTGGTGCTAGCACCTAAATACCCTCTAATTCCAAAAGGGAGTACTTTTCAATTCTGGGAAGATGTCTGCAGAGCATATGATAAATTCTGCAAACCAAAACTGCATAATGCAAGCGACTGACCCAGCTCCAACGACAGAGTTCAGAAATGACAACTCTATTATCAAATGATCTGTGTCCAACACCTATGCCAACCGCCCCCACCACTCAGAGAGGCAGGTAACAGGCAGGGTTTCCTTGTCACATCTGGAATCTCATTGTTCTCTGAAAACCTGACAGGTGCTATTGTTTGAAATTAGGACCCTCTTATTAAGAAAATGGGCAGTGAGCTTGTCAAAAGAATCTGGAATGAATACAAGAGAAAATTTGTGTGTGTGTGTGTGTGTGTGTACACACTACTCTTTACACAGTGTGTATATGCAAGGAAAAATCAAGAGTCCTATCTCTACTCTACCCACCAGGACACATTTGGGTCATTTCTGCATACACATTCTTCTCCTGACCCTTATTAAGGGCAGAGAGTACCACAAGGAGTATCAAAAAGTCCAACAAGATGGAATTAGTTAATAAATAATAAAACTACTACAAAAAACAATATGTTCTGATCACAGGGACAAATTTTAAGACACTTTCTCATTAAGTTTCCTCACAAATACAATGGGAGCTGCTATTTCAGCCTCTTTGCAGATACAGAAAGAGAAGCTACGAGAAGGTAAGTGACTTGCCCAGGTCACAAAGCCAGTAAACAGGGGAGCCCAGACAAGAAGTCAAGCAGCCTGACTTGCCCCCAGAGAGTTCCGCTATGTCACCAATCCATCTCTCAGGATTACCATTATGACCATGAGAAACGATATACGTAGTCATTAATGCTTCTTTTTTCAATCTCCAACAGGATAGGAAGGTTCCCACAATATTACAGTTCCAAGGGAAAAAAATACAGGAACTTCTTTCCTACAAATGTCAACATTCAAACTTCCATAGAAGCAAATATGCCTCTGTGCACAGCTATATTGTCTCTCCCAGCCATCCACAGGTAGCAGTGGTCACTCAGACACACCAATCACCTAGCAAGAGTGATTTAAATCGGTTCAGCAAATGGTTAAGGCACTCATCCTGTGTCTCAAAAACTAGTTGCCTTTATGGATTACTTTAGTATTACCAATTAATTTTTTTGATGGAACAAATTTCAAATTGTTCTACATCACAGGATGAATCTCAAGTCCTTCTCACCACAATGACAAGGACAACTAATTAAATATCTTTTACAAATAAGCTCCATTCGATCATTATCGACCGATGCCAGCATATCTATCACTTACAATGGGATATGTTCCCAACATCAAGAAAAACAGAGCTAAATTCCATTATATCTTAACTCCAGTCAACCACGATTGATTACTACATAACGAACACAAACAAAACCACATGAGAACAGTAATGTGTATTATTAAGTATTTATGTTTTCAGTTCTTAAGGCAATCGCAAAAATGTTAGGCTGATTCAATAATCTCAGGACAGTTCTTTTCATATTGATGTTAAACAATCTTCTACCTCAAAAATACATGATGGTCAATGTTCAATAAGTCGAGGCTTTTATGTGCAATTTAGCTTGAAAACCTGCTCTTTCCAATCTATCCTTCAGTAGATGCATGAGATGGAATGCAAACTAATTTTAATATTGTTCAAAGCTGAACATAAAACCTAGCATAGAACATAATTCAGTATATTCCAACAGCAAAGCTAAAAGCGTTTGGCATTATCTGCAAATGTAAATTATTTCTAACTGCAACAGTTAGACTAGTCAAGACCTGATCTACACAGATACACACACTCTAAGGAAAACGTCATGTAGAAACTCAGTATCTGGTGTTCAAGCCATTCACTCTAACTACAAAGACATCACGTGGCTGGTGACTTAATAATTCAAAACTAAGACTTATTAACTATTCAGTTGATGGGGAGAATTCCTGTATTGCTATCACTCCTACAAAGATCCTTAATGAGTTTGGTGGGTTTTTAGTTTTGTTTTGCTTTGCTTTTCTGTGTGGCCCCTGGACATAACCACCTGCACCAAACAAAGAAATGAGGTGGAAGTAGGTCATACGGGAGATGAAGGCACAGAGCAAGTGTACTCTCTCTAGGCTCTTCTTCCTCCTCAATTCGCACCAACTTGCTAACTCTCATTCTACTCTCGATGCATTCAGACATTTTCTTTGTAGACACAATTTATCACAACTCTGTGTGATGCCTGCAAGTCAGACACTAGGGTTGTAAGGTTGACCTTTCATGGCTAAGCCAGAATTAAAATCATCATTGAAGAAGTGCAAACTACAGGAAGTGAAGGATCAAGCAATGCGCTGGCAACAAAAAGCATTCAGGCAAGTTAGGCAGCGGCAGCGGGCTCGGAGGGTTTACCTAGTTCACTGTCCAGCTCCTCGGTGTGGACCCCTTCTTCTCCAAAGGAATAGCAGGAATGAGACGGAAAAGAGAGAGAGAAAAATTGAGACACCAACACCAAGAAAGAAAATTCCCCTCAGAAAAAACAGCAGCAAACACATCACTCTGTTTTGTCCTTACCTGCATTGTGGCCTATCTCACTGGCTTGGCTAGTAAACCGGAGACCTCAGTGTAAATCACAAAACGGTAAGAGCTGATATTGGCAACATAATTATAGGGCTCATTTCCTTGTATGTCAGAATAGGGTTTGATTGTTGGTAGAAGATGACAAATGCCTTTGCGGTTTCAATGTTCTTAAGTGGGAAGTCACTTATTACAGACCTTATTTTGGGCAAACAAAGCTGTCACACCTTTCAATATTAGACCTTTTAATCCTGCAATAATCCTCTAATCAGTGTGGCAATTATACTCACAATTAAAGCATTACTTAACTTAGAAGTAATACTGCTGCCTGAAAAATGTAAGGTGAGGTCAAATTGAGAGAGCAGATTGTAAAATGAGCTACACTTAACAGCATCTTACAGTGGGAGTTAGAGAGGAATTATGTCAGGATGTTGCACGTAGGGAAGCAGACTTGAAGGCTGCCCTGAAATGAGTATGGGAAGACATGGTTGAGTTTGTATAGGATTTTTAAGTCAAACGGCTTGGAAATATTAGAAGGAAAACGTTCTCAATAAGTCAGGGGGCAAAACCAGTCAAGATCCTTTCCATGCTTGACCTCTTCCTGCTGTAAGTAAAACACTGTATGATTAATGAGAACATAGAACAGCACACAAGAAATCATTTCATGCATAAAGTCTCTCCAGCTCAGAGCAAGTGGCTGTTCCCTCTACTGTAGGCTCCACGAGCACAGGGAATAAAGCTGTTTTTCACGATTACAAAATGTGCAGTGCTCAGGAGTTTTTGGTACATGGTAAGTACTAAATACTTCAGAATGGATGGATGGGTAGATGGATGAATGGATGACTCCATTACTGACTTCGGTGATCAACATGGTCCTATACGCCCTGTAAAGTCTTGATTTAAAAGTGATTCAACTGCCAACAATAAGTTCTGGTGCTGACATTTACTCTGAAAAATGGAAATTTATTTACATAAAATTTTTAGAGAAAATGCCCATTTAAATATTATCTAATAACATCTTTGGGAGTGTGTTCATTCATTTCTCCAATAAGCATTTAACAAGAGAGACCACTATGGTCCAGTCACAGTGCAAAGTGACAGATCAAATATCCCTTTGGACGAGGAGACAAATCCCAAACTCCCATAAACAAAACTAAAGTTAAAACTGTGATTATTTCTCTAAAGTAACACCCATCACAGAGTGACCTAATCATATCTGGGGGCAAGGTCACAGAAAAAGTCCCTGAGCTATAACCTAAAGGGTATGAACAATTTAACAAAAAGACTTCAAGTGACGAATGACTGAAACTTGAGCTTTCTGACAGCAGGGCATTCTGACTGTTGTGTTCATTGGTACATATGAAGTTCTTGGAACACACTTGGTATATAGAAGACAATCAGTAACTATTTGTGAAATGTAAGAATATTCTAAAATAGAACTCGTGGGGATCAGGGGCAGAGTGGAGAGGAACAAGAGTAAGAAAAACCAGAGGTCAAACCACTTAGGGCTTGGGGACCAGCTATGGGGAAGGCTGAGTATTTATGGTGCAGACAGAGAACCAGTGAATAGGGCTTGAGGGGTCATCTGTGATAACACAATCACAAAGACATTTTAAAAGATTGCTCAGGGTACAGTGTAAGGAGAGTGGGAAAGAGTCTGGGTGAGAGATGAGTGTGGCCTGAATGAGGATGCTATAGGTGGTGAAGAAAATGGGAAATGGATTCCAGAGGTATCTGGGAGGCAAAGTAAACTCAGAGGGTAGATGAGTTGAAATCAAAGTCAAGAGCAGTAGTGGGTCAAGGGGGACTCTTAGGTATGCATGAATTTTTCCCTCGACCGAGATAGGGAACACTTACAGAGGACCAGGTTTTGGAGGAGATATCATTAATCGGGTTTTAAGCAGACTGAGTTTGAATTCTCTTTCCGACAGAGCATTATCACCCAGGCATATTCAAATATTGGCCTGGAGCTCAAAGGCAAGGGGAAAGGCTTCTAATTCAACTAGATACACAGAAACAACAAAGGGAGTTATACACTGAAGATCAAAATCCCAAACCAGTTCATCACTTTTTTGAGTTAGGAAACAATATATAAAATTTTTACAGTAAGTATGATGCTATATTGTTACATTCCATGTGTGTATGACTTCCACAGAACAGAAAGAAATATGGGAGCAATACTGTGACCAACAACGTTGTTATTCTTTGTGTCACGACGTAAACAACAACATGAGGCAGATCTGTGTTAACAGGCAACAGAAAATGCAGGTGTGGGGACTGATAAATGACAGAGTGGTAACATCTGGTCATATATTTATACTATTTGTGTATACAAGCACACAGACATGCATGTAATTCCTATTAGAAAAAGGTTATGCGAATCCTAGTGTTGAAGGGATAATTCATAAACTAATATATTTGGTATGAATACGTACTTGTTGCAGAGATAATATCATTAACACCAATGACAAGAATTTTAAGAATTAAACTTAACAGTTGACCTTAAACAACACAAGGGTTTAAAAAAAAAAACAACACAGGGATTGGGGGTATTGACTGTCCACAGTCAAAAGTCTGTGTGTAACTTCTGACTTCCCCAAAACTTAGCCATAAATAGTCTACTGTTGAAAACCTCACCAATAATATAGTCCAATGACACTTCTTTTGTACACCCTAAGTATTATATACTATAATATTCCTATAATACTTCATTTTTTCATAATAGTCTTGGTACTTTAAAGCTGTAAGATTCATTTGCAGGTTTTTCAAATTGTCAGAAATCTCCAAAAAGTTTTCCAATATATTGATGGAAAAAAATCTGCTTATGAGTGGACCAGTGCAGGGCGCCTGGGTGGCTCACCAGTTGAGCGTCTGCCTTCAGCTCAGGTCATTATACTAGGGTCCTGGGATCGAGTTCCCTGCTCAGCGGGAAGCCTGCCTCTCCCTCTCTCCTTCCCCCTGCTTGTGTTCCCTCTCTGTGTCTCTCTTTGTCAAATAAATAAAATCTTAAAAAAAAAAAAAAAAAAGTTGACTAGCGCAGTTCAAATCTGTGTTGTTCAAGGGTCAACTGTACCAGATTTGGCCACAAAATAATTCAGCAATTCTATTCAATATTTCATTGCATTACATTTCTTTTGGTAAAAGCTACTGGAGTCTTCTGTCATCTATAAAATATATTAGCAGGCATTTTTGTATGTTCCCAGTGTAATTACAATGGAGACCGACAGTGCAGCTCTACTATGGTAATATGAAGTCGAAAATGCCTTCACAATCATCAAGCATCAAATAAAGATTAAATTTCATTCCCTGAAATTTTATGGTTGAATGTATTTTATGGTCTGATCTTTGAAAATTGGTCACTTTTGTATTATATGTGAAATATAATATTTGAATAATCAGGACCATTCCTTATCCCTGAAGCATGCAAATAATGAAGCTGACCACACACGTTTCATTTCCTCTTCAGGGATGGGACTAAGCAACCAAAATAAAATGAGCATCGCAGGCATGCCTCCTCAGTCAGAAGGATTTGTATTTCCATTTGGAATCACTCAGATAAATATGAACACGCAATTTTACGCTCATTTCATGGTATCTGCAATCCGTGTAGAGCAGAAGGATCTGGGAGTACAAGGTTTTGGCAGTATTACGCTTTACTGGCTAACACTTTCAGACAGACCTCAAGTTTCCCTATACAACAATCCTGTGCCATAGGACAAATTAATAAAGCTCCATTATCTTCTAGTAAAATACATTCTCCATAATTATACCACTAATTCAAACGCCAGAGATGAATAATGGGTAGCAAAACAAATCATTTATTTCCCTTTTAATTCATCCACGTCAAGAAAGTAGTTCTGGTAGAACTTGGGATAGACTTCGGTGTACGGAAACAGTACACATTTGTTCTAATTTTTTTTTTCATTTTGGAAAGGTAACTAGAAATCCCAAAACCCTGAAATAAACTTTCATCAATAAATCTAGTCAACCAATTCTTTTTCAAGATTAACAGGCAGACTCACGCTAAGGGTAACACCTCAGGCTCTTTCTTAGAAGAATGTACTTTTCAGATAATGTGGATATATTCTAAGTTACACAGAAATTCCCAAAGAAGTCACGATCTGCTTTCCATATGTCAAGTTATGAAACATGTAGAATTCAAGAGAAGCTCTTGATTTTTTCCTTTAAGACTCTTGCAATACGGGGGGCACCTGGGTGGCTCAGTTGTTAAGCGTTTGCCTTCGGCCCAGGTCATGATCCCAGGGTCCTGGGATCGAACCCCACATTGGGCTTCCTGCTCGGCAGGAAGCCTGCCTCTCCTGCTACCATTCCCTCTGCTTGTGTTCCCTCTCTCGCTGTGTTTCTCTCTGTCAAATAAATAAAATCTTTAAAAAAAAAAAAAAGACTCTTGCAATACAAAATTAGGATCCAATACGTAAGGAACTAGAGCATCTCTGCTTTCAATATTCCAATAAATTTTCTTGAGTTTTCTCTAAGGTCCTAAAGGCAGAGGTTGTATCTTCATTGAAATAGTTTGATGGTCTTTAAAGTTCTGTTTCTAATGGAGATACTAGCACGCATCTGCCTTTATGTGTAAATGAACTGATCTTTTAAAACAATTCTGATTCCCCTGCTGCTCTTAGAAGCTATGGGTCACTTATTAAAAATTGGATGACCTTCTAAAAGTTCACTTGTTAAAACCTGGTTGACCTTGCTATAGAACTCCTTAAAACTTGCACATGTGAATAAGCCCCCAGCTCACCGGAACCAAGACCTTCCCGGCCCCTTACCATCATCTTCACACTCTTCCAGAGGCTTCTGCTGCTTGTTCAGGCACCGAGGGTCTAACCAGGATGTTGTCTTTGTGTTATGGCTGAAATCATGAAACAAAAACAAGACATACATTTGAAAAGGAAAAGAAAAAAGGCAAAAAGCTCAGTGACAAAGCTACTTTCCAACAGCAAACCCAAACCAGGAGAGAGACCAAGTTTGGAATCTGAAAGGCATGGGAAGGGCCTTAGGTAGACTTTTTATTTGAGGTATAATCATTCCGTTATGGAAAGCTTAACACGTGAACCAGTTTTGTTTTTGAAGAATGAGTTCCAAAGGATACCCTGTGTCCACACTGTCTCCTCTTGACTGGACTTATTTTAGTCTTCACCTTCGCAGAAGAGCAAACTCCAATTTGCTTTGAAGTTGCCTCTGACTTAAACCTCGGATGCTGGAATTCACAAAGAAGGCTGCTATTTCACTCATTATATTACATAGGATTCCCCCCGACACTGAAACTACCTGAGTTCATACAGCTGGCTCACAGAGGCTAATACCTATCATTAATCACATCCTGAATTACGTTGCACTCAAAGTGAAGGCAACCCAGAATTACCTACCATAAACAGAACCTAGGCCAAAAAACCCCACCAAGCTTGAAGAAGCTAAACATGTCTGCCTTCTAGAGGGCACTGTCCGACTCCAGATGAAGTGTTTCAACAGACACTGCATGAGACCTTGAAGGTCTGAGAGTGCACAGTACTCTTCCTGATTAGTGTCCTGCAGCTGTGTTAGAAGCGTGACGAGAACATCTGGAGGAACTGCCCGGAAGCAGCTCAGGACCCTGGGACAAACTTCTGCGTGAGCTCCCGGGCCACACTATGCAAGCTCAATTAGAGGGGTAACGAACTACAAGGCCAGGAGTTCAAGCTGCAAACCAGAAATTTTTTCAGAAATGAAAAAAACAAAACATTTTTTTTGGAAATTGAGATAGTAACTTTAATTGTTTTTGGAAGTCTGTAGTTTAGGTTATAAATGCTGAAAAACATTGCCACAGTTATTTTGAGATTCAAGTCGTACTAGTTAGTGAAAAAAAAGTTAAGGCTTAAGTGAAAAACAGAATGTGCAAATATATATGCAAATCACCTCAACTGTCTGAAAAGAAAAAAAAAACAATGAAAGGTAATATAGTAACAACTGTTGTCAAATACTACTTTTGTGTCCACTTACAATTACCAAAATCTGTTCTTTTTCACTTATGTTACAGTCTACTAATGCTTATGATAACCCTATAAGGAAGTATTAATACATTTTATAGATGAGAAAAATGAGGACAGAGGCGAGGAAAATTTGTACAAGGCTATGTTGTTGATAGCTAGCAGCACTGGCAACAAACCCAGGGAGTCCAACACTAGAACCTATGGTCTGGCCTATGCCTATGTGAGCAAGGCAGTAAAAATGGCCATTGCTGGGCACGAAGATTATTTATGATTTTTTTTTAAAAATACTTTTGTATTTTGAGGTAATTGTTGTTTCAAGTGTCGTTATAAGAAAAAATATAGAGCGATCCCACACGTCCTATACCCAGAGTCCCCAACGGTAACGTCTTACAAAACTAAAGTACAATATCACAACTGGGATATTGTTCTCCATACAGTCAAGATAGAAAACACTGCCATAATAGCAAGGGTTCCTCCTCACGTTACCCTTTTATAGCCACACCTGGTTTTCTTCAAGCCCCTGCTCCCTCAAACCTCCTTAGCAACCACTAATCTCTCCATTTCTATGGTTTTATCATTGCAGAAATGTTCTATGGAATCCTATGTATGTAGTCTTCAGGGATTGCTATTTTTCACCCACTGTAACTCTCATCAAGGGAGTCACGTATCTTGATAATTAATTCTTTTTATTGCCGAGTATTTCATTCCATGGCATGAATGTACCAGAGTTTAACCGTAGAAGGATGTGTAGGTCGTTTCCAGTTTTTGGCTCTTTGGAATTAATCTACTATAAACATTCATGTCCAGGTTTTTGTGTGAATGTTAAGTGTTCACTTCTCTGGCCAAATGTGCAATTGCTGGGTCATATGGTAGTTGCACGTTTAGTTTTATAGGGAACTCCCCAACTGTTTTCTAGAATGTCATACAATTTTACATACCCACCAGCCATGTATGAGTGATCTAGTTTCTCCACATCTTTGCCATCATTTACTGTTACTATTTTTTTATTTGAGCCATCCTGATAGGCATGTAATGGTATCTTTGTGATTTTTATGCATTTCCCTAATGCCTAATGATGGTGAACATTTTTTTCATGTGTTTATTTGCCATCTGTATATCCTCTTCAGTGAAATATCTGTGGTTCACTTTTTTTTCCCTTTTTAAAAGATTTTATTTATTTTTTTGACAGAGAGAGAGATCACAAGTAGGCAAAGAGGCAGGCAGAGAGAGGGGGAAGCAGGCTCCCTGCTGAGCAGAGAGCCTGATGTGGGGCTCGATCCCAGGACCCTGAGATCATAACCTGAGCCGAAGGCAGAGGCTTTAACCCACTGAGCCACCCAGGTGCCCTGGTTCACTTTCTAATTGAATTTTTTTAATATTACTGTTGAGTTTTGGGAGCTCTTTATATACGCTAGATATCAATCCATTTTCAGATATGGGGTTTGCAAATACTTTCTCTCTGTCCACAGTTTGTCTTTTCATCCTCTTATTAGGGTCTTTTCTGAAGCAAATGTTTTTCATTTTGATGACATCATACTTATCAAAGATTCCTTTTAGGGTTCATGTTTTTTATGTCAAGTCTAAGAACTCCCCGTCTAGTCCTAGAGGCACCCCCCCCATTTTCCCCAAAAAGTTCAATTGCCTTGTGCTTTACACTTAAGTCTGTGATGATCTATTGTGAGTTAATTTTTGGAATAAGGTATGAGGTTGAGGTGGAGGTTAATTTATTTACTTCTGGCTAAACAATCTAATACTACTTCCGTGAAAAGGCTACCTTCCCTGCACTGAATTGCTTTGGCATCTTTGTTGAAAATCACTTGGACATATATGTGCATCTGTTTCTGGGTTTTATTGATCTGCACTAATACCACACAGCCTTTGTTACTGTGGCTCTACAAGAAGTCTTGTTATCTGATAGACTGATTACTCTAACTTGATTCTTCTCTTTCAAAACTGTTCTGGGGCAGCGGGGTGGCTCAGCTGATTAAGTGTCTCACTCTTGATCTCAGCTCAGGTCTTGATTTCAGGGTTGTAGGGTTAAAAAAACAAAAACAAAAAACAAAAAATCCCAAGGGGGAAAAAAAAACATTTCTAGCTATTCTAGTTCCATTGCCTTTCTATATAAATATTAAAATGAACTTATCTATATTAACAAAAAACCTGAGATTTTGACAGGATTTGCATTAAACTTGCATATCCGTTTTGGAAGAGCTGACGTCTTTACTATATGATTGCGTCTTTCAATCTGCATCTTTCAATCCATGAATAGGAGACATCTCTCCATTTGTTTAGACTTTGATTTCTTTCATCAATATTTTGTACTTTGTAGCATATAATGTTTGTATACGTTTTGTTAGATTTACATGTAATTGGTGTTTTCCTGGAAGTAAATATGAATTGTATCTTATTTTGAATTTTGTTATACACATGTTCATATATACATGTATGCTTATCTTTTATCTTGTGATCTTGCTGAACTCACTTAATTTAAAACTCTTTTTGTAGATTTTTTGTGATTTTGTACATGTCTTGTATACACTCATGTAATCTGCATAGAGGAATAGTTTTATTCTTTCTTTTCAATCTGTAGGTCTTTTATTTCTCTTTCTTGATTTCTTATCCTGGCTAGAAATTCCAGGATCATGTTGATTAAGAGTGGTGGGAACTGATGCACCTCGGTGGCTTGGTTCGTTAAGTGACCGACTCTTAGTTTCAGCTCAGGTCATGATCTCAGAGTTGTGAGATCGAGTCCTGTGTGGAACTCCAAGCTCAGAGACGAGTCTGCTCATCTCTTTTCCTCTGTTCCTCCCACACACACTCTCTAATAAATAAATAAAATCTTAAAAGAAAAAAAAAAAAAGAGTGGTGAGAGCTAATATCTTTGACTTGTCCCTAATCTTTCAAGGGAAAGTTTTGTTTTGGATTTTTTTTTTTTTGGTCTTTTACCACACCAAGTATAATGTTTGCTGTATATTCTTGGTAGATTTTATCAAGAAAATTCCCCTCTTCTTATTTTTCTGAGAATTTTTATCATCTTTGAGTGCTGAGTTGTGTCAAATACTGCACTGATAAATCTGACCATGTGATTTTTTTTCTTTGGTATCTTAATACAGTAGATTACATTTAGGAATTTTTCACAAATTGAACAAATCTTGTATCCCTATGATAATTCCTACTTGGTCATGGTGGATAGTTTTTTGTTGTTTTTTTTTAAAGATTTTTATTTATTTAAAAACAGAGAGAGAGAGAGAGAGAGAGAGAGCGCGTGCATGTGCCAGCAGGGGAAGGCAGAGGGAAAGAATCTCCAGCAGGCTCCAAGGTGAGCGTGGAGTCCTATGCAGGGGTCAGTCCCAGGACCCCAAGATCAGGACCTGAGCCAAAACCAACAGACGCTCAACCTACTGAGCCACCCAGGCAGGCACTCCAACTCTGTAGTTTTCTATTTTCTTAGACTTTCCTTGTTTGTTTTTGGTAACAAGGTAACAATAGCTTCATAAACATAATTGCTAAGTGTTCCTCTACTTCTATTTTCAGAAGGAGGCTGCTACAGAAATGTAATTCTTTGAGCCTTTCTCCAGTGAAACCATCTGGGCCTGGAGATTTCTTTTTCATGAGTTTTTAAATGACAAATTCATTTTCCTTAATAGTTATAGAGCTAGTTAAATGATCTATTCCATATTGGATGAGTTGTGGTAGTTCGTGCTTCTCACGAAATTGGCCCATTTTATCTAAGTTGTCAAATTTATGTGTGTAGATTTGTCGGCAGCACTCTCTGATTACCTTTTAATGTCTTCAGGGTCTGCGGTGATTCCCTGTTTAATTCCTAACGCTGGTAATTTGTGTCTTCTCTAATTTTTTTTCTTTGTCAGTTTTGCCTTGTTCTTGTTCACTGAACAGCAGACCTTCAACTTCAATCTACTTGCGTATAATAGATTTACTTATATTTTTATTTATTTCATAGTTTAATTGGCCATTTTGTTTTTCTTTTTTAGTGGTACATAAAACTGTGGTAAATCTTAAGAGAGAATCTTGATAATAGAGCCAAAGTGCAGCATTTTAAAATTTAACTACTACTCGTTAAAAAATTATATTATCTCAGATTTTTTAGAATGGTTATGACTGTCTATTTTTCCATTTTTAGCCAAGTTTATTTATTAAATGCTTAACTTTAATAATATGAATTACATATGTATACATATACACATCTGTATATATAAGCTTTATAATTTTAAAAGACTTTTCATATCTACGTATAGTAATCACCCCATTATCCACAGGGGCTAAGTTCCAAGACCTCCAGGAGATGCCTAAAATTCTAGATAGTACTGAATCCTACATATACCATGTCTTTTCCTATACATATATACCTATGATGAAGTTTAATTTATAAATTAGGCACGGTAAGAGATTAACAATAGTAAAAGAGAACAATTATAACAATATATGGTAAAAAAAAATTATACGAATGTGGCCTCTCTCTCTCAAAATACTTTAGTGCATCTACTCGCCCTTCTTGTAATGATGTGACATGACGAAATGTCTGCGTGGTGAGATGAAATGAGGCGAATGACATAAGCATTGTGATGTAGCACTAGGCTACTATTGATCCTACAATATGTCAGGAGGATCGCGTGTTTCCAGAACATAGTGACCACAATTAACTAAAACCATAGAAAGAGAGTCTGTAGATGAGGGCGGGGGTGGGGCTGGCTTTCATATTCTCAAAGTTTATTCCATGTACTTGGACCATGTTAAAAAAAAATAAACTTAAAATGGATCAGAGACTTATAAAGAACTTGAGAGGCAAGGCGGGGGTTTGTGGGGGGGGGTGGGGGAGAGAAATGAAACAGGAGGGGATGGGGAGGTTAAGAGAGGTTAAGGTTAAGGTTAAGAGGTTATGGTTAACCATAAGAGACTCCTAGACTCACGAAACGAACTAAGAGTGGCTGGGAGGTGGGGGGGTAGGGATAGGGTGGCTGTGTTATGGACATTGGGGAGGGCATGTGCTATGGTAAGTGCTGTGAAATGTGTAAGCCCGACGATTCACAGACATGTACCCTGGGGCAAATAATACATTATATGTTAATAAAAAAAAAAGGAGGAAAAAAAATGGATCAGACTTACATGTAAAAAGTAAACTATAAACCTTTTAAGAAAAAGACAGCAGAAAATGACAGCTTTATCAGTTTGCTTTAAGCAAAAATTTCTCAGCCAGCACACTAAAAAAGCACAGCCCATGGAAGAAAAACACTGATAAATCAGACTTCCTCAAAATTAAGAACTTTGGGCTCTTCAAAAGACCCAGTCAAGACAAGGAAAAGAAAACTCAAGCGTGGGGAAAATGCTTACAAACCACAAAGATGATACAGGAACTGGGAGTCAGAATGTAGGAAGAACTCTTAAAACATAACCAAAAACAAAACAAACAAAACAAAACAAAAAAACCTTACAACACAAACAAGAAAAATAAGCAGAGGATTTACCTCTTCTTAATGGCTCAATATATTCTTTTTCCCTTTTATCTTTTTTTAAGGTTTTATATGCTATGCTATTACATACACACTGAAACGTGATGTCCCACTCTGTAGGGAAATTATTAACCTTACGCTTCTTCCAGCTCCTCACGCTCAATGATTAGGAGGCTATGCTAATAGTTTTTCTGAACAAAGCTGGTTAAATTGTGTAAAAGCAACAAAGCTGGTTAAATTGTGTAAAAGCCTACCGGGAGCCCCTGACCAGTCCTTTTGGATGAAATTGACCAGCACAGCTACGAGAGAGCGGGAAGGAAGGGGGATGACAAAAAGGAAGAGCCCTTCAGGGCAGAGGAACAGTATACTTTACTCTATAAAGTAGACTTCTCCATTTTCAGTGTAGGCCATCTCCCAGTTCTCAGGTAGAGGACCTAAATTATCCTCTGCACAAAGAGGTAGGTATTGAGGGAACTTCTGAGAAGCGTCCGTGATGGGAGCAGTGACGATGCTACTATTCACAGGTGGTAGTGCTGTTTCTTGGAGAGTGTGCTCTTCTTGGTCACCAGAATCGGCTGTGAAGTTGCAGGGAGATGGAGAGAGAAAAAAAAAATTCATCAATCATATCTCAGACCAGGGAGTTCACTACTGTCTGCGTCTATATTCTTAAAAGCCCTCATTCTTTCCTAATTGCTGGCCATCAGCTCTCTTCCATTTTATTTAGTTGGAAGGTCTTCCCATAGAAAACATCAAAATGACATACCACATTTATCATACCTACAAAGAAAGAAGAGAAAGACATGCTCAAATAAAGCATTGCTCAAAGTCTTGGACACGCCAAAGAAGAAATAAATTCATGACTCAAAACCTCAAGTCTCAGACTAATCAGGCCATCGAAACACAGACTGAGCCACACTCTTGCTCTCAGGTACCATTTGGTTTCATGACTCAGTGGGCATTAGAGGGCAAGAACAACCTCGCTGAAAACACAGATACAGTGCGATCATTACCATTTTTGTGTCAATTATTCAAAATATTCCTGGTAGTGGCAAAGATCAAAGAGTGACACATCAAACTGGAAAGTATACAAAACTTTAGAATATAGACACAGCTATACCCGTGAGTCAGATTTGAGCCTCTTTTGGAAAAGTGAGGGGAATGTTCCTGTGAAAACCAAGACAGTAACCCCCAGAACAGGATCGTGTGGGTGGACTAATTTGACTTGGGTTTTAAAAGAAGACTCTAAGTACATGAATCTCCTTGCCTTCTTATTAACTAGAAACACCAAGAGGCGATGTCATCAAAGTACCCACAAATGGCACTGCTGACATTCTGGCTGAATTTTTATAGAGGCCGAGAATATTAAACATCATTCTCCGTGGGGCTTTAAAACATAATAATCAGGGGTTGTAGTTATTTTCTATCTCCCACAGTAATTCTCCTGTAGACATTTCTGATTCCTGAAAGCAGACTGAGGAATAATAAAAGGCTGTTTTCACATCTTTCTCTGATGAGTAGCGCCCAATGACACACATGAGAATGAAGGTAATTCAACATTTGGATAGAGGAGGACATGCCGAGCCTATTAAACAGACACCTCCACCAAAAATCTACCTCCATTGAAGAGGCTGCCCTGCATTTTCCCCATCTCTTCCTAGAAACCCCCTCTCAGACCTCCCTTTGGAAATCTGTCCATTCAAGGTCCTGGTGGTGTAGGTAGAGACTGACTTAAACCCACTCCTAGGTCATGTGCTGGTTCTAAGTCACATTATCACTCTTGCCCTTGTGACTGGATCAGACACGTGATCCAAAGCAAACTGATGAATGTCGGGCATAGCAGTGTTTGCTGGAATTATCCTCTTGAGGCTAAAATTATTAAGCTGACAGATTCTCATGCTGTAGGTGCTCGTAGCTATCTTGACACAGCTTGGCAAGACCTACCTTAGAATTAAGCCTACATAGAGGAAAGGCAGAAATGAAAGAGAAAGTCACCAAATGTCCCTAATTGAGCCACTGAACCCATGTACTCCTGGCCTCTTCAACTGCTCGATCCCCTAAATTCTTGCTTAAGCCAGTTCAAATTGGTTTTACAATTTGCATCCATGACTGCAGACTAAGAAAACGACTAGAAATCTGAAGTAGAAAAAGGAAATTAGGCCAACATGGAAGAAACATTTTGAAATTACTGATCAATAAAAAATAAATTCCCAACTTGGCAAGATTTAAAAGAGTCGCCTTTAGTTCTCGAGGAGCCAATGTATATTCATTTCTGATAGTTTTAGTTTTAGAATGGATACTCCTCACCCATCAGCAGACCTAATGACCACCTGAGAGATGCTAAGACGCCGATTCAGACTCCCTCCTGCAGACAAGAGGTGTTAGAGAAGGTTCCAAAATGTGCATGTTGAAAGCCCCCCCGACCCCCCACCCCGTGATGGAGATTCAGGTACAAGAATCATACTTGGAGGACGGAGGTAAAGAATTCTCAAAAAAAATCACCAGGAGGGGCGCCTGGGTGGCTCAGTCGTTAAGCGTCTGCCTTCGGCCCAGGTCATGATCCCAGGGTCCTGGGATCGAGCCCCGCATTGGGTTCCCTGCTCGGCGGGAAGCCTGCTTCTCCTGCTACCATTCCCTCTGCTTGTGTTCCCTCTCTCGCTGTGTTTCTGCCAAATAAATAAAATCTTAAAAAAAAAAAAATGTCACCAGATTGACAAAAAAAAAAAAAAAAGAATCACTAGAACCTTCAGCTTCTAGGAAGGGTTTTGTCCTCCTGCAAGAGTATGGAGCAAACCCCTGCATCTAAGTGCCAGGCCCGAGGCACAAATGACAGGTCTGGAGGGAGTGCTGGAGAGAGTGTGATCTGTCTGAGGGGAGCAGGAAACTCAGGGCCAGGTAATCAGCATCCTGAGGAAAAGGGGACTCAGTGCTTCCAGATCTTTGATTTCTCTTTTCTTTTTGTTTTTATTTTTTTTTTTAAGATTTCTGTTTATTTGTTTGACAGAGAAGAGCGAGCACAAGCAGAGGGAGCAGCAGGCAGAGGCAGAGGGAGAAATAGGATCCCCACTGAGTTGGGAGTTTGATGTGGGACTCGATCGCAGGACTCTGGGATCGTGACCTGAGCTGAAGGCAGCTGCTTAATTGACTGGCCACCCAGGCGCCCCCAGATCTCTGATTTTTCAAGAGAAGGTAGGAATGTCTATTTTTATGTAAAAACTCCCAATATTTCTATCACAATTCCTTAAAAAAATAAAATATGGCACAACCAAAAGAGAGAGAGATAGAGAGAGAGAGATTACAAGCACTGACTCAGGAGCCAGGCTGTCTAACTTTGAATCCTGGCCTCACCCTTTATTAATGTGGGCAACACACTTCATTAACCTCTATATGCCTTGGTTTCCTCATCTATAAAATGGGGATAAGCACAGCGAGCCCAAAGGGTTGTGGGGAGACTGCATGAGTAAAGCACTCAGGACAGCATCTGGCATACAGTTAGCGGGATTCTTCATCCACATTATTAGGATTAACCTTTGTGTCCAAGTCAATCTGGCCCTCAGGAAACTGGCAGGAAAAGGACGGATGTGACGTCGGACCAAATCAGAGGTTTGCCTGTTTCTAGCTGTGTGACTTCGGTACAGATTGATTACCTTTCTAAGCATCTGTTTCCTCATCTGTAAAATGGGAACAGCACTGAAGCCATGAGAACTGAGGGACTGAGGACACATAAAATGCTTGCCAAAGTGTCTGGCACTCAGCGTGGCGTCATGGGTGCCAGGGACTGGCATCTGATTCTGGAAATGCAAATGTACCAGAGCCAGTGATCATCTTTTAACACAATATTTAAGAGCTAGAGAAGAACCAGGACAATGGATGACATTCAGCAATTTTACCCAAGAATTTTAACCCATTTTATTTTTTAAAAGATTTTATTTATTTATCTGAAAGAGAGCACACAAGCAGCGGGAGCAGCAGAGGGAGAGAGAGAGAAGTAGGCTCTCTACTGAGCAGGGAGCCCAATGCAGGGCTCAATCCCAGGACCCTGGGATCATAACCCTAGCTGAAGGCCAACTGAGCCACCCGGGTGCCCCAATTAACCCATTTTATTTATTTATTTGTTTGTTTGTTTATTTATTTTTTAAGATTTTATTTATTTGACAGAGAGAAACACAGTGAGAGAGGGACACAAGCAGAGGGAGTGGTAGCGGGAGAAGCAGGCTTCCCGCAGAGCAGGGAGCCTGACGTGGGGCTCGATCCCAGGACTCTGGGATCATGACCTGAGCCGAAGGCAGACGCTTAACGACTGAGCCACCCAGGCGCCCCTATTTATTTATTTTTAAAGATTTTATATATTAATTGGACAGAGAGTGATAGAGATCACAAGTAGGCAGAGAGGCAGGCAGAGAGAGAGGGGGAAGCAGGCCCCGCTGAGCAGAGAGCCCGATACAGGTCTCGATCCCAGGACCCTGAGATCATGACCTGAGCTGAAGGCAGAGGCTTAACCCACTGAGCCTACCAAGTGCCACTGCCCACCCTCAACTAACCCATTTTAATAGAAACTGGATATAACAGGAAAAGGGTTGTGGCAATAGGTGGGACATAAATACGAGATAGTTCGGCTTAACAATGAGTATCTATAATTTATGTTAAAAAAAAAATAACAAGAAAGAAAGCAAGCCCTGCCAGGGTTCTAAAACCTCAACTATGGAAGGGAATATTAGCACAATGACAAAATATCTAAGTAACTGTAATTTCCTAAGGAAAAATGAAAATCCCTTTAGCGACTTGACCTTATTTTAAATTATCCAAATATTTTTTATTTTATGTATTTTCCACGTCTTCTTAAAAAATGCTTTATTGAGGTATGATTGACATAAATATAGATATTTTTATCGAAAGATTTTTTCACTTCACTGAGGTATAACTGACAAAACTGTAAGATATCTCAAGCGTCCATCGTGATGATTTGCTATGTGTATACACTGTCAAAGGACTCCTCCTATTTAATTGATTAACCCAAAAAAAGCTATAGATATTTAATGTAAACAATTTGACGTGTTTGGGTTTCTGTGTCTTCTTTCCAATTCAACAGAACCTTAAACAACCTCATTCTCTCAAAGAAAATGGAAAGTCCAACAATGAGAAACTGCGACAAAGTACAGACTTACAAATCCATTGTCCTAATCATGGCTTTGACTTTGACATATGCTCTGATTTTAGAAAATCTTCTATTTGATCTACCAAACAGTTAGGAGCACTGCTATCATCTCTCTTACGAAAGGTTCCTGATGGGTCCAAACAGGATAGGTAAAAGGGATGATGAAAACAGGCTGGATGGGGAACGAGGAAGCTCGGTTCTCCTGCTGTCTAGTGGGAGAAGTGCACTGTTCCTCAGTGTTCTCAACTGCAAAATGGGGAAGGTAACAGCTAGGTTGTTTAGCTCTCAACATTTCCAGGTGGTTTATAGGATATATGTGAAAATGACCTGCAAACCATAAAAGAACATAAATAACTTTTTTCATTTATAGTAAGAAGCTTCCAAATATTGACATAAAAATAATCATATTTGGGGGCTTTTGAAGGTGACTCATGTCAAACATACATTCCTGGAGCTTTTATTACATGGCCTCTACTTTTAAGCTTTAGGTGCGTCTCTGCATACAGAGCTAATAAAGTTGATTTAAAACACACATAGCACACTGGATGAGCATGCGGGCTCTGAAGTCAGCTTTTGGGGTTGAAATGACAGCTTTGATACTCATGGCTTTGTGATCTCGGACAAGCTATTAGACCTCCCTCACATATGTGTAAAAAGCTTAGCAAAGTGCCTGCCACATAGCCCCGAGAAACATTAGCTCCTAAAATAATATCATCTCTTGATACTCCAAAGCAATGTTTTATCATTGCCTACTAATGGACGAGAAGAGTCAGCAACTTCACGTTCAATGAGAGGGGGGCTGCTGGGAGGAAAATAAAGCCTCAGAACATAATTAAATAACATTTGATGTCTCCTGGAGGGGGGTTAATGGATGAACCAGCTACTTTTTAGTTGTGGGGGTTACAGATTTTCCAAGCTGTCTAAAACAAGGTCCTTATACAAATGCTTTTATTTAGTGTAAGCAATGGTGTGCTTTGGTCAGCAGTGTAACTCTACCTTCAGGAAGCAAACATAAAGAGTGTTCATTCTCAAGGGCTCATGTAGGTCCATGATTGAGGCACAGTTTGTAGAAGACTGGCCTCTTGCTTCATGCTCAACAGTCAGTTCAGGGGAAGTATCTGGAATGACTTCTCATTGCTCAGCTCTTGCCTCAGTCGCCGACCATAGGAAGGAATTGTGGCCACTTCCCCTAGGATGCTTTTGGCCACAAGTCTCTTCCTCTTTTGCCTACAGACATTCCCGGTATTATTTAGGCATGTTATTTAGACGTTCCATACCTCCTTCAAAAGACCCAAAGCAGAAGTCAGCTAAGATAGCAGCAATAGCATGCTAATTAAAAATATCCCAGTAAATATTTTCAATAGCTCCATTGTGTTTCTCTCTTTGTATATGAAACTCATTCTTTTACCGTAACTCTCCCAACCAGGAGCCAAGACCTCATTATGTTACTGTCACTCCAAGTGGCTGGTAGATTGCTACTTAAAGCGGTTCAAAGAGCAAAATGCTTTGACAGAGCTAGCTTGATACACATATCATAGACTGGGTAGTGTCAATTATTTGAAAGAATTTATATGTGTTAGGGTATGACAGGTTGTCAGCTGTCAGAGCTGTAGCTTGGTAAGCGAGAAGGCATTTACTCAACATACTGAGGACGCCGATCACACGTGTATCTGGAGATCATTTCTCTCTGCATCCTACCGGCTTTCTTAGTGTTAAGGACAGGAAGCTGAAGAAGACAATAGGGTACCACTTGACTTTTTCGTGGGTGTGTGTGGAACGAATGATCAGACTGGTTTTAGCAATGACAAATTGGGCCCAAAGTTTTTCTTTGATGCCAGGATTTCAAGGGAGTATTCAATGGGGTCAGAATATCTGAGGCGTGGGTTTAGAGACAAACATTTATAGTAGCGAGAAACAGGAAGAGCATTAAAACCTAGAGTCAACAATTCCTATTTTATTCTTGCATCATACCCAGAAATCTACTTAAGTAGTTGAAATGAGTTGATTTCAATAAATGCATATGTAAATGATGGTAAATTTCTCCTAGCTATTACAACTATAGGTCAGCCTCTGGCCTAAACATTCTAAATGGAAAATGGAAATTTTTGTGAAATCCAGTTCTTGGAGCTGGAAGGGGAAACTTAGCTCTGATTTAATCCTAACCATTTCACAAATGATAGAAGTTAGATACTATGTTCATAATATGACAACTACCAAGAGACAAGAAGCTAGGATAACAAAGTAGGTCTCCTCTTTATTCAATGCTTCTTGCAGAAAGGGTAGTTACTGTTATGACAACAAAACCATCATAAATTATTTTAATTGTCATCTTGAAGAATTTTGGGCTTCTGAGCTTAATGAATTAGAAAACTTCAGAAATGTCTACACGGGCTCTAGAAAGCATTTGACTAATATAAGCATTTTCCTAAATTTGGAAACAATTAGATTTGCTGACACAATACAGAGTTTAACCCTTCCCCTTTATTGGAATCGAGTCTAATCAAGCAATGACTGAAGTGTGGTGATGTCAGGAAAGGCCACTAGGACAGGGTTAGATCTCATATGCTACAAATAGATTACTTCTCCATAGGGATACTCTAAAATATTGAAGAAATTAGTTAAGCAGAGGAAAAATAAGAGGAACAAGCTTTCTTCAAAGTCACCATACTATAAACTGGAGTGACTAAAGTCTTGTACAGTTGTGAAACCTTGAGTTACTATCTAAGGTCAGACTTCCCCCATAAAGCAAAAAATATTTTTGAACAGTTCTGGGTCACTAGACTAACTTGGGAAATATACCACAACCACTGTGAATGGTACCCCTAAGAACAGTGCGAGATCCAGCCTGCAATAGTCTTACCCAGAGGCACTGTCCTTGAAGATCCCCTCATAAAATATAGTATACCTAAGTTTGGGGGCAGATGGCCCTGAATGTGTATTTAAACATATAACACAATGAGTAATATATGCTATATAATATATAGAATACATATGTAAGATATAATCAAGTATTTATTATTTTTCCATCTTTCTCCACTTGGGGGAAAATAGAAATACTGCACCACTTAACTGAACACAGTATATAGTTCAATTATAATCTCTATTTACAAAGGTAGGAGATAAAAGGATGCTGCTAGCCTTCCATACCATATCAATGGATACTGAACTGTTAAACAAATTTGCATATTTCCCTTTATAAATCATCAGGTTTAATTATGGAGCAGTGTCAAGACCAAGAAATAAATGAACAAAATATAAATATTCGTTTGGAAGAGAAGGAAACAATGCCGACTGTTCTTGATTTCCTTCCACAGACATTTCCCTCTAGCCCCTTTAAGATATGTGGGTGAAGTTAAAATAATCCTGCAGAGAAGCATGAAAAATAGATCAGGGAAAATACCACCTCTTCCCCAAGCCTTGCATGGTCAGTTCAAATTTTGTCAACGCTTCCAAATGGTTCTTGAGAAGAGACCCCTTCTCTTCGCTCTCTGCAAACGCCTCACACCACCCCTTCCCCCATCGAAGGGGAAGGTGGCCTGGTCTTTACCTGTAAAGCTACTGTTCATTTCAGGAACGTCATCCTCCTCCTCGTTCTCTGCATGGACTATGCCAGCATTTTGCATATCATTGTAGGACTTGGTTCGCTTTGGGGTCGACTGCTTGGAGCCAGACTGAAGGCTTTGCAAGGCATCCGTCGTGATCACTTTCCCACTGACTGGCTGGCTAGGAGGTTTGGGTGTCCCATAATAGTTTCCTAGGTGATGGAGAGACACATTTGCATGTTTTAGAAAGAATACTTTGTGGTTTTTTTTAAGACTTCACATCTGAATCTCTCAACACATTAAAAAAAATTTTTTTTGAACTAGAAAACGAGAACACACTGTATTTCATTTCTGGAATAGGTTACAAGAGATGTTATTCCTACCCAACTAGACATGGTGATTTCTGAAGTCAGAAGGAAAGTTGCATTGTTTCACTGCAAAGAACCTACTACGAGGGCTAAAAACAAAGCCAGCTGTACTGAATAGCAAAACTTCACCCTCATTACATTTGAAATTCAATCGGTCACCTTTATATGTGTGTGTGTGTGTGTGTGTGTGTATACACAAAATGCACCAACATAATGCTGAATCCAATTTAGAGTTAGCTTCGGAGAAAATACAAAATTCATTACGGCCAGCACCCTTATACACCTACAAAGCCAAGGTCACAGTCCCTTAATAAGGTGACTCCTTAAGAGGGAACCAGGGCACTTTATAAAAAGGAGGATGGTGAACACCACGTGCCACCTCTTTAACTGAATGGCAGGCTTGACTCTCAGGGTCATGTGGGGTGGGAGTAAACCCTTGCCAAGTTTTAACAGAAAACTGTGTCAATGGTGGCATGGTGGCCACTCTTTTAGGAAATGTCCATTTCACTTTTAGGCGCTTTTTCCAACATTTGACTCAGTGCGCTCAGTAATTCTGAGCAATACCTAGAGGGATTTTTTTTACATTTTATTATTTTATTTTAATAAGTGTATACATTTTTAACATGGACTAAAAAAAATCTGGCTACTAAGTTATGGTAGTAACAAAGTTTACTTTTAAAATTAAAGCGAAAAAGCAATAATTTTTTCAAGTGATTTTTTTAAAAGGCAGCTATATATAATAAAAGGTAATTAATTGAATAAATAATAGTAACGGCAGTGATTAGAGCTTCTTTTTGAAAACTTATGTTAAAAAATATTTTAAATAATATTTCAAGTAAATAATAGACAGTATGTTCAGATATGGACAAAACCATAAAAGTGATTCATGAACAGCCAAAGTTTGAAAAGTAAGCTTATAATCAATAATATGCAGTGACTACATGATAAAAAACATCAGCACTAAAATGCCACTAATCCATTCATCATCACACATCTTCTAAAGGAAAGCCAGAAAGATAAGTTACACCGAGTCCTTCAATAAATCCTAAGCAGTGCTTGTAAATCTTTGCTTAGTAAAGTAGAATTTATACATAATAACAAATCCTGTACACACTGTTTCTTCCCAAGGACTCACCCCACTGTTTAACTTCAGTACCTAATTACATAAAATACACTCTGTATTACACAAGCACAAAAGCAAAAGGAGACAGTAACACGTTGCTCTGAATGAGACACATAGGTAGTCAAGAGCTGGCTTCCACTGAGCCTTTGTTTTATAATTAGAATTTCTTTTTTATTACTATTAATTCTTTAGAATATTTTTTGAACCACCACAATTATGAATAAACACACCCACTTTCTTTGACAATGGTGTGATCGTGTGTGTCAGCAAGGAAACTAACCACACACATTAAAACATGCAGCAGACTAATGGGTACCATGTTTGATTTGAAGGACACCAGAATGAAATCTACAGAACATTTTGGAGGCTTATACTCAACTCAATTATTATACTTCTTTCACAGAAGATGGTGGTATCAATTTCTTCAAAACACCTGTCAGGTTTTTAACTTAAAGGTACAGGTGTTGAATACGACTAACTGGAAGAAAGACATCCCATGATGTTTTTAGAGGCTAACACGTGTTGCAAGGAAGAATTAGCACACATATGAACCAAGACTCTTCTTGCCTTTCTATAGAGGTTACATCTAAGGACATCCCACATCTTTGTTGAAGTTGAAAGGAGGCCACGGCATTGACTTTTTCATGAACTGAAGA
>CM053603.1:26030573-26111230 GCA_028646535.1 Procyon lotor
GGGACCAAAGGAGGTTCCTTTATTCATAATTTAAAAATTATAATTTTAGATACATAATCATTCACTTTTAATCCCATTAAACCACAGCAACTATCAGGAAACTGTTGTCACTTGAAAATCAATTAAAACTTAGATATCCTCAGGCTTTTTTAAAGATTTTTTATATTTTTATTTATTTGACAGAGAGAGATAGATCACAAGTAGGTGGGCAGGGGGCCGGGGGTTGGGGGCAGGCTCCCTGCTAAGCAGAGAGCCTGATGTGGGGCTTGATCCCAGGACCCTGGGATCACGAACTGAGCCAGAGGCAGCGGCTTTAACCCACTGAGCCACCCAGGCACCCAGATACCCTCAGTTTCAATGTCTAGAAAACAAAAGTGCTATCTAAATTTGACAAATATGTGTGGATTTTCCTCAGTTCTCAAGTTCAGAATCTTTCTTAATAAATGATTGGCAATTTTCTCAACGCAATTATAAACCTCCCCAAACAATCTACTTATTCATAGTTGTTTCCTATTTCTGGAAATTAGTTTAAGATTGGAGACCAAAAAAAGTACATATTATTAGGCTGAACCATACCCAATGGCTATCGTAGAAGACAAATTATGGTGTATCAGCAATCTCATTCAGGTTAACGTAAGGTATGGACAGTAATGAACTATGAACAGTACTACTGAACAGAACTACTATGAACAGTAGTACCCAGCATACCGAAGTGGTAAAGAGACAGTTTGGGCTTCCAAATCCTAACTGCCTCTGTGATTCTAGGCATTTAACCATTAAAGAAGCAAACAAAATGCCCTCTTAGTCCTCTTCTGTAAAACTGGGATTCTAAGAATAACTCATTTCTTTCTTTTTTTTTTTTAATTATTCAGCATTTTTATATTTTTTATCATGTTATGTTAGTCACCGTACAGTACTTTGTTTTTGATGCAGTGTTCCATGCTTCATTGTTCCCATATAACACCCAGTGCTCCATGCAATCCTTGCCCTCCTGAATACCCACCGCCATGCTAACCCATTCCCCCTACCCACTTCTCTCTGAAACCCTCAGTTGTTTCCCGGAGTCCAGAGTCTCTCGTGGTTCATCTCCCCCTCTGAGGTCCCCCCTTTCATTTTTCCCTTCCTTCTCCTGAATACCTCATTTCTATCTAGAGCACGTGTTTTGAGGATAAAATGAGATGGCCCATTGAAAGCCTCTAACCTACACTAAAGTCTGCCACTACACTGAGCCTTGATGAATGCTGCTTAACGTGGAGTTTGCTTGTAACCTCTCAAATGAGCTCACACCGCCGCGTTGGAAGGATAAAGGAGACAGTGTGTCAGAGGTGTCTGCCACACACTAACTGAACAAATATTCTGCCTTTACTCTTGCACAGGAACAAGAACAGAGCCTGCCAACGACCAAAGAGCCTTGGGCAAGGTTTTTACCCTCAGTCTAATACTTCCTCTGTGAGACAGAAATGACAGCCCGAGTGACCCTAGTGACCGCACAGGATTATTGTGAATATCAAATTATGTAACTTTCTCGAAGAGACCCTGTAAACTATAAGGGGTTATAAATGGGAAATGGCAATTATTCAAATCCCTCCAGCATTTATTTCCCATGTTATCTACAAATGTTCCAGAAAAGCTTATTTCTAGGAGTTTCTCTAACTATAGAAGTTTCAACTTTCCTTCACAGATACTTTTCCCCCCATGTATTCTAAAAAAATCATTTGAATTACTAACATACAAAAATGGATTGTTTCTGATTAAAATCTAGATATACTGAGAAGTGCTACACGACAAAGTGTGAGCTCTGGTTCATTGGATTCTGTCCTTTCCAGGCAATGTTGATGACGAGTGTGTGACCACAGCCAATGCACCTGGAATACACTCACTGAATTAAGGATTTCTGCAGAGAGGTTGTTCTCCTACCCTGGGTGGTCCTTGCCAGGCCAACACCTTGGCCTCAGTCAAGAACAGCCTCCCTAAGGCTGATGCAAGGTGAAGGCATGGGCATACAAAGGGACTTGGGCACAGGAGGGAGGGGAGAAAACCTAAAACTTCAAAACAGCCTCAGTAAATCACCAATTGGTCTTAGTGATGGGATTCCGGGTGAATGTGGTTTTGGTCCCCAGACTTGTGGTGGGTGGGGTTATGCAGAAATGCCATGTCGTCTTCACCACAGGATGGGCAAGATGGATGGTGCACTTGCTATGGGCCAGTTTCTATGGGTTCCACTGCCTTGACCCACGCTCTTCGCTTTCCAGGTCTAGCTGGCTGACCCCTGGGCACGTCCCTTGCAACTACCCGCTACGGGCAAACTCTGCCTTATCAAGTCTCCACACTGGTCCGCATGGGGCCACGCCTAGCCACGGGTATGTGCAAGAGACTCCCTGTGAGCAATACAGGCAACACGTAATGCTATTAAAGAAAAGCCATATGAAGAATGATTAGTGATTAAAAAATTAATTTGGGTTATCACCTAGCAGGCTTCACAGCTTCTGGGAAACAGGAGCCCGCCCGTCCTATAGGCTCCACGTTAGCCAACACGCACTTGTTGAGGTGGCTGGGCTTGCTTCTAAGTGGGAATGTGTGTGTCTCTGTGGCTACAATAAAACTTAACGGGGATGGAGGCTGGGGAGGGAGGAGAGGGCAAGGGAAGACAGAAGAGGGAGCTGCTGCTGGCCTTAATTAACAGGCACACTCTCTGGCCGTGACCAAGCCTAAGAAAACATTTTCTGACATGCTTTTAAAAATTAATGGGGACGGCAAATCAATTTTTAGAGCTTGATAAAATATTTAAGGAGGACCATAACCCTGAGTTTTAAGCTGGAATGAATCAAATCTATATGACTTCTCACTTTGTACAAGTTTAGTATTCATTCATTTCCCTACAGAGAACCCTCTTCTTTTTTTCTTTTTTTGGCCAGGCAGTTTGCTAGACACTAGAACTAAGATGTAAAAAGGGGACTAAAACATGATCTTCACAAATGCTCTGTGTGGTATACATCAGTTTTCTTAAAGGTCATGCAAACCGTAAAGGTCTATTGCATGGAGATCCTGGTTGAGTGGGCCACGGAAGGACTCACTAGCAAGGACTCACTAGCAAGAGGCACTGGACCACCCTTTGCACAGACAGCAGAGGGAGCCAGGTTGCAGAAATGCCTGCCTTAAGAGTCAGGTCTGGACTTGGTTGGTCCAGGGTAATCAGCACTCAGGAGCTTTGGCTCCTAGTCTGTAAGTCCACATGGAAAGTGGGTGGGGCAGGGGACCCCTGTCTGTCTTCCTCCTGCAGAACATGCTTTTGAAAATAAGCAGAACAGGATGGTAGTGACTACTAGTGGCTTGGAATCTATAGTATGTGTCTTTGATGGGGCAGTATCACCCCCAAGGGGGCAAAAATAGGTTTGATTCTTTGGGGTGTGGTAGGATAAAAAAGCCTTGCTCTATGTGTAAAATTCAGATGGACATAAGGCCACAGATATCCAGCATATCTGTTTTTGCCTAGCCTTAGGCTCATGCCATCACCTCTGACCTGTCCTCAGAGACTGTATCTCTGACCCCCACCCCCAACTAGATCAAAGCTGCCCTGAAGTGTCCTCAGGGAACCATGTACCTCTCCTTCCCGATGCCCTTTGTTGTAATTATCAGATGGCTGAATTTGCCAATATCTGTCTTTACCTCCAGACCGCAAGCGCGTGAGAGCAGGGACCACATCGTCTGTGGACCACATCTCCAGGCCTGACGCAGTGCCGGCACAGACTATCATTAGGAATTCTGTGAGAATGAGTCGATTCACAGGTAGGGACAACACACAGGAACGACAGCCCGGGATGCTCCTCCACACCTCTCTTGTGGATCTGGTTTCTAAGAGCATGACTCACGGCAGCCTCCTCCCCGGTCCATCAATCACATCTCAATGACCTCAGATCCGCACTATTTCATTTTCCACTTGCTTGCTCAGCACATGATGGTATCACTTGCACAAACACCCATCACTTTCTTTTTACTCTTCCCTAGCTCACCTGCTCCACCCTACAGAGCCATGATTTGCACGCAAAGAACAACAGTAAGCCGCTGTCCTATAATGAGATGTTTGTTCTTGCTACCCGCCGTTTGGCTTTAACTATAAGACCGAAGAGAGTAATATAATTTAATAGCTTTGTGACCCTGAGCAAGGTAAGGGACCTCTCTCCTTGCAGCTTCAGTTCTCATGGTATAAAGATAAGAATAGGACTCATCTAGCAGGTTTTTGTGTGTCTATGGAATCAGATACTGCATACAAAGTCCTCACCATTGTGCTGGGGATAGTGTTAGCATGTAACAAACCCTAGCAGCCTTAAGTGGCACCTACTGCTGGAGGCCAAGATGAACTCTAAAATAGAGAAGAGGGTATTGGTATCAAGATGTATACTTAAAGAACAACGTTGACCAAAACTTACCTTGACTACACACCTATCATGTCACTACCCATACATGCACTCACTCTAATCTTTATTAATAACCTTATGGGGAAAAAAAGACATCGGTAGTCTCATTTTCAGATGAAGACAAGATTCACACAACATGTAAATGAGATTCGCACAACGTGTGCACTGGCACACACATTTGTCTGTCCCCAACATCTATGCTGTCAAGTCCAGGAATCGGAGGATCTCTGAGCAGGGAATGAAGCAAGACTACCCTGGCACCAGCCTCTTCATCTTCATATGCAGAGGAGTAGCCAATCGCAGCACAGATTCCCTTTGGTTACTTTCATTATCAACAGAGAACATTCCATGGCGGAGTCTGCCAACAGAGCTTATCACAACAGACGGCTTCCAAGGCCTGCCAAAGAACAGGACTCCAGACCATCTCATTTTCCTCAATGACAAACAAGAACTCTCTTCACCCCTGCTTTATCTCTCTGCGTCCCCAAAAAGTATACCCTTGGCAGCTGCTTTTGGGTAGACCTTCTAGGAAGCAAAACAATCACAATATTGAAGGCTGACATCCCTCTCCCTCATTGACATGCAGAAATATACGACCCATAACTCCAATCTGAAATGTCACACTGGCGCCGTACTTCCATGCTGGAGGAAAACCTTTGCGATGCTTCAAGTGTATAATCAGCCTCTTCTACCCAGGGGTTATTTGTAAAACAGGCATGTTTGGAACTGCCCCCACTGAATAGTTCATCCCTTGTAAACTCTCTCCTAGAGAAGTCCCAAGGGCTGGCTGAAGCAGCAACCTGTCTCACTGAGTGAAAATGTCAACAAGAAGAAAAAAAAAAAAAAAGGCAAGGCAAAGAGAGATGGCGCTGCTGGTTTATTTTAAGCACCATATCAAATAAATTTGTTCATTGCCACAATTAGGAAGTTGAGCCAAGGAGGAAAGACACATTTATTTCTGTTCTCTTGGCCTTGATTGTCAAATCTATCTAATGACAGAATGAGGAGTTGGTTCAAATTGCAAAGCCGAGATCAATTACGAGCTCCACCAATAAGGTCTATGCTTTGTGAGGGACAATAGTCAGATTCCTTATAGAGTCAGGTGGGGCCTCTATTCTGTTGGAGTAAATGCAACTCTCGGTATTAGAGCTGGTGGCGTGTGCAACGTTCCATCATGCTGCCCCCTGCCCCTACCACCAAACCTGCCCTTTTCCAAAGTTTCTTATCTCTGCAAATGGTACCAGCATCTATCCAGTTGTGTAAGATGGAGACTAGGAGTCATCCTAGGACAACTACTATCACTTGCATCTTCTACCTCCTTCTTACAATAACCGATACATTACTAAGTCCAGCTTTTTAATCACATCAGTATCTTCAGGTTCAGTCCACTCATCACTACCACCACTACCACCTCCAGAGTCCAAAGCTAACTCCATCTAGGGTTGTCAGAGAAAATGTGAAACTGGATGTTCTATTTTTTTATTTGTTAAATCTAGTAATCCAACTCCAGCTCGACCATTACAGCTCACTCCAATTATTACCTCTACAGGAAAAGCTTTTCCCAACTCCACAGAGATCAGATCTTCCCAACCTACAGTCTCCTCTATAGATCCTAGCACACTCACAACTGAACACTTACTTCCATGATTATTTGAATACTGTGCCTTGTGCACTCTAAGACCTAGGAGGGCAATGGTCATATCTGGTTTCACCCAGCATTTTATTTTTACTGAATAAACAACTAATGAAACAAACTAGCCCTACAGTCTACAAAAGAGGTGTCCATTTCCAGGGGGCAGAGTGGAAACGGGAAATACTGGCATCCCAGTCCTGCCTATGATGTGACTTGGGTGATGGGCTTTTGACCAGGCTTTGTCCCAATTCCCTTTAGTGTCTTAGACCAGTCTCTCCCTGGATCTCAGTTCTGTCTCCTCAGGAAATGACTCCACCTCACTTACAGCTTTAAAATCCTACAACCCTGCAACTCTAAACCCCGAAAATACAGTGATGGTTACCCGGCCCAGGGGTTTTATTGCTTCATTCTACTTGTCTGCCATTTCACACGTCACTGAATGTATGCACAAAAGAAGATCACCAATGCTCTGCAGTAACATGCTCTTTGGGAGGATTCGAAATTATTCTTTTTAAAGGAGCTTAAGTCTTAAACATGTGCTTAGCTCTCTGAAGTCAGCTGAGTGAGAGGGGAGGGCTCTTCTCTAGTAGGTGCTCATCCTTCCCTGCAGAGGCTTTCATTCTAGAGCTGTGCTGTAAAATAAGGCAGCCAGACACCTGTGGCTATTTAAAGTTAGTTTAAATTAAACTAAACCTAAAATTCAGTTTCTCAGTCACCATAACCACATGCCGCTAGCGGCTGCCATGTTGGGAGCTCAGAACACTCAACATCTCCATTACTGGAGGAAGTTCTGCTGCATTGCATTGGTTCTAAAGAAAGCAGGGCATGGCTCTTTGTCCCTCCTTCTCTAGGACCAATGTTCTGACCTTCTCTCGGTTCATCCCACTTGCTCTCTCTGGATTCAGGCCTCGAGGCTGGTGCTGACTTTCAAACTCAAACAACGTCCCTGAGTCTCTCACTTGAAACCATGAGACCCTCTGACAAGCTTCAGTAACCGTCCCTTCCACAAGGGGTCTCCTCTGATGGGAGAGGAGATGTTGTGCCCTTGCCATATGCTACTGGAGCGGCCTATTCCTCTTCTCAGAACACACATCGCTTCTCTTGAAATTGCTCACTTTGCTTCGTAACACTGAGGGGCTGCAGAGGATGGATCCTGGGGCCAAGCAGTCTGGGGTTTGGATCCAGCTCTATTCCTGGCTCCCCATGTGAACGTAGAGAAGATAACTGGCCTCTCTGGGCTTCGTGCTCTGCTTCTGTAAAATGAGGAATCAGCTGTACTTACCTCACAGGATTGGTGGGTAATTAAGTGAGCTGGGGCATTTAACACACTTTGAAGAGCACCCAGCACAAAGTTTATGCCGGACAAGTGCTGGCAAACCTAAATAACTAAAAAGCTCAGCATCTTCAAAGGCAGAGTTGCTTTGGTTTTGTGTCCTGTACATCACACCTGAGGCCATGGAACAACATCAGAGACAAAGTGAATGCTCCATTACTACTTGTTGCATTGAACTTTGTATGTGTAGGCGGGCTTGCTTGAACCCCATACCGCCGGGAACTTACTGTGTCGTCCTATTCAGTGCTAGCGAGATATCTGTGCAGGGATGCTCACTGTGGCCATGCTCACCAAGCACCCAAAATGGTGGGGTGGGGGTGACATCCTGCATGTCCACCTGCAGGGGACAGGTCAGCATATGCCAGGATACTACACGGCATTTTAAAAGAGCAAGATAGAACTGTGTGGGGTAATGTGGAAAGATTTCCAAGACACATGAGGTAGGAAAGGCAAGAATAGAGGGAAACGAACAGAGAGTCCATAGGCGCACGTCTAGTGTGTGTAGGGTTTCTGAATCTCTGCACTAGACCCTTTCACAGTGGCTCCCTGTGGGGAGGAAGAGAAGCAACTTGGACTTAAATACATTTCCATTCTTCATATAGTGAGGTTTCTATCATGTACATTTATTACTTTTCTGAAAATGAGCAAAGTGGCTTGCATTAAAGTGGGTGGTGGGGGTGTCTGGTTGGCTCTGTCGGCTCCGTCGGAGCCAACCAGGCACCCCCAGTTGCATGAAGAGCATGCAACTCTTTACCTCAGGGTCATGAGTTTGAACCCCACATTGGGTATAGCGATTACTAAAATAAATAAACTTAAGGAAAAAAAAAGTGTTTTGCATCGTTTACACTAGATTTTTCCTCTCTGGAAGCATGACTGGCCAAGGGAGAAAAATCCGAGCAGGAAAACAAAGATGGTGAGTACCTGGGAAGTAAATAAAGATGTTTTACTGGAAGATGCCCTGGTTTACTGTCAAGGGGAAGGGGGAGGGAATTCACCAGGGTGGCAATTTCGGACCAGTCGTGTGTATAAATCTAAGAGCTGACGCCGATTGAGAGCTTACAAGAGTCCGACACTGTGCTCAGCCCTTTCCAATTATTGTCTTATTTAATCCTACCTATGAGGAAGCGCTATTATTATCCTCATTTTACCAAAGGGAAAAAGGAGACACAGAGCATTAAGCGACTTGCCAGAGGGCAACACAGCTCGACGGCTAAGGGGCTGAGATTCCAGCTCAGGCAGTGCGGTAGGCCAGTCTGCATGCTTGTTAGTGTCCTACAAACCGCCGTCGGGGCCCGTCCAGGGAGGCAGGGGCAGAGGAAGTTCTCTAAAGAGCTAGCCAGCTCTATTCCTGGGACAGTATCTGGCATTTCATAAAAATTCCATTTTGCCTCCAGCTTATGAGAGTCAACATAATAAACTTCAGTGGGTTCCTAGAAAGTATGAGCTGTCTCCTATGGTAGGGAAATTATACAGCTAAAAGATCAAAGGCCGACCAACACTGAAAAATCAAATGGCTGAAAAACGGACTGGGTTAACACTGGGCATGAGAAGATTTCAACTCCAAAACAACGGATCAGACACTCTGAAAAACGTATCCCTGTTGCTACCCACTGAGAAGTTAGGTCGAAGTAAGGGCAAGTTAATTTCTATAACTTTTCGGTTACATCCTGGATATTCTTCTTGGGGTTTGCAGGCAAGAGTGTGAGGAATTGAAAGTCAGATTGAGCTGGGTTTGGTTCGGGGCTCCAGCATTCCAGGAGCAGTGGTACAATCTTGAACGTGTTCCTAAACACTACTTGGTCTCAGCAAATCCACCTGAAAATCCCATGATAATAGTTACCTCTGGGGGTGCCTGGGTGGCTCAGTGGGTTAAAGCCTCTGCCTTCGGCTCAGGTCATGATCTCAGGGTCCTGGGATTGAGCCCCGCATCAGGCTCTCTGCTCAGCAGGGAGCCTGCTTCCCCGCCCCCCACCTGCCTCTCTGCCTGCTTGTGATCTCTCTCTCTCTCTGTGTCAAATAAATAAATAAAACTTAAAAAAAAAAAATAGTTACCTCTGCCCAAGGGATACAATTAAATGGAAAACAAAGGGACTGCACCTGTATTTCATTTGTAATAGAAACAACTGGAGAGAAGGAGTTTATCTTCCTTGTTTCCCCAGACAAGTTGGTGTCGACACCACATGCTTTGCTTTTCCAATCCAGTGCATAGTCTGTGGCAATGCATGACCACTCTCACCTTCAACCTTCCCAAAAAAGCAAATGGATTTTTTTTTTTTAACATTAAGGGATTCAAGCTCCCCAGATGGGCATAACAGATTTCAAATAAGGATAATTCATTTTGAAGAAGATTCACATTTGCCCTAACTGGGCCACTTGAATTTTCAACTAGATTCCCAATTGCAAGACCACCTTGAAGCAGCTCCTGGTATATCCACTTAGCCTCCTCCCCTCCCCTCACTCATAAGCTGTAATGAATTACCCTTGCCTTGGGTTTTCTCAGACCCCCTCCCAGTTCCCCAACCACCAGTCATATTGCAACCCTTTCAGGAAACTGAGACAATTGATAATTAGCAATGTACTCAAGGGAGAAATACCCCTGAATTCACAATCAGAAATTTGATTAACATCTCAACACAGCCCAGTGTATATTCACAATTTGGGAATGAGCACTAGGTACAAAGTTAATACTCTTCCCCTCCCCACCTCCAAAGACTAGCAGACCATAATCAGTATACCGAGGATCTGTGACCATCACTTAAAACTGTTAGCCACTGCCTGGAGCAGGGGCTATTATCATATCAAAGCTATAATATCCCTAATAAAATAATAGTCTAGTTTATGCGAACATTTTGTTTTTAAGTCTACTTTTGAAAATGCCCTGTGATCACCAAATAAGTCCAAATTTTAAAAGACTATAAAGACGTACACATAATTTATCCAAGTAAATAATCTGACCTAGTAAATAGTATGATATTATGTTCTTCTGTCTCAAATTATAACACTTAAAAGAGTAATTAAGCTACAACATTGCTTTCAGAAAATGTACGTTGACTTTCTTCCTACATTTGGCTTTGACCTTGCTATCCCATCTGAGGGATCTCGTCCTATAGACATATTCTCACTTGTGTGAAATGATTTATGCCCATGTTATTCAACGCAGTAGTATTTTGAGATATTAAGAATCTTTATCCAAAGGGAACTAGTTAAATAAATCATGGCCATGCTGATACAAAGCGATTACACAGCCATTTACAAAACAAAACAATAAGTGCTTTATTACTGAAACTGTAAAGAGCTATAAGACACTGTTAAAAGACCAAGGTACCAAATATCATGTACTGTATACTACCTTTTGTACAAAATAGGGAAGAAATAAGAACACATGCAGAGAACACACATGTTTCTACACATACATGGCACAGGTGTCCTTGTATTTACATAAAGAAATTTCAGAAGGGTGAGCAAAAACTCATGGCGCTGGATGTAATAAGGAGAGAAAGGAGAATTCGAAATGAGGCAGATAAAGATAGGTATATGAACGGGATTACTTATTTAATACTTTTGAGATATTTTGCTTCGTGAACCATATACATGTATTATCTACTCAAAAAATAGGTTAAAAATCAATTAGTGGTAAAAAAAAAAAGTGACATTCTATTTCTTCAAGTTGAAAACAATACCTGTAAGATTATATTTTGTAATTGACCATGGTTCTTTTCCCTCTTTTTTCTAATACCATGCAAGCAAGCCCATACTAAACGCCACACACACACAGTCTTCAATTAATAAAGGAGAAAAAAAAAAGCCCCCAAACTATTTTTAAAGAGCGCCCCAAAGCCTTACTCCATGTATTTTATCCGTCATAGTAAGTAAGGTGAACTGCAATCCCCTGCAGTTGATTAGACTCTGCTAGTTGACACACAGCTCCCGCTCGGATGCCTCCCGACCCTCTCAAGAGCCCAGGGGAGAGGCAGCCTCGTTGCCTCCCACAGATACACTCACCTTCATAGGTGCCGACTTCCAGAAGGGTCCCACTCTGCTCGAGGTCCAAGAACTCCTTCACAGTCAGAAAGTTATAGTCCACGCCAGGCACTTCTCCTTCTCTGGGAGATCGGGTTGTGCCTGCAGCCGACAAGAGAAATGCACAAGACACCATCAGTCAATGAAAACAGGAAGCTCCCCATTCGGTTGTAATTGGAATAACCTGTTCTGTAGGCTGGAGTGCCTGAGCCTGCCGACCCATCTGCCCAGACAGAGATCTGGTAAAGACAACTTCTTCCTAACAGCACAGCAGCCTCACTTCTGCCCTCTGGTGCTTGGGACCTTCAAATGGGAGCAAGAGCAAAGCAAAGCACAGCTGGGTAGCCTGGGGTGAGTTTTTATCATTTCTTAAAATCCATGGAATGAAAAAGGCAAACGAGCCTTTTTCATTCGGGCAAATGGACAACATTCACTATCAGCAGCTTTTAGGACTCCAGTAGATACTAAAAAGTTATCCACTTTAAGCTCACAGCCTAAGGGGTTTATATTTCTAATACAGGCCCCAAAATTCCTGTGTTCTGAAGGATATCCGGCAAGTTCCAATGTAATAAGCCCTTTGAAGAAAATGACACCCACTGCATAAACACAGCACCAGAGAAATGCAATTGCCCAAGATCGGTGGTTGGCTATCTCCCAGGGATTAAAATACTGCTGCTCTCTGTGTAATTAATAGGTTTGAGGAAAAGAGGCCACCCGTAAGTTCTGATGGGAAAGAAGAGGCACTGAACTTGCTAGAAAATTCTCCCCTTGAGTATGATCGTTCTCTTAATGACTAATAAATACAACAATTCTTCTTATGAATAATGTAGGGTCTCTCGAGGATTTGAGTCACCCAGCTCCGGTGCTAGGCTCTGGACCTCACATTTTAGCCTAACCTCAACCAAAAGTGTAGAAGCAGTGTAGAAGGAATGTGATGTACATACAAAGCGAGAAAAGAAAACAAACCAAGAAACAATTATGCGGTATGTGGCAGGAACCTCTGTTAAATATTATAAAACATCAAAAAAGAGTAAAATACAGGATTTTTGCTCTTACATTCAAGTTAGGTGATATGATCAACATAACTCATTTTGCAAGGCACCATACCTGTGCTGCTCTAAGGTCAATGTTTTCCTACACAGTAAGCAGGGATCTTTCTGTAATCCTAGGAACTTAATAAGCAAGGATTTCCCCCTAACCCTAGAAACTTTAAAGCAATTCAATAACCAGTTGTATGTACCTCGTGGCTCTAATGTTCTCTCATCACTTGCCTATGAGAATGTTCACGTCTGCACACCTAAAGGGACCATCCAGAATTTCTCTTCAGGTAAAAAAAAAAAAAAACCAAAAACAAACCCCTCAACACTTGTTGCATTTTTAACTCAGTATAAATACATTTTAAACGAGACTGGTTTTTCTAGTATCTGAAATCGGAGTGTTTTCAATAGCTGCAAACTCTCCACGGTATGGTTATATTGCATATGCTTGCTTATCGGGAGCTTTCCGGTAAAGAAGCCTGCTTGTGTCCAGAAGTCTACTCTTGTACTCTTTCCTGATCTGTTCCCAATCCGGGCTCCCCAGGCAGATGGTGACAAGCCCTTTCGGGTGGCTTACAACTTTTGAACTGACATATGTGCAATGTCAGGCACATAGCAGGTACTCAAGAAACAGAGAGAATGCCAGAAACTGTTGTCGAGCAGCGTCTGCAGCAGGAATGATAAGTGCAAGGCTTGCCACTCCTCCTAACTTGTGGTTAGGCGTGTTCCTTAGCTTCTGTTATTACTTGGTTTCCTCATCCGTGACAGAAGGATAATAATGGTACCTGCACTACAGATTTGCTGTGTGTACAGAATGAAACAAACCTTTCAGAAGACATAGCTCAATAATCATCAGCACATATGATAGTTTATGTCATTGTTCCAATGAAATGGGTTGACAGGATGCTATAGCTCAAAGGATATTTGGATATATTGTAAGCTCAAATGAGATATATTTTATATATATATATTATATATAATGTCAATTATATAAATATATAATATATATTATATTATTGCTGTATTGCTGTATATATTATATATACTGTATATATTATATATAATATGTGATATATATAATATAATATAATATATTATAGTATTGCTGTATAATAATTAATATATTTTATATTATTATATTATATATAATATATCTCATTACATCTCTCACTAGGTTTCTTTTTTTTTTTTCAAAAACTATTTATTGAGGTCCCAATTCATGCGGGACACCAGTTCGGGCACTGGGGAAACCCTGGAGAACAAGACAAAGCCCCTACCCTAGTGAAATTTGTATTTTACTATGAAAGACAGAAAACAAAAGTGTGTGTGGATATAACAAAATTTCAGGTGGAAATAACCACAGGAAACATAGGTTAAAGTGTCTCAGAGCAATACGAATTAAAGGGTTTAAAAGTATCTTGGAAGGTGGAAGCGCGCTGGGGAGGAGGGAAGCTATTTCAGATGGGGTTAGGGGAAGCCTGGGTAAGGAAGTGCCACCCGAATGCAGAGCCCTGCCAAGGTGAAGGGAAGCACTCCAGGCAGGGGGAAGGGCCAAGAACTCTGATGCAGGAAGAGGCTCGGTCTGTTAGGGGAAGGACAAAAAGGCCAGCGGAATGGTGAGAGAATAATGGAAAAGGGTTAAGGAAAGCCACAGCACACATGTCGTATTTTATTCCAAGAAGACAAGAAGCCACTGGAGGGTTTTCAGCGGGGTGGGGGTGGTGTGCCAGGATTCATTTTCAGAAAGATCATTGAGCTTGATGGAGAATAGGCTTTGGGCAGAGCAGGGGAGGTGGGCATGAAGAGAAGCAATGAGACCAGTAAGGTGGTTATTACAGGGTCCATGGGAGAGAAAATCAGGTCATGGTCAAGAAGAGCAGGATGGAGCTAGTGAGAAGCAATCAGATTTCTATCATACTTTGTGAATATTTCAAATACCCTGACACAGTCCCCAGGATGGATGTATTATACTCATCAAGCCACACGGGGTCTATATTCTGAAGACAGAGCTTTTTGATGGGAGTGGATGGAGTGCGTAAGAAAAAGGGATAGAGACTGATATCCCATTCTCTGATCTGGGTGAAGGGCCTCCTATCCTTTACAGAAATCAAGAAGACAGGGGAGAAAGTGGTTCTTAGGGGGAAAAGCATTCATTAAAGTGTCTCAGAGCAATATAGGTTAAAGGGTTTAAAAGTATCTTGGAAGAAGGCAGTGTTCACTTCGGGACATGTGAAGTCTGAGATGCCTGTTAGACACCTGGATGTGGAGGGCTGTGCACACTGCCAGGGGAAGTCTGCAGATCAGAGTGCAGGTTGGGACATAAAATTGAGAGTGATCAGTAAACCACTGGCATCTGAAGGCAAGAGACAGAGATCATCTGGGACTGAGGGGGGTGTACAAAAATAAGGCAAAAAGTTGGGATTGAATACTTAAAATTCCGTAATTTTCAGAACGCGGAAGAGCCTCAAAGGAGACTAAGAGGTAGCAGTCAGCAAGGCAGGGGCAAAGGAAGAGGGTGCGATGTCCTGGAGCCAAGTGAAAAAAGCAGAGTTCCATTAGCTTCATATAGCCCTCCATCCCCTGCTCCCCGCCCCCCCCCACCAAAAAGATGAGGATAAATAAAACCGATGAACGATTTGTTAGGTTTTTAAAGTCTTCCAAAACCAGACAATGGTGGGGTTTTTTTTCCTCCTTGTTGAGCCGTTTTCTCTTTCCTGTGTCTTTCAACCATGTTTTCAGAACCCATCTGTCAGATTTACTTTAAAGGCAACAGTCACCCCTGGCTCTTAATTTCCTGAAAGCATTCAAAGTTATGAAGAACTTCAAAAACGCTACATTTTAGAAGAAAACATGAAACTAGCAGATACCATTTTCCCATGTAAATACATATGCTTGGTGGCCTTTGAGCTGCAGGGGAAGGAGGGGGGGGGGTGAGTCTCCACCCACAAAACCTTCAGGGTTTATTACCCAGACAAAACCTTTCTACTCCACAGGCTAGCGGGAGGTTTACTCCCGGTTCTCCTCTGAGCAACCCGCCCTGGGTCTGGGCCAACATGACCAGGCTCCATTCAGTGACGCAAGGGAGAAAAGGGCAGGGGAGGGGACCCCGCCTCCTCTTTTCTTCTAGCAGAATGACAGCCTGCCCGCTGGGCACAGGCCTGGCAGATGGCATTTCAAAGGGTTTTCAGGAGCCATCTGGGGTGGGTACAATTATTACAAACCACGCTTCTAACAAAGCCAGAAGGGTTACTTCCTGGCAGAAGACAAGTAAAACAAATTCTATCATGTTCCTCAGGGACAGCATATTAAAAAAAAAAAATAATCACCAGGCTGACAAACTGGGGTTTTCTACAGCCTACAACACTGCCTTCTGCTTGTCTAGCCAGAAATCGGGCCAACAATATCTTACAGTCATTAGCTTTAAGCAAATATGCACAGTGCTCTCACCTCCTTGCCTTCAAAAAACCAACAAACACACAAACAAAAAACAGGAGCGGGAGATAAACAGTAGGAAAGGATGAACAGCGTCCATTTATCGGATTCTTAAGTCCCACGCCAGGTGTTAATTACTAAATCAATACTACTGTATTTGTTACCAGAAATATAAAAGGACTGTCATTATACTCATTTTATTGATGAGGAAGCTGAGAGTCAGAGAAGGAAAGTAACTTCCCAAGGTCAGGTGCACAATTAAGGAACGTAACTGCCCAAGGTCACGTAACAAGTAAGCAGAGCAGAGCTATGGTCTCTCAGAAAAAAAATCTCTTAAGATATTTGTGGCAGCAGGGTTTATAGCAAAAGCAAAACAAAGAGACCAAAACAAAACAGTCCTCCAAAATGAAAAACTAAGTGCCCCTACATATGGGAATGACTGAATGAAATACGGGTAGATTCACCCTCAGGAAAATTTTTTTAAGTATGTGAAGAACAGTGAGATCTACACACAATTAACAGAAAGAATGTCCATGATGTTCAGTTGAGTGATACAAACAAGTTACTATGTAAACTTGAATAATATGCAAAAATATCACTGCATGTTATTGAAAAATAGAAAAGGAAGCCCTATGGATGCTGTATGTTTTTTGAGTTAATAAATAGTTAAGTGGGTGGAATAATATTAAATCCTTAGTAGAGATAACCTCAGGAGGGTGGGTTCAGAAATGGGAAGGGACAAAATGATTGTTTCTTTAAAGAACTCTCAGACTTTGAATTGTACCAATGGGTATGTACTTGTTCTGGCATTTTGTAAGCTGAATAAAATGATTATTTCCAGAATCTTAAACAATTTGATTCTTGGGTATCCTATTCAAGTATCCTCCATATTAACTTAGTCCTTGCAAAAACATGCAAACGAATATAGGCTCCACATGAATCAAACAATTCCCCACGTCACAGAAAGCCAGTACTGACGTCAACACTTGCATGGGGGGCGGGGGGCACCTGGGTGGCAGATGGTTAAGCAACTGACTCCTGATTTTAGCTCAGATCATGATCTCAGGGTCCTGGGATTAAGACTGGTGTCCAGTTCCAAGCTCGGCAGATAGTCTGTTTGAGGGTTCTCTCTCTCCCTCTCCCTCCGACCCGTCCCCAGCCAGCCTGCAAACTCTCTTTCTCAATCTCTCAAAAAAATAAATTCTTACTTAAAAAAAAAACTCAATCTGTTCATGATTTAAACAAAGTCCTTTTTCAGTGTTAAAAATGCCTACAAGATTTCACCAAGGTGGTCCACACCATAAACCCTTAACAACTTAATTTGAGCTATGGACGACTGAAAGTCTCAGCATTAGCAAGGCCCCCAAAAGTTCGCCTTTTAAAGCCCGAGAGGCTGCTGGCTTCCTATGCACCTTTTACGGTTCATAAACTTTTAGTGTGCCTGGCTTGAGTGACGCTTGCTGAGGAAATCAGAAAGTGACCTTCCTTATCAACTCTATAAATCATGGCTCTGTATAGAAAGGGAACTGTATCTGGAGCTCATTAGCTCTCTCTTCTTAATCTGAAAATTCCCTTGAAATATCCAATTGAGGCAGCAAACAAAATCTTAGGGATGGGACACAACATGCCGGTTCCTCCTGCTATGTACGCCCAGCACCATCAGGCTTTCGGGCAAGTTGCCACTCAGCACCTGTCCAAAAGGTCCCAAGGCCAGATTGCTAATAGAAGAATCATTACCCTACTAAGATTAAATCGTTAATAGTCAATTGTTTCACCTGCTGTGAAATTAGTCTGGGTCTGCTTATCAAAATCTAATAACGAGACTTCAAAAAATTATAGTCCCTTCAACTACCTCCAATGTTAAGGATCATTCTATATAATAAAGTCATTATGTACATTGCTTGAAATTCATTAGATATTTGGGACAGACTCATGCTGTTCATTTTTTCAGCTAATGGAGATGGAGCAAAGTTGAATATATTGTTCCTGCAAATTCACTCAGTCACCTACTCACACAAGTTTGGCGCTATTTCAGGATGAGCAGTACTGTTTACTCAACCTTTTCCCTTCAAATCAAACTGTTGGTTTTTTTTTTTTTTTAAGTAGCTATATTCATGTAAAAAAGAAATGCTTAACTGCTATACAATGACTAGAATCGTTTTTAAAAATCTTACAATAGCATAAGTTGACAAAAGTATAGAGCTACTAGGACTCAAACACACACTGCTGATAAGGTTGCAACATGGTACCCGGCACTGGGCAAAGAGCTTTGGCATTTTGCTACAAAATGAAACATAAATTCACAGTATGACCTAACAATTATGAAGGGAGACAGACCAATCACAAGGATGTGAAATTCTTCAGGCCCCAAACAGATTTAGAAACAAAAGATCCATGCTTGCAGACCATAGTCTTAAATATTTGATAGACTTGAAACATAAACAATTTTCCTATCATGCCTTAAATGTGGCAACAGGCTCCCAAATGTGTCACTAAAATGGGGACTCCGTATGATCTTCCTGGATTTAAGTAGATTTCCTGGTTTAAGTAGAAACCACTCACTTTTACAGAAGCTTTTGTTATCACCCATACTGCTAGTTAACACAAAGTATCCAAAAAGATTTGGGGACAGAAGTCAAACAGACCTTTTCTCATGAAAGAACATGCATTTGTTTAAAACAAGTGTACCTGGCTTCTTCCTCGTGTCCTTTCAAATCTACATTCCTTGGGAAAGAGACTGAGGAAACACAACAAGGCTGTATACTATGGCCTAGCATAGGACTCCTGAAAGTATCTCTTGACTAAGGAAAAAAAGAACAAAAATATTAACAGCTGCTATTTATTGAGCACTTGCCATGTGCCAGGGAATGGCCAAGTATGTACATCACAGGTGACAGTATCCTGATGCTTGGGTGTGAGGGGAGCTTGTTAGAATTGCCTCTCCCCACCCTCCCTCTACCCCCTACCCTCCACCGGACCCAGGCCTGCACTTTCTAATGCATGCTTGCAAGTCTTTCATTCTCCTGACAATTATTTCTAAAGTACTGGATGGGGTCAGAGGATGGGAGTGAGCAAGATCCTGAGAAAGCTTCACGTTTGTGGGGGAAGAACAATAAGCGATATGAAGGGGAAACTAGAGGATGCTCTGGGTGTTGCTAGGAAAGGGACTTATTTAAAAACAACGACGACAACAACCAAAAAAACCCTAAAAGTGCGAAAACCCAGCAGTGAGAGATAGAAGAGTATGTTAAAGAGCAGGAAAAAATTCCAACGTGACAGGAGGACACCCCTGAATGAGGCAGTCATGGAGCCCTAGGAAGGGCTGCAAGTATTCTGCCAGGCTCTTGGTGTGTCAGTGTGGAGGGTGCGGGGAGTTAAGAAAATAGACAGTGGAAGGAGGGAATACAGACCCAAAAGGCTGGTGGTCTCAGATGTGACAGCTCAGGAGACTCAGAAATGGCATGGTCACAGAAACGAAACTGTCAACGAGGGTCAGTGAGTAACACACACACACACACGCTGTGCTGTGTCTTCAGTAGAACAAAGTTCCAATCCAACTTGATGCCTCCTTATAAACAACTAAAAGAGACTTGACTGTAATCATCCCTGTAGGACATTGTAAAATAAGAAATAAAGAAGGGCCACCTAGGGGTACCTGGGTGGCTCAGTCGGTTAAGTGGCTGCCTTCAGTTCAGATCACGATCCTGGGGTCCTGGGATCGAGCCCTGCATTGGACTCCCTGCTCAGTGGGGACCCTGCTTCTCCCTCTGCCTGCCGCTCTGCCTACTTGTGCTCTCTCCCTCTCCCTCTCTCTCTGAGCAATAAAGAAATAAAATCTTTAAAAAAAGAAAATAAAAAAGGGCGACCTAATAATCCTAGGAGGACAAGAACCCAGATATTGAAGCTATTGACACATTATTTAATGCTCTACAAATTGCCACTCACTCCTTCACTTCAAAGGAAGTCTTATGAGGAAGGAAGGTCATACATGGTATTGATGGTTGTTCTTATGTCTCAACCTGACTGGGTTAAAAAATGCCTGGTTAGCTGGTAAAGCATTATTTCTGGATGTGTCTGGGAGAGGGATTCCTGAAGAGATTAGCATGAAGAAGATCGTCCTCACCAAGTGGAGGTGGGCACCACCAATCTACGGGGGGGTCTAAACTGAGCAAGAAGGCAGAGGATGGGCAAATGCACTCTGCTGGAGATGAGACATCCATCTTCTCCTGCCTTCAGACTATGGGGCGGTAGGGGTTCTGGTTTCTGGGCTCTCAAAGTCAGACCAAGACTTACAGCTTTGACTCCTCTGGTTCTCAGACCTTTGGACTCAGGTGGAATCACACCACAAGTCTTCCTAACTCTCCAGTATGCCAAGGGCAGACTATAGGACTTCCGGTCCCTCAGAATTGCATGCATGAGCCAATTCCTATAATAAAGATCATTCTCCCTCTTCTCTCCTCCCCCAACCCTTACCTGTTCTGCTTCTCTGGAAAACCCTAATACACAGGTCAATGCAAACCGATCCTTTAGAGAAGCACCATTTTGACTAATTGGCCATTCCTTCCCTCTATATCTTTCAGTCATCATAATGAAGGTCAGAAATATTACCCTCATCTTTCTATCCTTTTTCTTTTAAGATTTTATTGATTTATTTGAGAGAGAGGGCAAAAAAACACAAGCGGGGGGAGAAGGAGAGGGAGAGGGACAAGCAGACTCCCCACTGAGCAGGAGTCAGACCAGGATTTACAGCTTTGGCTGTAAGGGATGCAAGGGCTCGATGCCAGGACCCCGAGATCATGACTTGAGCCAAAATCAAATGCTTAACTGACTGAGCCACCCAGGCGCCCCTCATCTTTCCATCCAGATCATAACCAAGAATACTCAACAATTATGTCCTGAATGGAATATTGCCACGCTGCTTAAGAGCAGGTGTGTAAAGATGATTGTTGTCATGCCATCAACAACTCATATGCTTGGTATCAGAAGATCCTTTCAGGCTCCATCTTGCGTGTATGAACACCATGTGACAGAGGCACAGGAATCTCATTAAAGAATCACACCTAAAACCCTGGGAATAAATAAGGACTTGGCATTTGTTCCACTGTGCTGATGGTCTGTGAAGTGGCCTAGATACCAGAGATGGCAAGCATCTGATCTGGTTTTCATGACCTTACTTCTCGCTTTACTCTCTACAACTGTGATTTAGGGTGAAGAGAAACAGGTTCTGAGTGACGGATCCAGGTGAATCACCAAGATGAAGACAGCTCAACAGCAACTGTTCAAATTATCCGTGCATCCGGCTCCTGGAGGCCTGGTGTCCTTTGTTATCGTAAGTCTGAACAGGTCACATTTCAAGGAGATCCACACAATGCCAAGGATGAATGTGGAGCCTGCAGACTGCTGAGCGCATCACATTATGATACAGAAAGAGGATATATATTTGCCTATGGAAGCCTCTGGCAAGCAACTGACTCCTGGTAATAAACAAAGGCAGCAATTTTTCAAGAGGAAGGAACTCAGTATAAGAAGAATCCGGTTCTAGTTCCAGCTCTGCCATTAAATTAAATTTTGTCACTGACCCTAGAAAAATCCCTTTCAGTGCGGTCAACGTCCTTGCCTATAAAACAGGGAGGGTAACTATTGCAAGATTATGTGTTCAAAAAATGTTGTTCCCTCAGTGCCTGCAGTCCTCGGTCATGCCGCTTCAAAGAATGAAGAGGTAGACCAATGAAGAGTGGAGGGCAACAGAGCAAACTTGGTTGAGCAAGAGTATAAAGCGTCTGGAGAGGGTGGGGGCCTGAGTGAGTTGCCCTCGGAGTTTCTAAGTTTGGGGGTTTTATGAGCTTTTTTGCAGAACTATCTTAAGCATTCAAGGCTTTGGTCCCATATATTAAGTTATCATCTCTGGATTGATGGTCTTTTATTTGCTGACATCTGGGGGCTTATGTCATAACTGCCCCACACCCACGATACTGACAAATGCTTGGTGGTTAATTATCTTTATTTTAGGACGTTTTGCAGAAGTCACTTAGGCAAGGGCTGCCAAGCAGAATGTTAGTTCAGTCTTGTCTAAGCTGCAGAACAGGATGTTAGTGCTGTTTAGTTGAGCCGTCCTGACTTTGTATTTTCTTGTTGGGGACCCTGGCCCTGACTACCTAACTGTCCAACGAACTCCTAACTTATAAATCACAGAATCCTTATGAGATAACAAATCAATTCCTATGCAAGAAGACAAAATTCTTAGCAAATCTGAGGCATTTAGAAATTGTGTTCATAGTAGTGCCTGGGTGACTCAGTGGGTTAATCGGCCAACTCTTGACATCGGCTCAGGTCATGATCTCAGGTCATGATCTCAGTGTTTTAGTTGTGGGATAGAGCCCCACATAGGGTTCTGTGCTCAGCAGCAAATCTGCTTGAGATTCTCTCTCTCCTCGGCCCCTTCCCTTCCTCAAGCTCTCTTTCTCAAATAAATAAATCTTCAAAAAAATTTTTTGTTCATAACAAAAACCTGTACTTAGGCTAATATTTATACTTCATATGCATTGACTCATAATCCTTGTAACAACCTTATCTAGTAAACCATTATCATCCCCACCACACAGATGAGAAAATATACACAGATTTGTTGGCTTGCCAAAAATTACACAGCTGATAAATGGTAGAGGCAAGATTTGGACCCAAGATCTTGTGGCCACAGAGCAGCTAAAGCTCCTGTGTGCAAGGGAGACAATGGGGTGGGGAAACAAACTGGTGGGGAGGGAACAGGTGACTCTCCAGAGCTCTCCACCTGGGGGTGAATAAATCATTATCTTTCCCCATGAAAGACAGCTAAGAGGGCTGATGAAGTTGAGCATGGGGGGGGGGAGGGGGATGCTTCTCCCTCATGACTTCTTTGACCCTAAACCCAAGCTCTCAGGAGCCACATCCTACCACTCTTAAAGAGAATGAGGTAAATTAGGCCAGAATCCAGTGAAGAGGGAAGTCAGGCAATAACTTGAAACTGACTATTAACTGTTCTTTCTCTTTTACACAAGGGAGGGACCCCTGGCACTATAAATTCATGGAAACCCTGCGTTCATTAAAATCAGGAAAGTGAAAATTCTCAAGCTGTCATTGATTCATTTTAAACATTCAGAATTCAGGAAACAAAGGATAATAATCTCCAACACTAGATGCACTTATCAATAATCAACTTTTGAGGATTATCTTGAGGCACTTTTGTTCAGAAAGGAATTCCAGCCATCAGTAATGCTATATCTTAGTACTAAAGGCTGTCTATGATAAAAGGGGATTACATCGATAGACTTTCTCCATTATGACAGGTAATGCTTTTTACTTTCTCTGAATTAATGACAGCAATTGTCTGTGTAAGATGGAATGAATGAATTCCAACAATCTCCACCAGATAATTTCAAAAGCAAATGTGAAAGAAAATGATTATTTTGGTGAAAAGCTATAATTAATTAAGAATATCAAGTTTCCAGAAATTAGGCGACTTTGTAAGTCCAATGCTGAATGTTTCTAATATGTGGCAGCTTCCTTTATTTAGCTTAAAAAAAAAAAAAAATCCAGAGTGACTGCCAACAGGCATGTGGTTTCTTCTGGAGGTAAACGAGAATGTTCTAAAATCAGACAGTTACAATGGTAGCCTGGTTTTAGGAATACAATAAAAATGCTGAATTGTGCACTTTCAAGGGATATATTTTACGGAAACAATACTGTGTATCAATAAAGCTGTTAATATTATCACACAGGGATACAGAGATAAATACAAAGTAGCCTCTGTCCTCAAGGATATTACAATTTCGTACAGGAGTTGTCGTATTTCCATGAACAATATGTGCATTCTGTAACAATTTAACAGCTGCTTCCATGAGTCCTCCCAATATACGAACCAAGAGCAAGTGGGAGATCAGAAATTATTGACCATGTTATGTCATTTTCCTAAAAACTGCAGGCGTCTAGAGTTCTCCCAGAATGACAATATAAAGAAATTGTTATAAAAACTAAAATCCAACCTGGTGAGTTCAAATTCCAGCTCTAATATTTACAAACTATGCAACCATAGCCAAGTGAAATATTTTGGGTCTCGGTGTGCTCATCTCTAAAATGGGAGAAATGATAACCCCTGCCTCAAAAGGACACATATAAAACGTTTAGCCTGCTCACAATATGAATTCAACAAACACTGGCCATCAGGAGACAGGCGTCATCACTGTCAACCTACCACACACTCTGCTTATAAGGGGAAACAAACAGCTGCGAAAGAAAGAAAAGAAACGAGATATTGATCATTCATTACACTGCTACCATGGAACTCAGGCTTTCTACACATAACGCCCAATTCAGTTCTCCCCAGAGGGCATTCTCTCCTGATCTACATAGAATTTTCTGTCCTTCATCACCACCTTTGAAAACCTTTCACATGAATGTGCAGAACTTCCAATCACAACTCATTGCGTTATCTTTTGATAAGAAATCACAAAGTTGGGGCGCCTGGGTGGTTCAGTCAGTTAAGCAGCTGCCTTCAGCTCAGGTCATAATCCCAGGGTCCCGGGACAGAGTCCTATGACGGGCTCCCTGCTCCGCAGAGAGTCTGCTTTCCCCTCTTCCCCTGCCCCTCCCCCCTGCTCATGGTCATTCTCTCTCTCTCATTCAAAAAATAAAATCTTTAAACAAACAAAAAAAAGCAATCACAGAGTCAACAAAACTAAACATCATAATTTTTGTTAATCACTTATCATTAAGCACCAGCATCTACCTATAAGAAAATGCCTATTTATTGAAAGACAGTGTTGGAATTGGAGGACCTCAAGTCCCCTAATTCCGAGGTATCATGTTATTATTCAGATGATTAACTCCTAATTGAAAGGATGTAGTAGGTGGATGGAACAAATACTCTATGGCTGAATATAAAGAGAAAAATCAATTTATGCCTCGTATAAAAACAGAGCAAGTCTCAGAGTAATTCAAGATGGATATAAAAAAAAAAAGGAGATTGTGTTGATTTCATAAATACATTGGTTCTCAGTTGACATAGGCATGATAGTTCTTAAAGCCTCTGCAAGTTGACAGCCCAACCGTTCTCACCATGTACATTTTACTTTGGCTCCCATCAAGTATACATACTGCTTTGTCAAAGCAAACTAAGGAAATACTATGTAATGTGGGATATGACATGTACAACAATCAACAGAATTGATTCTATTGATCTATTGATTCTATCACATAAATTTTGCACCAAAGAGAGTCTACTGCCCTACTTATGCTTCTCCTTACCAAAACCACACAGGAGTATGGCCTTTACCGTATAAAGGAATATAGTGGGAATGGCAAAATTTCTAAGATATCTCAGCATTTTATTGAAGGCTTACTGAGGGAGAACATAAAAATTGGTGATTTCTTTCTCTTTTTAACAGATGCTTCCCCCCACCCCCTTTTCAATACCAGCATTCATCTTGCAAAGGCTTTATTGACACCCAAAACTCTTTTAATATTCAAAGATTGTCTTGAGAAATACAAAGAACTGTGAGCAATGTGAACATCACTTAAGGGTGGGTTCTCAGGGAGCTGAATTCCCTCTTGGGACTCTGCTACTGTTCCTAGGCCACTTATGCTGTTCCTTCATTAACGATGACATCAGCAAATTCCCAGAAAGCTGAATTACTGCTCTGACTTCTTCCCACCCTGGGACTATCCATTACTTTATCTAATGCTTGCCAATTATCTCCATAACTATAAGTCACAATAAAAAAAAAATGGAGTTGGTGCAACTACAAAATGATCTAGAGCCCGCTGATTAACTGTTATTGGCCTCATTTAGATTAGTTCGCTTCTCAATGAGCAATTATATTCTCACATCATGTAGTACCTCTTCCACCACAGCTCTGGCTCATTTTATGTGACAGACTACACTTCCTAGAGAGTTGAGTCATATAAATTATTTTTCACTCCTAAGCCAAATTAGGTAGCTTTTAGAGGTGAAATTAAAACCAATTATTAATGCTTCTAAACATTTGCTCGGAAAATGGAGACAGTGATGAATGTATGGATGGGATGAACTGAAAATCCTATCTGTATTCAGACTGATGTTTAAAAGAATTATTTCATTACGCCACTTTGTGAGTTCTCGAAGGTCTTCTTAGAAAATGGCCAGGTTTTAAAAAGTAAAATCAGGTAGAAATCTTCATCATCATAAGTTACTTAGAATAATTATCATATAAAACAATCAATTATTTTATGCTCTTTAATAGAAATTGGCTCTTTTCAAACATCCTTATTTCAGAGGGCAGCTGGCTGAGTGGGCTGCCTGCTAAGATGGCTGCCACCCTTGAAGCCTATAGGATTGTCCTTAACCCAAGAATGCAAATCATGCCCCTGTCAGCTATACAACTGAACCCACTGTGAGTCCAGATAGAATCAAATCAAGGATCAAAATCAATGACTGGTATTAGAGACAGAAATGTTAAAAATCGATTCATGAAAAGTGAATGACATCTTAGTTGTGACCACAGAAACAATCTCTTAGAAAACATGGTGCTGTTTTCCTCGTTTGTGTTTTATTTTACACATATTAATTAAATGCCATATCACACGATCCTCACCCTTGGGTTTCATCTAATTCGTCATCCCTGTCAGGACAGCGTGCTGATCAAGGGCAAAGGGAGAGCAGAGGCAATCTTTACCTCCTTCATTTGGCAGGAGGCGATGACTGCCATTAGCTTTCTGTCAGCAGGTGAAACCCTACTGATGTGATAGATGATCCTGGGGCTCTTACAAGCCGTTTTCACCACATACCTGCCTCTTAACCTATTTACCCAGAAGTGACACTCTCATCTTGTGGGAAAACCACATTTTTTCCCAGAGGGAACAAAGAGTCAAAGTCTTTAATAAATCCAAAAGCTACTGCCATAGCTTTCCAGAGCCGTGGCTTCTCGAAACCAAACCAAACAAAAAAATTTTTAAAGGGTATTTAATTGAGCCACCTGGGAAATCCAGAAAGCTGCTTCTTCCCTCAACATGTAATACATGTTCTATCCGAAAAGAGTAATAAGAGATTAAAGGTATTCATTTTAAAAGAGACGTTAACAACATTTTGTACGAGAAAATTGTTATTTTATGTAGGTAAAACAGGAAATGAGGCACTTAAGAGGAAAGAGTGGTTTTCTAAACCTTTCAATGAATACTAACTAATGTCAATTAATGACATTTACACCAGAATACACAGAAATGGAAAAGAGAAGATTCACAGAATGGGGCTTCATCAAAGTTTGAGTAGAAGTGGCAACTTTAAAATTAATAACCATCAATGTGTTTGTCATCTCTTCAGATATAAAAAGTACCTGCTGTAAAAAAAAATCTAGAACCCATAAAGGAGCACAAAGAAAACAAGCATGCTCGCCATCCAGATGTGAACACTCTCGGAGTGAAGGACCTGGAGTCCCCACTCACCACGGCAGGCTCAGGGATGTAGGCGGGGAATCATGAGGGAAATTCTCAGCCATCAGAGCTGGACTGAGCCACTGCAGACATCCCTACAGTCTACACTCAACAACAGTGGGCCAGTAGTTCACAACGAGAATGCACTGCTGGTTTTCCACAACCCTGTTTGCACACCTACCACTCACATGCTTCGGGTCACACAAATCCTGAAAATGACAGTGACGGTACGTCATCAAAATTCATTGGAGAAAGTAGTACTGATGGATCCCAAATTCAGAAATTTTTACACGGGGTCAAGGGATTGGGAAAGTAAAAATTCCAAAATTCATCAAAAGCAGAAGGAAAAAAAGGAAAAGCAGCAGCAACAGAAACAGCAGGTGTTGAATTACTAATACAGGTCTACTATCACCACAACCACAACCAAATATTTATTCAGCATTTGCTATAAATCTCATCAGAATCATGAACATAGCATTAATATCCTCACTTCTCAAATCCGGAAACAGGTTCAGAAAGGGTATGTTACTTGCCTAAGACCATCACAAAGTTGAAGAGGAGGCCTTTAACCCTTTTAATTCTGGGACTAAACCCCCAGATATCTTGACTCTGGGGCCTAATCTCGAATCTAAAATTCGATACCACATGCTTCATGTCACACTCTGTATCTGCTTGTTCTTAGAAAACTCTAGACAGGATCCTGCCTCAGGACCTTTGCACTTGCTATCACTCATCTCCATCCCTATCACACTTTTGCCCCAAGTGGCCGCTCTTTCACCAGAGAGCCCCACAACTGCTCCCAAATCTCTTTTAACCATCTGCTCAAATGTCACTGCTATGGACTGAAATGTATTCCCTACCACAAAATTCATATTGTGAAGTCCTAGTCCCCAGGGTGAAGCTATTTGCAGGTGAGGACTCTAGGAGGTAATTAAGTTTAAATGAGGTCATGAGTATGGGGCCCTTATGATAGTACTGCCTTTATAGGACAAGACACCTTTAAGAGCTCTCCTCCTCTCTCTCTTTTAGATTCTCCCTCCCACACCCTCCCTCAGATTTTCCCAGTCTCTCAGATCCCCTTGCCTCAGATTTCAGCCAAAAGGCCACTTTGTAACCAAACCCTTCCCTGGCTCTAAAGTAGATTGTCTCTAGTTCTCCTTCACAGACCACTGCATATTTCCTTCATGGCACCCTTCACACTCTGTAACAGCTTATGTTATCTGCACACTGATTTGCTGTCTTTCTCTTTGACCACAGTATTAACACCCTAAGGACGAGGGTTATTTCTGTGCCACCTTATCCTCTGTGCCCAGGATGGCCTGGGCATGTAGGAGCTACACTAATTCTTTGAAAGGTACACTGAGGCTTAGCTAACATCTCAAGACAGTAAGTCCTTTGAATGTTTCCGAAAAAGGAAAGGGAGAGGAGATGGGAATTAGTGATCTCAGGGAAATCCTGCACTCTGGAACCCCAAACAGATTTAATGCCATAGCATTATAAAACAGTAAGTTATAGTAAAAAATTAAGATACTTCATAAACATCAACACCATGAAATTTAAACCTAGGTTTACCTAGGTTTAAACCTAGGTCCCATTCAACAAATACTTACTAGACATCTACTACGTGCCAGGTATTATTCAAGATCCTGGGATACAGCAGAAAAATAAACCAGTCTCCATCCTCATGGAGTTTATACTCTAATGAGTGGAGATACGCAATAAATAAGCTGATAAATATGAAGTATGCCACTCAGTGTAAGCGAGAAAAAAAATGTGAATGGTAGGAAATCCTGGGTAGTGCAAGGGGAGTTTCAACTTCCTATAGTTTGGAAATGCCTCACAGATAAGGTCTAAAGGAAGTGAGGGTGGGGGTGATACGGAAAACCGGGAAAACCCAGAAGAGTGCTCTAGGCACAGGGCAGGTAACATTACATGCAAATGCCCTGAGGCAGAAATGTACTTGGTTCCTGAATTACAAGGAACTCTCCTCCTATGGAGGAGAGCAGTAAAAGTTCAGAGAGATGATGAAGACTCGGTAACACAAGCAAATGGAGGCCACCGTGAGGACTTCCGCTGTTTCTCTAAATAAGATGGGTTACCCCTGGAGGGTCTTCACCAGAGGAGTGTCATCAGACCTTACAGACTTAGATCATAAAGAGATCACTCTGTCTACTGAGTTGAGAATAAACTCCATGATGGACCAGAAGGGAAAGGAACAATAGGTAAGAAGCTATACTAGTAACTCAAGTAATAGGTTGCAATAGGGTAGAAGAACCACTAATCCCTCCCATTCAAACATGGAATCCAAGTCTCCCCTTGAATGTGAATCGGCTTAAGGACTTGCTTGGCCAAGAGAATATGGAAGATGTGATGCTGTGTTATGCCCAAGGCCACCCAGAAGAATTCCTGCGGCTTCTGATTTTGTTTCTTAGAATCTGTGCTCTTGAAATCCTGCAGCCATGCTAGCAGGAAGCTGGAGAGACCCATGTGCAGAGGAACTGGAGTCCCCAGCCAACAATCCCAGCTGTTCAAAATCACTTTCTGGCATTCCAAGACTTTGACTACCCCCTGAGAACAGCTAACAAGTAGGATTCCACCAAGTCCTTGGGACAAGACCAAACATTCCCACAAGACACAACTGCTGACGGATCTCCTCCATTAAAACATTTTCTGTGCCCTTGAATACAGACGGGTCCACTCAGTTACGATGGTGTCTTGGTCGACTCTAAGGGGAACACACACAAGCCACCCCAGTGAATGGGAGCCTACCTGCAGATTCATGATCAAAATAAAATCTTTTCACTGTTTTTAAGTCACTACGTTTTGGAGTGGTTTGTGACAGAGCAAACAGATAACGAGAACAGAAGCTGTGGCTTGGGCCAGCCTTAAGGGCATAGTTAAGTTCTGGAGCATTTACCTGGGAGACATTACATTACTACAGTTAAGAACCTGAGCTTTGGAGTCGGTAGGATTTGTATCTGAATTCAGCTATGCCACTTAACAGGTGACCCTGGGCAAATAACTTGATTTTTCTGAATCCCACTTCTCTCATCTGTAAATGAGATTAATGACAGGGCCTAGTTCCCGGAGGTATTGTCAGGTATTGTTAGGCTGAGATAATGTATGTAAGATACTCGGCCAGCGCTTGCCACATAATGAGTACTCCTAAAAAAAGAAAGAAAAAAAAAGAAAGAAAAGAAAAAGAAAGCTGGCAAAAGAATTGATTTGTCACTTTTGTTAAAAGGGCAACATACCACTGAACGTTCTGGAAATGGAAACTTCTGTGGGATGACCCCCTGATTTCCATTACATTACGAAAAGATCTCGTCCCAGGGGAATAAACAACCACAGTCCACTACCCATCTTGTAAGAATGAAGAGTGTTTATGAAGACGTCATAGGATTATCTCCCAGGTTGCTTTTCAAGAGCATCTTGTGACCGGGGAAGCACAGCAGTAAGGGAACGACCTTACTAAATAGTACCTACTCTCGGCTTAAGACTTTCCCCCAATTTTAAGACCATCACATCTATTTGGACAAAGAGTTCAGCCAACTTAGTGCACAGCTATCACAACGCCAATTTATGAGAATCTGTCAATTTATAAAAGAAAGATCATGATTTTATCATTGTGTCCAAAATCGTGCTGCTGATAATGGGTGCAAACTGTCTGATAAAACCCTGGGCACGAGACATAAGCTCCACCACAGAGTGGAAGGGACTCCAAATGCAGGGATCATATTACCACTTTATTAACCTGGGCTTGATAACAGATCGCTGTTTGAGATACTCTGATCCTACTTCCATTTTATTACAGAGATTACACTGAATAGAGAGCTGATTTTAACAGGAAACGTCTTTCTGTGGCATGAAGCCAGAAGCAATAAAATTCTGACCTAACAGCTTTAGCAAAACAGAGAAGCCTATGGACATATATCTCTGTATTAAACAAGCAGTCTGCAAGATACATCGCTGGATAGACACTGGAAAGGAATGTTGCTGAAAAAAATATCAATAGCCCACAATTTAGGAGCAAGTACAACAGATGTTTAGAATTGGTTTAATAAATATTTAAATATGTATACTGACATGCCATTAGTTTGTGAAATATAGGTTTCGGAAAATATTGACTTGAGGCCTGTATTACTTACTGAGTACATTCAAAGTACAATGAATATTCATGAACAATGAAAATTCACTGTTTTAATGTAAATATGCATACCTGAGTTCCTCAGTGATTAGCTTCTTATTTGGTGGTTGCTAGATTATGATAAATGTTATACCCCTTACCATATGTTAATGAGTAATTTAAGACACAAGAGCTTTTATGAAGAGTCAAGTTCTCATTTCAAACTGCCAAATGTTGAAATGCATTAGAAAGTCATTATAGCCTAAGAGTTCCAAACATCATTTTTACCAAGAAGCCGCCATTTATCTACAGAAGCATAAACCAAAGAGTTTTTTATTTTTATTTCTAAAAACTGGTAATGGGTATTAATCTTATGTCTTATTACAATAAGACTGAATGCCTTTGGGATTCACTCTGTCATTTCCATTGTTCTGCTTTATAGTGACATCAGCTTAAGGCAGCAATGGGTACAGACAGGTGGCAATCAGGAGACCTATTATCACAGAGGAAGAAGAGACCCTGAACCTGACCCTCCTTTCACTGTCAAATGGTCTTCTTCTTATTCTGCCCCAGTGTAGCCTCCAAATGTCAACATAAGAGCAATAGAGCTAAATCAAATAAGTCTGGAAGGCACTAGGTGTAAACCAAGAATTCTTTCTGCAAGACTGCAAGATGCAAGACTCCTTTAGCGTCTTTCATTTCCAGGAAGGATAAACGAGGCTGGGTTTAGCCAACTCTTTCCTCAGTGGGCATTCCACAGGACTCGTGCTCCTTGGTGCACACTTTGAAAAACACCAACACAGGCTGGTGAAATTTGAGTGCCATTTTCTTTAATCTTGTAGGCAACTTACTCCTGGTTTTGAGGAACTCAATATCAAGAAAGGATCCATCTTCCGTTTTTTTGTTTTGTTTTGTTTCTTTCCTCTCCTACATGAAGCCAAGTTTAGGATGAAATCTCACAATGGCTTATGAGACAGGAAAGAGCTTCTGGACCCAGGAAACAACAGCAGCAAATTGAAATCTAATTACATCGGCTACCTGTTTGTACTCTTCCAATGGCTTCAGAAAGTCTACAAGATAAAATTCAATTTTTCAAGAGTTCCTGGTAGGTTTCCCATGACCTGCTCCTGCTGTCCGCCCTGGTCATACCTGTCAGCACTCAGGAGCACAGTTTTGGCACCCCTGGTTCCCTGCCACTCCCTCCAAAGTAAATGCACTAAAGGCAGAGAGCTTAGTTAATTTAGCTGAACGTAGCGCCTACCACGATCATCTACACTTGGAGACCTTACAACTGTTATTCCTCCATCAGAAAACACATATGCCACCAGGTCCCGCTAGATTCCTTTATGTTCTCTTGACTTCAGACTCAGCTTAGACATCATTTCTTCTGGGAAACCTTGCCTGATACACAAAGCCTGGGCTCAGTATCCTGACTATGGGCTCTCATAGCGTCCACTCCATCCCCACAACACAGGACTTACTATTCTCCTTTGAAATGACCTGTTGACTTCTTTCCTCAACGAGCCCATCTATTCCTTGGGGACCGATAAGAAGGTCTGGGCACACATATTGTGTCTAGTAACGAATCTCTTAGAATATAATCAATCAATAAGGTATATGCAGTCACTCGGAATGCATGATAGCCTACAAGAGTCACAAACAAACTGATGAACCAATGCACACCCGCTGCTTAAGAGTGGAAAGTTCGACCTTGGATGTGAGGGATGCCTGAGACAATGCTCTGGTTTACACCACTGTGGATGTCCAAGAGAGAATTACAGTGTAATCATGATAAACACCACTGAATAAGAGCAAACACCACTGAGTGGAAAAAAAAAAAAGTGAAGGAGGGAAAACAAAATAAGGAAAACAGAAAAGCAAGAAAAAGAGTGCCCTTGTTTCTCCATTTAAATGAACTTCTGTCCTGAGTGACCAGGAAGTGGGGAACTGCTCCCCCACTGGTCTCTGCTCCACGTGGGTCACAAAGTGAGCACCCTTCCCCACGGAGTGTTACACACTGCACAAATCTAAGAAAACTTCACGGGAAACCTTGACCTGAAGCAATTTTGTTTTGCCTGACGGGCTTGAAAAGTTAGGACTCAACTGAATGAGGATGCTAAGAAAGAATTCTTTCCATGCTGGCAAGAACTGGAAACAGTGGCTAATGCTAAAATGCAAACACAAATTAGCCACAGGGGCTAAAATGTCCCTTCTGTAATGATACGTCATCCATGATAACAAACATACGTATTTCCAGGGTACATGTCTGAGGACACCACACCCCCAAAGAGATGATGATAGAGATTCTTACTCCCAATACCAACAGAAGTTCAGATTTAAAGATCACATAAAACACAGCCCTCAGGGGTGCCTGGGTGGCTCAGTCAGTTAAGCATCTACCTTTAGTTTAGGTCAGGATCCTGGGTCCTGGGATAGAGCTCCACATTGGGCTCCCTGCTCAGTGGGGAATCTGCTTCTCCCTCTCCCTCTGCCTGCTCCCCTTGCTTGTGCATGTGCTCTCTCTTTCTCTCTCTCAAATAAATAACTAGAATCTTAAAAAAAAAAAAAAAAAAAAGCCCTCAAGTTACTATAGTGACCATTAAAAAGCAAATAGTCAAACTCTGAGAAAGAAAGCAAGGAAATGGGAAAGGAAAGAAATGCCAAGGAAGGAGAAGAAAGGAAAATGGGAAGAAAAGGGGGAAAAAGAAGAAAGGAAAGTCTTTGGGATAGTTCTTTGGGATAGTTCCGTTATTCCACAGCAACCTTTGCAAATAAAATTGTCACCCATACTCTGAAATCACAAAGCCTGGGATATGATGGAAACCAGTAACACTGCCCACTGGAAATATCTGACGTAGCCTACGTGGAGACAATGGAGTACAGACCCCATGAGAAGGAAAATGAGGCACCACACGTAAGGCAGATGGGCTCAATTTCTAATCAGCACCTCATAAAATTGCTCTGAGAATTTTAAGAGCTAGCAATTAGCCAAGTTTCCTGTGCAAAGGGCCTGGCACTTCATAGGCCTTCATGCACGTGATCCTCTGGTTCTACTGCTTTGTTTTTGCTCAGAGAAAAGGACCAGGCACGTGACTGTATTTGGTTGAATTTCCAGAGTAGATGCTGAGCATTTCTGACCATCGTTCATTCCGTAGCTGGCCTCACTAGAATGGAATAGGATGAGGTAAAACGGGGTCACTGAAAAGGTGAGCCAGTGCAGCGTGCCCCGCAAAGTGTCAACACGTCCTGCTCTCCAGACCTGCCATGTGAATGTGAGCACGAGGGAGCGGGGCCGACGTGTGCAGTCCTTCCTGGAGAACCAAGGCGAGCCAAGCAACAGATCAAGGCAAATGGCTATCTCGTAAGTCAGACCATACAGAATTCCTTGTGGTCACCCACATTCTCACTCTTCCAGCAACGCAGGGCTCTCTCTGGAGGTCGGAGCTCATCGATAAGATTTTGGCTGTGATCCAGAAAAATGTAATAGGAAAGCGGGCAAAGTGCCCATCTCATCTCATTAATAATCTGCAAATGGTGCCCTTCAGATCAAGCACTCAAGACCACAGGTCAGGGAGGTACAGCCTCACATATGTCTTCCAGAAACCATTACTTTAAAATAGAGGTTCATTTGTGCGGCTCATGAGAAGTGGTCCTCCTTTCCCTCAGCCGCACCTCTGTCAGACATAATTATAAACACATATTCGGAGCTGCATCTCTAGACTGAAATTTTCATCTCCTTCCAAGGAGTCCGGGGTCCCCTTTCCAGCTCATGCACATCAATCAGCAAGTTCCCCACATGTGGCCATCCCTGTGCCCTGACATCAAAACCGCCTCATTTGTGAGCACCTTCCAGGGAAAATTCCAACACGTGCTGAACAGAATACCTTCCTCACATTGGCAGCTCCCATCACCATCCTCAAAAACTTCATCAATTCTCAGTAGGCTTCCCCTCAACCCTCTCCCTTACAGTATTTAGGACCAAGCGTAGTATCTGCTGTAGCGAGGTATTCCGCAGAGAAACAACCAGCTAACCTCTGGAATGCTTTTATAATTGGTAGAACTAAGCTAAATTCATGATATCCAAAGATTGCACTTCTACTAAAGGATCAACAGTAATCTGATAAACATAAACACGGAGTTTAGAATATTGAGTCTTCAAGTCCATTAAAGTAACTAGTATGGAGATAAATAAAACATCTTAGCTTACGCCCTTCACTACTAAGACAAGCCTACTTGCTCCACTGTATTCTTTTGAGATTAGTATCATGGAGTAGTCCAATCACAGATACAAAGAACCTCTGATGTGTAAAAATGTATGAAAATGCAAACGGAGAACAAAACAATTATCTTGTCACTAAGAGAGCAGAATGTGCGTGCTTCCTTTGTAACACCCTCAAGGTTCAATGATGTGAATCCAATTCGTCATTATACAAACATTCACTGAGCACCTACTATGGTCTGTCACCATGCCCAGTGTAAGGGATGCAAACACATCCTCCCCATGTTCACTTTCCTGGGGACCTCAGTGACTTTACTGAATCACAGTGCAGCGGTTGTGTCTCTCTCTCATCAGACAGGGACGGGGGTGGGGGGGTGGGGGAGGACAGGTTTTTTTTTTAAATGCGTACGGAAAAAAGGCTTCCTGATCTCTGCAAAAGCAACAAAGACTCTTTTGTTACACATAATTAGTTTTCCAAAAAACTAATCTTACATTCTCCACTTTCATCATAATTTATATTATCCTAATTAATTCGACTTGCAAGTTAGTAATATCCATTGTGCTTTCCCACTCCAATTACAGAATCGTCATTGTCTCTTTATCCCCCCCGCCCCGTCCTCTTGACGTTCAGTTCACTGTGAAGGTGTTGTTGATATCACTGCTATATTTTGCCAAAATAGCTGCCCAAACTAAGGTAACTTGGGAAGTTATTGCCTGTAAGACAAATGGGGCATCGCTGAAATGGCTACTTCTTGCTTATCTATCATTTGAAACTCAACAGACCCAGGGAGATGGGTCCCCCAGGCTACCTCCAGTAAAAGCCCCAGCTTGTACCACCAACGGACGTCAGGCAGTAATTATGCTACTGAGCTATCCAGAATTCCTTATCTGCATGCAAATTAGTTCATATGCGGTACAGCTGTTAGGATGACAGTATTAAAACAAGAATCTATACTCTTCATGGGAACACAGTTCAATTACTCTAATAATAACACACTTCACATACCTGCAATCGCTCACCAACTGGAGAGCCTAATGGAGACCTAATCCAGGACCCTGCACTGACCCAATCCACATGGCCTTAGATAAATACAAGAGCAGCCAAGAGGGGACTTCCGGGCTACTTTTACAGATCTGACACTTTCCGTGTGGAGATGGGAGTGCTCACTCAACGGGCAATATGGGTAACTGGGTGATTCAATATTCCCACAATCCTCTAAAGGTTAAAAAATTAAACGGCCATCAAACCCACAGCTCTTGGCTCCTAGCTCTGCCATCAATCATTAACATTAAGTCCTGGGACTTTCAAAGGCTACCAGCAGGCAGGAGTGTGAAAGAAAAAAAGAATTGCAAGCCCTTAATTCCAGGCCTAAAACACATGCATAAAGCCAAGAATGTAGGCTTTAAACCCTTTAGGATGGGTTATACTTCAGGGAGGCTGATATGCACCCATATTCTCTCCTTCCTCTGGCGATTTTCTAGATTTTGCCAGCAGTCATCCTAAATCACCACTCTGGGGTTGAAGCTGCATAGGACAAGTCACCACTCCCTGGTCCCCCAGCAGCTCCCTTCCAGGGAAACTCAAGTCCCGGCCAGTGGCCCTCGCACAGCTGGCTGAGCTCCGGTGGTCACCATGAAGACACAGAGCTCTCTCACTTGTTGACGTTTACAGTAGTGTTTGCAAAGTGAATTATATTTCAAGGAGATTATAAATACCAACTGGAAATTTTATTAAAAAGTGGGGTAATATATAAAAAAAATATGTACATAAAATATGCACATAAAATAATTCTTAGGGGACTTGGGTGACTCAGTCAGCTAAGCCTCTGACTCTTGATTTGGGCTCAGGTCATGATCTCAGGGTGGTGAGATGGAGCCTGGCATCACACTCCACACTCAGTACAGAGTCTGCTTACGATTTTCTCTCTCCTCCTTTCCCTCTGCCCCTCTCCCTGCTCGTGTGCTAGAGCACTCTCTCTCTCATCAGATAGGTAGGTAGGTAGGCAGGCAGGCAGGCAGGCAGGCAGGCAGGCAGGCAGGCAGACAGATAGATAAGATAGATAGATAAGATAGATAGATAGATAGATAGATAGATAGATAGATAGATAGATAGATAGATAGATAGATAAAAATCTTTAAAAAGGGGGTGCCTAGGTGGCTCAGTCGTTAAGCATCTGCCTTCAGCTCAGATCATGATCCCAGGGTCCTGGGATCAAGCCCCACATTGGGCTCCCTGCTCAGCAGGAAGCCTGATTCTCTCTCTCCCACTCCCCCTGCTTGTGTTCCCTCTCTCACTGTATCTCTCTCTGTTAAATAAATGTGTAAACTCTTAAAAAAAAAACCTTTAAAAATTTTTTTAAAATAAAAAAATAATCCTTTTAATAGGCTGCCTTTTCTAGTTGGCTAAAAGGATACAAAGGCTTTAAGAGGACCGTAAGAGAATCCAAAGCTGCTTATTCATTCCTCCTTGCCCCTCTTCTACCATTTCCTTCCATGAAAAACCACAATACCTTGAGAATTAGATCATTTAATTCTTAAATTAGAATTTAAGAATTAAGATCAAAACTTAGATCGTTTTAAACTAACAGAATGCCATAATTTCCCCTCACTTTCACTCCATCATACAGATTCACTGAACAGCACAAAATTCTTCTGTTTCTTCACAACTGATTACTTCAAAGTGGTGCCCTTGTCTTTACACACGGTGTTAACTTTACACAGCGGGAGCCATTCACCCCCTCACCGACCAGGTGCAAGACACACAACATGATGGGGCAGGGCCTCAAGGTAAGAGAAGGGGTGCTGGGCACTCAAGAGACACTGTGCCTCTCCGTGAGGTACTGGACAGGTTACACAACCGCCTCCCCTCAATTTCTGAGTCCTCAACATGGAGAAGACGTCCCTCATGACAAAGGGCTGTTGCCATTATTTAAACCTGGTAAGGAGTGAAGGACTTCACACGGGGTCTAGAAGAGCACAAACGCTCAGCAATCAACTCTCACTTCCTTTCCCACTTCCCAAGGTAAAAATGGTCTACTCTGCCAATATGTTACTTTTGGCTATTCAAAAATTGCCGTTACTTAATGTCTAATTAGAATGCATTATTTTCTTTTTTTTTTTAAGATTTTATTTATTTGTCAGAGAGAGAGAGAGAGCACAAGCAGACAGAGAGGCAGGCAGAGACAGAGGGAAAAGCAGGCTCCCTGCTGAGCAAGGAGCCCGATGTGGGACTTGATCCCAGGACCCTGGGATCATTATCTGAGCTGAAGGCAGCTGCTTAACCAACTGAGCCACCCAGGTGTCCCAGAATACATTATTTTCTTAAAAAAAAAAATCCTGGAATTTCTGCTTCTATTTTAAAAGCAAAAGGTTTTGTTTATTTTTTAAGATTTTATTTATTTGACAGAGAGAGAGAAAGATCACAAGTAGGCAGAGAGGCAGGCAGAGCGAGAGGGGGAAGCAGGCTCCCTGCTGAGCAGGGAGCCCGATGTGGGGCTCGATCCCAGGACCTTGAGCTCATGACCTGAGCTGAAGGCAGAGGCTTAACCCACTGAGCCACCCAGGTGCCCCTAAAAGTAAAAGGTTTTAAATGTGTGTGTGTGTGTGTGTGTACACATATTTTATAATGGCAAAACAGACATAACACAGAATTGACCATCTGAACCATTTTAAAACTGTACAAGTCAGGGCTGTTTTCACAATTGTACTTGTGAAAGTACATTCACAATGCTACAACCATCAACACCACGTAGTTCTAAAACATATCCATCACTCCAAACAAACTGTGTATCCTTTAAGCATTTACTTCCCTGCTCCTGGCAACCAATGAATTTGCCTATTCTGGCTATTTCACATAAATGGAACCATTCGATATGGGGCCCTCTGTGTTTGGCTTCTTTCACTTAGGGTAGTGTTTCCAAGGCTTATTCGTGTAGCAAGTATCAATCCTTCATTCTTTTTCAAAGTGAGTAATATTCTAATTATATGGATCTACTACTTTGTTTATCCATTCTTCATTTGATGGACATCTGGGTTGTTTCCACCTTTGGGCTGTTATGAATAGTGCTGCCATAAACATTCAATTTTTGTTTGAACATCTATTTTTAATTATTTTGACTATATCTTCTTTTTCAAGATATTTTATATATTTGAGAGAGAGAGAGAGAGAGAGAGAGAGAGCACGTGTGAGAGAGAACACAAGCAAAGGAAGCTGCAGGCAGAGGTAGAGGGAGAAACAGGCTCCTGGCTGAGGAGGGAGCCCAATGAAGGGCTCAATCCCAGGACCCTGGGATCATGACCTGAGCAGAAGGCCGATGCTTATCTGACCGAGCTACCCAGGTGCCCCTTGACTCTATCAAAGAGTGGAATAGATTTTGAGTATTTTGAACATACGTACACACATGTATTATTACAGATACATAAAACACATACACATATAATTATGCACAAATAATACATAGTACATAGATATAATCACTAGGCAACTGCACTAGACACACATACCCATATCAGGTAACTTCTATACTAAGCGTTTGCTATGTCGTTTTGGTTGAGGTCTTCCCTGTTTCTTTCTCGGTCTTTAGCTGATCTTGACCCCTCCTACCTTCACATCTGTAACCTCTTCAACAACTTTACATCCTTTCCATACCTCACCCACTTATATGTTACCTATATATCCATGAGAGTGCCAACACTTAGATGTTGATTAAGCCTTAGCTGAATCAATGGGTGAATGAAGATACACCTTGCATACACGAAGATACAGGGAGCACCTGAGGGCATATGTGCTCCTTGACCACCTCCAAGGTTAAGACAAAGAAGGGCATGCTTCCTGTTCAGAGAACAACCTTAAATGTTCCGGGTGCTATCTATTCAAACGAATACCTGATACCAATGTCATTGGAGTTCTTGAATTAGCTCTTCATCATCAAATTCCTCCAGGATAGTACAGCGCAGTAGTTAAACACAGAGGTTTAGACATAGACCAGTGTTGGACTGTCCACTGCCATGTTCCTGTTCGCCATGCCCATCAGCTTCTATTTGCCCCTCTAATAAAACAAGGGAAAAAAATCCCTATGGCTTCAAGTTGCTAAGAGAATTGAATGACATAATCCATGTCAAGTACTTACGATGTCTGGCACTTCAAAGGGATTGCAACTTAAGACAATGTAATCAAGGGGACCCCTCACCATTAATTAAGTAGGTTCTAAACAGGAACTAAATCTCTCTTATGGTAACTCTCTTAGGGCATACCAAAATTCCCCGGAAAACCAATCCCAGGTGCTCTAATCCAGACCCCTGGCTTTACATGTACATGCTGGTGAATCTCAAATTTATAGCTAGAGTGTCAGTTTGAGCTATAGACTTGCCTATTATCCAACTGCCTGTGTGAAATCTCCACTTAGATCTCTCAGAGACAGCTTAGAATTAACATAGCGCACGCTTAAGTTATTATTATTGGGATGAATGTCTAACAGGAACACTCTCTACTATGTTTGCAACTTTATACAAGCTTTAAACTCTTTCAAAAGTTAAAGTTCCTAGTAATAATATGAAAATGAATGTGGCCCAAACTCAACCACTACAGATTCACCCTCCGGCCCTCATCCCCCTCATCATCTCTATAAATGAACCACTGCAGACCCAAAGGCTCAAGTGAAGCATCACCCTCCAGGGGTATAGAGCAGAATTAGAGCTAGAGTGCCAATTTTAGAACATGGTTCCTCCAGTTTCCACCCCAGTGACCTTGGGCAAATTACTTGACCTTCCCGTATTTCAGTCCTTATCTGCAAAGTGAGAATAAAGAGCACCCATGGCATAGAGTTACTACGAAGGTCAAACAAGTCAGTCAAGACACAGAAAGACATCAAATGCTGCACCGCACAAGTTTCTAGTAAGTCATTAGCTATTATTGTTCTTAGTTTCCCTTTGCCTTACACTCACACTCAACACGTATTCTAAACCCGACCTCCCCTTACTCTCTCCACTGGCAACAACTCTAGGATAACCCACCACCATCGATCCCCATAAATCTGCATATTCCCCTATAACTTGTCTGTTCACACTCTCGCTCTCTGACAGTTCATTTTCCACAGTAGTCAGAGTAAAACCCTCTAAAACTTACACCAGATCACCATCTCTTCTACTCCAACCGTCTCCATTCAGAGCTGCAATGACATCTCATTGAGAGAAAAACAAAACAAAACAAAACAAAACAAAAAAAACCCTAGCAATGACCTGAAACGTCCTATGTGACCTCACTCTAGCTTTCCTCTTTGATCTCATCTGCCTCTACTCTCTATTAGCTGCCAGCCGCAGTGGCTTTGAACAAATTCGAGCTTTTGCACTTGCTGATTGTGGCAGGGATTGCTACTTGACGCCCCAGTATCCATTCTCCCATTCTTCCTTAGTGATAGAACTCCCAATCTCTCACGACTGCATTTCCAGCCTGCCTTGTGGGGGGAGGGGTAGATTCAACTAGGGGACTGCATTCTAGCCAAGAGAATCGAAGTAAAAATATTATGTGCAAAATTCAGGAAAAGACCTGATAATGAGAAGGTGCATCTCTCTTAAGCGCTTCCTTAGTCAGACTGGCTGCAAAGCAAATATGGTGGCTCAGGCTTAGATCGTCACTCTGAAGCCCGAGGCTAGAAAAGTAAGATAGAAAGGACCCAAAAGCCGTAGAAGGCAAAGGAGAAAAAAAAAAAGAAAAATAAAAGCAATCTGGTCCAGGTGATCATCAAGCTGCACTGCTCATGTGTGAGAGAGAAACAGACAATAGACTCTTACTTTGTTTAAGCTACTTTAATGAGTTCGCTCCCCATTTCTTTGCAGACTGATTTTCCCCACAGACCTCTACATGGCTGTCATTTTTTCATCAGTCCAGTGTCCCCTCAAACGGCATCACCTTAGGAAGCCTTCCCTGACCACCCTGGTTCAGCAGGACCCTTCCCTCTCTCCCAGGGTCTCCCAACACAGGGCACTACGCTTACTTCTTTGCAGCACCTGAGAGCACAAGGATTTATTTACTTCTTTATTGTCTATCTCCTTCCACCAATGGTAAGCTTTTGGGGGCTCCTCTCTACACTCCCCCCAGCATTTAGAACAGCTCCTAGCTTCAAAAGGAATGAAATACGTATCTTTTGAGTGACTGATTTATGAATGTGTGAATGACTTGGTTTTATGTTTCTTCCAAATACTGTGGCTTTCTCTCTCATCTCCAATTAGTGAATTCAGTTGCACACTGATTGAGCACCTACTGGATGGAGACACTACGGTAGACACGGGAGAGACAAAAATAAATGAGGCAGTGTCACTGCCCCCAGGGGCTTCACAGTATGACAATAATGCATTCTACATTTCTGAGCATACCATTAAATATTCAAGGAACAAATAGGAAGTTGGGGGCAACTCCTGCTCTGTGTATATTTAGAAGCTTAGAATTTACCCATTATTTTCATTTTTGGAACCAGCTTTGAAACACACTGCAATCATTACTTTAGTGTTTAGACTCTCACAAAATATGGATATTTTCCAAAAGAGCTTCAAAATGTCACTAAACACCCAGTTATTGACAATTCTATCCTTGTACCATCCTCCCTTCAAAACCACTTTCTAGCATTCAGAGACTTTGACGACCCCTGAGAATAGTCACAAGGAGGGGTCTACCCAGTCCTTTGCAACAAGACCACACACTCCCATGGAGGGCAACTCCTGAGAGATCTTCATCGAAACTGTGCCCTTGAATATGGACTTCCCCACGTGGTTACGATGGTTTTTCAGTCTGATTCTTTTTTTTTTTTTTTTTTAAAGATTTTATTTATTTATTTGACAGAGAAAGAGAGAGATCACTAGTAGGCAGAGAGGCAGGCAGAGGGAGAGGGGGAAGCAGGCTCCCTGCTGAGCAGAGAGCCCGATGCGGGGCTCGATCCCAGGACCTTGAGATCATGAGCTGAGCCAAAGGCAGAGGCTTTAACCCACCGAGCCACCCAGGCGCCCCGGTTTCTCAGTCTAATTCTATGTAAGGTGGAGGCCTTGAAAATTAAACCCGCAAAGTGCTGTGAAGCCACCCGAAATCTTGCATACATCCAATCCAAAGTTCTCCATTACTACCCAAGACCTCGTGTGAAAGCATGATACCATTCAATTCCAGATTTGGAATGTTCTAATAAAAGTATGATCACTGGCAGGCCTGTTTCCAGGTTACATTATATGGCATACAGTTTAAAAGCACAATTTAGTATCAGATAATATTTTAGAGTTCAAGGGCACTATTGTTAGGAGCATGGGACTGGGAAAGAGAAAGTCTGGAGTACGAGACTGGCCCGAGACTTGGGCGGACGACTTGAGTAGGTATCTTCCTAACCAATGATCCTCAAGCCTCCATTCCCCGAGAGCTGGTGGGACAAATAAATGACATCAGAAAAAAGATCACAGCACCTGGCAGAAATGCTCACCGCGATGCCAGTGACAACAATGGCGATGATGGCAAGCGTGAGCCAGGATTTGAACCCAGGTCTGACTGCCTCCCAAACTCAGTCGCATTTCACTACTTCTTGCTCCATTTTCTCCTTCCTGGTCACCACTTGAGAGCATCCACAGGAGGCTCGGGCTCTGGTTTTTAAGGAACAGAAGTTGCAGAGCTTCTGGGGTGGGAGGGGGGTGAGTTTGTTCAACCCCATCACCGTGGCGGGTAATTTGTGCAGCAGAAAGAACAGAGACTGAATGGAGGGAAAGTGCCAACTCTCCATGTGGGGGACAAGGCACCATATGGCCCTGCAATTAGGGAGGAAGAAGATTGCCAAGGGCAAAAATAACCCTGGCAAAATCCAGCGCGGCTGGTAGGAAATGTCAGCCCAGGTCAGTTCCTTCTCAGTGTTCTTCTGGTCACCCAAGAGAGTTCATGGTCATTCCTTACCACGTATTTGAAAAGGATTTCAAAGATGAGAAGGAAGTCTGAGGATAGCGGATATTTCTAAGGCCAGGTCATTAAAACAATTCTCCCCTTTCCTAAACGCCTGGTGCATAAGCAACTCTTCAAAGGGGAGATCTGCTTCCAGAGACCATTGCTGAATTTGAGGAAGCTTACAACCTCTCTCTCCCCTCCTGTAGAGGAAGGCAGGTGAATTCAATGAGAGCTGTTGTCTCTTGGAGCTCTGAGAGAAGATTCTGAGTGCTGCCCTTGTGCTGCAGACAGCAACAGGGAGACGAGAAAGGAAGCTATATGGTCTCATCCGACCAGCACCTATGCTGAAGTTGACGTTCAAAGGCAAAAGGCAGGCAACACCATAATAGCATGAGGATGTATTAATAATACCCCAACTGTATTCCCATCACACATTGGTCTGTTTCACACCAGGACCACAATGAACACAGTCATATCTTCCATCCAGAAAGTAACCCAAATGTTCCATTTCTTTCTCTTTTAATGGAGTGAAACCATCAGTGACGTTCAAATATCATCATTCATTCAACTGAAAGCTATTTTATACACTTGCCTGCAAGGGATGATTCAAAGAAAAACGGCTGAGGCCTGTATTTGGCAAAGTGAAAATTAATATTTCTTAATATAGAGATTCAGTTAGGTAATCTCTATCTTCATCATGACACCTCAGTATTTTTTTCCTGACAGCTTGTAGTCAAAATCACCCTTGATTGCTGCTTCTCTGGTTAAACAGCAGCTGAGGAAGCTGGCTTGGATTCAAGGACCATGTGGAATTTTTAAAAAATACATAACAAGTGCTAGAATCACACCCACGTGGTGAGATGCTCACACCAAGAGGGGCACATGGGAAGTGGAAACAAATGAAAAAGGCCCATGCGTGCTTCAGCTTCTCATCGGATCCTCATACTGTGGATCATACATACTCATTCAATCCTCATCCAGATTCTCATACTGTGATGAGCGGCACGGACTGCATTCTTTATATACGTGTATATATATGTATATACACATATTTACACACATATATATAGTCTCCCTATTAGACATTATTTTGTGTGTGATATATATTCATTTGTGTTTGATACATACTCTTTTCTTTGCTATAGATCATCATTTTTGTTCTCATCCTATCTACCCTACCAAGCTCGAAATCCTGCAAAGCCAGGATTCATCATCTTTGTGTAGTAACTGTGGGCACACTGTAGGCTTTTAGCTTCTGGTACTTTCTACAGAGAAAGTTCTCAGGAATCTTGTGCTGGAGAACCTAAGTGGGGGGGAAAGTGATATGCTACTAAAATGTTTTCTTAAATAAAAACCCTGAAAATATGGCTACAACTTACCCTTCCTAGGAAGATCTATAAAAAGGAGGATGAGTTTTCTGGCTGGCCCTTACGAAGACAAAACGAATCAAAAAGGAATCTAGGGTCTTCTCAAAGGAGTTACTTGTTTTAATAGCCTAGAGTGAAATTTACACTGGAAACGTACTGTTTTGGTTGCTCTGGTCTTCATGTCTCATTTTGTAGCAACCAGCTCCCAGCTCCAGAGGTCAGCAGGGTCTGGTTATTCTCTAGCCAAAGTGTTCAGGGATGGTCATATGACCCAGGTTCATCCAAATTGGACTCCATCTCAGGACTCTGGTTGTCACTACTAGAAAAAGAAGATCCCTTTTGAGGAGGTTGCTAAACTGCAAAGATGGGGGTCTATGGCTGCTAGGACTAGCCCCATGCCCACGAGAGTCGAGCCTGTGAATAAGACCAACACAGCAGAGGGCAGAGCTGACATCTGAGGACAGGTTCCCAATCAACCTCTGGGTACCTGAATCCATCCATGCCAGTCTATCTTTGGACTTTTTCATATGACAAGCCAATAAATGCTCTTTTCCGCGTGAGGCATTTTTGAGTTCAGATTCGCACTACGGTGATGCAAAGAGTTCTAGATGAAATATGGAGTTACTGAGGACCAGCACAGGTTTGCCACGCCAGAGCCTTCACGGTACGTCCCAAACTTTCCCTAACCTCATGTGCCATCATTTCCATTCATTCCATGAAATTCTAGATGCACTTCACTATATACTGTCTATGAATAGACCATGCACATTTATGCCAATAAGCCTTTGCTCATTTAACCCCTCCCTAGGACATCCCTCTTCCTTTGTCTGCCTGGAAAACTCCTATTGGTACTACTAGGCCCATTCCCCTGTGGTAGTCACTCATAAGCCGAAACAACTGCACTCTTCACTGTGCTCCCCTCCCATTCTTCCCACTATTTATGGCATTTGCCACATTGGGCTACTGTTATTAGTTCATTTGTTTCCCTTAGTCAAGAACTAGAACTTATCTGCCTTTTTCTCGCCATGGGTTAACATTCAACAAACAATTATAGGGAAGGAGGTGGTAATAAAACGGGTACAGAGAAGACAGATGTTTTCTGAAAGTTTCTGGGACCTGAGTATATCTTGTAATAAAAGCAAAAATCAAGAAGACACTATGGGATTTAAATATTTCTAAAATAATCTTCCAACCTTTCACCTTACATTGAAACATCACTATATTATTACATGAATTTCAAAGCAACAATCCCTATCACGCTAACAATTAAATTAGGATTCCATATTCTCCATAAAACCCTTGAAAAGTAAACATTTCAAGACAGAACGAAGTTACTGATCTTTCAAATGTGATCACAACTGTTCTCTCCCTCTGCCGTTTTCCCTAATCTACAGGTTGGAACATAAGGCTGAAATCAGAAGTCAGAATTGTGGGAATCAAGAAAGCAATGGCCTTAGACCTCCGCATTCTCAATCCAGTTAACAAAAATGCCTCAGCTGAGAATACAGCTTTAACTGGGACAGACTCAACGGGAAACTCCTTGGCCAGACTCAAAGTGCACACCACATTTTCAGTGAAGCGATAAAACACCCATATCTCTCCCTCTCTCTCTCTCATCCAAAAATATTTGTCTTGTGTGTTGTATTTTCTGAAAGAAATACCCATACCCAGAAATCTCCTACAGGTAGAAGTAAACCAAGTTAGGCCGAGCTTGACAGCAATATTACCAGAGCTCAGTGAAGTATTAGGGCTATCAGAAGCATGTAATTGAGCTGAAAAATTAATTATAGCCTCAATGTCATTCCCTTGATCTGCTAGATGCTGCACTGTCATCTAGCTCTTGGAAAGCCAGATTCACGTCAGAAGCAGACAGATGTGTGAAGGGCAGCAGCTCAACCCAGAGCAGCCACTTTCTCCCCATTTGGTCCTCAATATATTTTCTTTTATGAAACAAGACACACATATTAACTACCGTCAAACAGAAAACTTTCTTCCCCCCGATACTGCCAGGGAGACAGCTGAAATGGATATCCCCATTTTTCCAGGGAACAAGAACAGCCACAAAAAAGGATGCCTGTGTCCTTGTAACCTGTATGCACATTTGTGGTCGTGGGCCAAAGCATATGGGCTCAATAACAGGGGTGTAAGGGAACATATGTTAAATAACTCGCCACAGCACCGCTCAGATCAAAAGCAGAGCAAGTCTTTCCATGCTATTCCTAGACACAAAGCGAGCTGGCTTCCTTTGCACATTCGCAGACTGTGTACCACTAGTTAGCATATGAAGAGAGGCCCGCGCCTGTACCCACTTTCTGGAAACAAAAGCTGCCTGTCATCAATATAAATAGTTTATATACCGATGGTTTCTAATTAACCTTTCTGCCAGGAGTTTTGACCACAAGTGCCTTTTCCTTCTTAACCTCAGGAACCTAAGGAAGGACTAACTCTAGACTCCTTAGTCTTGGCTAGTGACGGGTGACAAGGGGCTTTCAACAAAGTCTAGATGTGAGGATCAGCTCTGCTACTTAGGAGCTGTGTGAACTTCGTACAGTAGCTTACTTAACCCTCTCTTGTTCCCTATACACTTACTTTCACAGCAAAGGCATAATAGCTCTCCCGTAGGAGCAGTGGGAATATTCGATGAAATAACATATGGAAAGTGCTTGTCACCGAGATGGCCTCAAAGGGAGCATCACAAACCACACGCAGTGACAACCCACAGTTAGACGTTCAGTAACACCTCAACTGTGAAGAATATTCTGGATCGACAATCACAATCCATAAATAGGAGAGAAACTACTCCTTAATTTATATTTGCCTCCCTGGACCATCCTATCCCAAAGAAACTACAAACCCCTTTACTCTTGGTCTCCTCACCCTGCTTTATTATTTTACATCGAAGTAGGTGTCACTCCCTGGCATTTTACATTTGTTCCCCCCTCATACCCACAGTCCACAAGGCAAGCTTGGTTGAGCTCACTGCTAGCTCACTGCTAGACCCCAAGGGCCCATAACAGTGCCTGGCAAAAAGAGGCCCTGGGTAAATATTTGCAGGATGAGAGGATAAAAATTAGAGGAAAAAAAAGTAAGGGTTCTACATTTTTATATTTGTTTTGGGGAGAAAGCTGTATTTGATTTAAAGGATTTTTAAAACTGCAAGCTACTTTACATCTGGAACAGGATTATCATCTACTTGGGGCAACACATATTTATTGGACAGCACATTTTATGAAGCTGCCTGTTTGGTGCTGAGGAGGAGGTAAGGGTCTGCCCAGACAGAGATTTCAGGAGAATGGGGGTGCAGCAATACACAGTAATTCCTGCTTCACTGGGAACAGCCATGTCAGTAAAATGTGACAACCAGGCTGCCATGAAAGGGAAGGAGAAAACAGATGTGCAGGGCACCGCACGGCTGAGCAGACTTCGGGGCTCCCCACAGCGCAGCAAGCCCTGGTTCCCAACTGCTACCGAGTCTCTGGATGGTTAGTGATGACAACAATGCTTTTCCGAGAAATAATTAGGCAACACGAATAAAGAACTTTTTCAAGGTATATACTCTAGGGAAAATGAAAACAGAAATCTGAATACACAGTAAAACATAAAGATATTTATCATAGCCCCTGAAAAAGGAAAAACTGATCATTTTACATAGCACAGATAATGAGCAACTTTCTACTTCTGTATAGCAAGATATTACTTAAAAATAAAGATATGTATTTGAGGAAAATCATATGTATATATGGACATAATAATGATAGGGGAAATGAAATGAAAAAAAGCAGGAAACAAAACTACATAAACAAGATAATCCCGGGATCCCTGGGCAGCTCAGTCGGTTAAGTCTGACTCTGGATTTCGGCTCAGGTCAAGATCTCAGGGTCATGAGATCGAGCCCCGCGCTGGGCTATGCACTGGATGTGCAGCCTGCTTGGGATTCTCTCTCTCCTTTTCCCTCTGCTTTCATGTTCTCTCTCTCTCTGTCTCTCAAAAAAAAAAAAAAAAGATAATCTCGATTACCTTTGGTGTGTGTGTCTATAGGAGTAGAGATATATAAAGAAAATACAACAGAATATCACAATGATTACTTCTGGGTTATGGAATTAGTAAGAATTTTCCTTTTATTCTTACTCTCTTTTTGTACTTTTCAGACTGTCTATAGTGAGTAATCAGTATTTTAAGTAACATGCTGTATATTACTTTAAAATATTACTCAAAGACTGATGAGAAATTCTTCTGTTTGTAAGCAACCAAATAGAAAATGCTTCAAAAACCACCAGGAACATACTTGTAGTTGAATGGGTTGGTGTCTTCATCATTGCAATGGGAGAATGTACACCACGGGGAACTTGGGCGTGGCTCAGTAAGAGGGTGTAGCAAGGGGTTCCTTATAGGAATTCGGCATGTGACTTGAGGGAGGATTCAAGAAAGCAGAGCTTCCTTCTGGACTGGATGCAGTCAGCAAGGGGCGGTAGTTCTATGCTTACAGAGAACTAATAAATCAATTAACTTGAATGCAGGAGGAACAAAACTACATTCCACTGTAATGGGAGTTATTACATGGCACTAGTCAGTCATATTAGGAGGGGAGTGTACTGGGCCACTTTTGTGGCCTGGGCAATGCTTATGTTTTTGTCTGCGCTGAGCCATGATTACAAGTGGTCTTGTCCCGATCCGTCACCAAAGCCAGACTGATCATAGCAGGCCAGCTCCAGAATGTCAAGAAATATGAAGGAAAAAAAAAGTGTGATTAGTGTTATTTCTGATAATAACCATGAATGCAAACCAGCTATGGTTATTTTGTGAGTTAAGTAACACACATAAGTGTGACGTCTGAGTTACAAACAGCCACACACGTGAATATGTGGCTAATGTTTTCACTATCACTGTTCACTGTATCAGTCTCTTCCAGGTCATAAGAGCTGGTTATCTTGGGGCACCTGGTTGGCTGAGTCGACACTGTATGCGATGTTTGATCTCAGGGTTGTGAGTTTAAGCCCCATGTGGGGTGTGGAGATTTCTTAAATAAATAAAACTTAAAAAAAAAAAAAAGTTGGTACGTTTTTGGAAGGCTGCCACAGAAACTAGTGTGTTAGGTTTTAAGTCCCCAAGATGGTCAAGGATGACAGAAAGTAAGACCCAAATCTTAGAAATGGACACATAATAAAAATTCTAGACGCAAATTTTAATTACATAGTTCTTACAACTCTAACTTCGTGACTCTTTAAAAATCTGTTCAAAACAGTGTGACGTCTCTCACAGAACATAGTAACTTCCAAGAAACTTACAAACTGAAGGAGAAAATACGCAAAAGTGAAGCGGTGTAAGGTGGGCAACTAACTTTCAGTGGTTTGGCCAGTACAAAACAAAAGGCAAAGCAAATTCCAGGTACTGTGACCTGGAATTTCCAGGTACTCTGGGATAGTCCACATACTATTAACATCCAGGATACATAGGATATTAAAAAAGATAACATTTTTAAAATGTATCGACAGAAAATTCCTAAAGCTTCTTTTCGGATTCTCATGAACCAACTTGTAGTTCGGAGACCACCTGCCTTACAAACCTCTACAAGCGGTCAGAATTCTGGAAGGGCATGTAATATGCTTCTCAAAGACCAGGAAGTCCCCATCTCAAAGCAAAAACTGCTTACTTGGAGACATGCCCTTATTGCTACAAAATTATAAATTCTTAGATGACTCATACTCTACCTATCCATTCATTTAAAAATATCTAGGAGCTCCTGAGAAGGCCCATACTCTGTTGAGGGCACTCAACTTGTTGAAGACTGCTCCAAGGAATGACAATAGGGTCTTCCTAATGAACAATCTCACAGGCAGGACAATGCACTGCTTATCATACAGGAATTCCATCTAGTTGACACTTTCCTTCCCTCCAAAACAAATATATGCTCATCACCCTATCAGAGGGTTGAAGGTATTTTAACAAGACAAAGGTATTTAACAGCCTGTGGTAAAGGGTAATGGGGAAGCTGAGTTACATATAATAAAAATTAAATCCAAATTCAGGGAAATCGGATCCTCTAAATTTTTTTGTTTTTAATTAGTACATGCACATAGTGGGAGCATGGTACAAAATAATCACACAATCAACCAACCAACCAAACCCATCCACCCAAAACCCCCTCCTACCTCCAGTCCTCCAATTTCTCCCCAGAGGCAGCCATTGCTTTCTATATACACACACATACTCATTTTAAAACATACAGGGCGCACACAAAAAAAAAAAAACAAAAACAAAAAAACCATACAGGGCGCTAAACTATAGATACTGTTCAATACTTTTGTCTCACTAAACAGTATTGACTCATTCATACAATTATTTATTGAGCAATATTAAGTGGCAAGCCCTGTTCTAGGAGGTGCTGAAAAGATGATTAAAACAAAGTTCTGCGAATCAGCATAAACACCAGCTCATTATTTCAGGAACTATGCGTTCACCCTATTGTAAATGCATGCTATAATTTCTTTCACTTTTATTGATGGGCAATAATGGGCAAAAATGTTAACACATTTTTTTTTATAAACATTGGGCTTACAGCATCCTTTTCATTTATAAACAAATATTTTGGCCAAACTCTAAACAGCTGTTTAAAACATGTTAATCCATGTCAACATTGTACTTTGAAAATGTTTAATTCAATGACTTCTTTCCACTTACCAACATCTATAAAACCACACTGGAGAAGATATTCATTTTTATAATTGTTTAAATTAAGATTCCAGTCGATTGCTCATAACAGTTTAACAAAATATGTTACAGTTTTTTAGAGCCTATGAAGAAAGTAAATGTCATAGGCAATCCATGTTATTCCTGTTGCAACTGTTAGGTGCAGTGCTAATTCCCCCAGCTGGTTTTCAGACAGTTTTAAATTAAATGTGAAGTTTCCCTAACCCTTAAAAGTCAGAGTGATTGCTTTGCCAAGAGAAACAGGACTCTTACAGAATATAAGAATTCACTAAGTTCTTATCATTGCAGATGTACATGGTATGAGCTGTGTGTGCATGGGGGTGCACAGAGATAAGCGTAAGCACACATGAACATGAGTGTGGGTACAGAAGTGTGCAAGCAAATTCTTTAAGCTAAGATTTGCAGAAGATTTATGATGCACTGCAGCCCAAGGAACAATGCTGAATCACACTCATTCGGGTATTAGGAAATAAAATAACAAGAGCCTATACTGATCTACAAAGAACTAAGCCCAGCAGCAAAATTTCCTCAACGCTATGTGTGCCCGCCCTTGCGCTATTTTAAGTACATTTCTCATTTGGCTGCAGAACAACCCACTAGACAGATGCGAAAACTGAGGCTTATAGAGATTTAGGCATTTTGCCAACTTCATTCAGACCCTAAGGGCTAAAGTTGACCACGGATGCAGACAGCCTCTGTTTTAAAATCTGTAATGGGGGGCACCTGGGTGGCTCAGTCGTTAAGCAACTGCCTTCAGCTGAGGTCATGATCTCAGGGTCCTGGGATCTAGCCCCGCATCAGGCTCCCTGCTCAGCGGGGAGCCAGCTTCTCCCTGTACCACTCCCCCTGCTAGTGTTCCCTCTCTCGCTGTGGCTCTCTTTGTCAAACAAATAAACAAAGTCTTCAAAAAAGTAAAATAAAATCTGTAACTGGTTGGGACACTGTGCTCTGGCAACTCCAAAATACATCTGCTAAGAGCTATTTATAAATTATGTGCTAGGCATTTCATATTCATTACTAGGTAGCATACCATATAGGATTGACACAGGTTAACTCACAAATTCTGTAAGTGCAGGTTCCAAGATTCAACCCAAACCTATCTGACTCTACAGTCAGTGTTCTTCTAGCCACCTCATGGTGCCCCAGAATGATGTCATGGAGAAGTTTTACCGCCCACCTTCCACCAAGAAGCAGGGTGAAGAGCAGCTCTGGGGGAATACTGCCTAGATCACATCCCACCACAGCCTTGTGGTTGCTGTGGACACAGGACGAATTAACCCCTCCGTGCTTCTCTTTATGTTACACGGGGATTCTTGGTGGCTGTACGTCTTAAAGAGCACAATATAGGAAAAGAGCTGAGAACAGGCATGTGGTCGGCACTTAGGCACTCCTTGTAGCTCCCTGCTATAGGTATACTGCCTATTACTCATTCTGTAACAGAGCTACCTTCACATATGTTCTATGCCATACACAAACCACCACAAGACCAACTCAGGGCACAGCCTCAGGCTGAAACACACCACATAGTGTAGAGAAGGCCAACTATGAAGCTTCATTATTAGGAGAAAATTAAGGACAACACTCAGCTGAAGAGTAAGTGGAATAAATGAGGAACTCTCAAACTCTTACTCAAGAGCATCTCAAGCAAAGTCTTAAATAAACCCCCAACCCAGGCTATCCATCCATACAGCCCATGGATGCCTAGACGCTTTGGTCTGTTGTAAGAAACTGCTCACGGCAGACAGGCATGATTGCCAAGAGTTGCATTTCCTGTGAGCGGCCTGGAAGCCATGGAAACTAGAGGCATGGGGTATTTGGGGACATCCCAGGTGAAATGGAGTCCTCCCCCCTTCGGAGCAACCTTTTGCTCTCTGATGAGGAATCCCAGTAGGGGAGGGGAGGAAGCAAACCCAGGAGACCTGGGGTGCTCTATCATCCCTCCTTCTGTGCTGGGGACCTCCACAGGCTAGGCAGTGGGGGGAGAAAGATGGCTCTACAATGGGGCGCTACACAAAAGGGCCTCCTCCTTTCCTCCTTTCCAGTCCTCCACGTTCTCCAGCTGAGGCCAATTTTATGCAAACAACACTCTTAAAGCAGCTCGAAATCCAGGCTACCAGAGGGATGGGGGTTGGGTGGGATGGGCAACAATTCATTAAGTGGCAGCAGGCCAGTGAAGTGGGGACGGCGGGAATGGAAGCAGAGAGGGGGAAGGGACCTTGGCTCTGAAGCCAGTGGAGGCGAAGTACCGCATCCTCCCGCGGACCCCTGCCCCCGAGCAGGCGAGCCAGGTGGAGCCTGGCCGCCACGTCTCGCTCCACCTGACCCCGCGCGCCGGCCAGAGCGGTCCCCGCGCGCCCTCCTCGAAGCTCAGCGGTGCGGGCCGAGATGCTGGCCCGGAAAACATGGCTGGCTGGAGCATCCGCGGGCGCGCGGCGCGGGAGCCTTTCCGGGGGGATGCGGCGGGCGCCCGCTGCGAGAGGTCGGAGGTGGGGAACTTGAACGCCAGGGCCGGAGGCAAGTGCGGCGCGTTCCAGCCGCTCCCCGGCGCAGCTCCTGCCTCCCTCCCTGCCCTTTCCTCTTCTTCGCCGCCTTCCCCGCTTCCCCCTTCCTCCTCGCCGCCCAACCTCCTTCCAACCTTCCTGACCCCCGCCCCTCCCCTGCTGCCGCTGCCGCTGTCACTTCCAAGCCCAAGGACGAAAGCCGCCGGCCAGCCGGCGCGCTGTTACCTGCGGGCCCCGAGCGGCCCCCGAGGTCCGCCTCGGTCACTGGCGGCGCCCAAGCGCGCGCTCGGCCGCCGCCCGCCTCATCCCCGCGCGTCTGAGCCGCCCGGCGGCAGCTGCTCCTTTTATGGGGCCGGCAGCGGAGGCTGCTCGGCGTCCCCAGCCGCCCGCTCGCTCGGGCAGCGGCGTCGTCAATGCGCTCTATTCACTCCCGGGGGCCGCTGCTGCTCCTCCGGGAGTGCGCGGCCTCTTGCCCACCCGCCCACCGACCCAGGTCCACCAGGCCTTGGGTGGGGGGGCGCTGCTAAACTCGGCTTTCAGGGCGCCCCGCGGGGGAGGGGTCACGTGGTCCCGACCCAGGGTAGCCAGGGCACTATGGGCCCACTAGGAGTTGCTACCACCTTGGCAAAGGATGTGGGGATGCGGGTCCACCAGGAGAGTCGGATTTACTGTAAAATACAGCAAGGAGTAAAGCTGAACTTTCCATCATCATTACGGTCACCATCATTACTATTTTACTTATAATAACAATTATTAAAGAGCACCTGCCATTTTACTAAGTGATTCTTAGGACCCAAAATACGCCCTACTGGTGTACACCATTTGGAAAGCACTGTGCTGGTATTTCAGTTAACTTCGGTTAGCACAAATCCGACTATATCTTCACTCCCCTGGAAATCCGTATTGGTGCTAATCCATAGGATAAAAGTTAACCACCTTAGCGTAGACTTCAAGATGCCTTAAAAATCTCTCCTGGCCCTACCCTCCAGTCTAAAAGCTGATGCCTGTCACCCTCCTGCAACCCTAGAAAGGGGGAATTATGCATCTTCCCTTTGAAAGATAAGAAGAACCTGGCTCAGAGATGTTAAGCAACTGCCAAAGGTCACTCAGCTAAGTGCTTGGGGCCCTGTCCCAAGTCAGTCCAAGTTCAAAGTCCTGGATCTTGGTCTCCTCATGCTATTGCCTTTTGTAAACTTTTTTTTTTTTAAGATTTTATTTATTTATTTGACAGAGACATAGAGATCACAAGCAGGCAGAGAGGCAGGCAGAGAGAGAGGGGGAAGCAGGCTCCCTGTTGAGCAGAGAGCCCCATGTGGGGCTCCATCACAGGACCCTGAGATCATGACCCGAACCGAAGGAAGAGGCTTTAACCTACTGAGCCACCCAGGCACCCCGCCTTTTGTAAACTTTTTAAGGCCAAGAGGGCATGCTTTTTTTTTTTTAATTTTGGGAGATATTTCCCCTCTTCTTTGGCAAGGGTTAAATCTGAAAAAACAAAAAATTGAACAAAAAACTGGAACCCCTTGGACAAAAAAAAAAAAAAAAATCCGTTAGCATCCCCTCTGAACCTGTCACCTCAGGCCTGCTCTTCCTTTTTATAGAATTTTAGTTCTAATTTCAGGTGGACCATACAATAGTGAGTGGGGCATCCACGAAAAATAATCAATCTGACTACCTTGGGATTGGCCCCAGCATGCTCACAACACTGCCTGGGACAGCGAATGATCCCCCAGAGAAGAAGCCAAAAAGCAATTATATGATATACTTTACATAATACCAAAGTGATTTTCCATATGAATTATAGAAGCAGAGGACAATAAAATCCACAATGTAGGTCTGAAGCAGACCTCAAGGGTGTGGAAATGCATTAGGCAAATGAGCAAATAACATTTGCTAGTGTCTTTTTTTTTTTTTTTTCTTCTTGAAGCAGCCAAGGAGTGGGGTGTGGAATTTGACATGAGGGGTTTCCCAAAGCTAAGCTGGTACAATTTCCTTATGCAGAGCTCATCAGAGAACTAGATAAAGCCTGATTCTGATAAGATGCTGAAAAGGAATGTCTTAAGTTAGTAACTCCAGAAAGGTGGGAGTGGCGGGGGTGGTTGAAATACTCCTGTTGAAGTGAAAGTGATTTTCAATTCTGAATAATTATATTAGGTCATTCAGTGTGTGGAATGGAGTGTCTGTAGTACACAGTGTTCCTGCTGAGAGCTTCTCAAAGGCTCGGTGTTGGGAGGCAGAAAGCCTGTAATTAGAAGCCATGAAGCACCTACCTCTCCACGGAGAGGGTTGGAGCGCGCTCGCCCAGGTAAGAGGGCTCTGAGTGTGCGCAGCAGTGCGCAGTGCCTGCGTGCATGTGTGTTCCCACTTCCCCACATTACCATTTAACTATGCCAAGCTTTATAAGCTTCAAAGGGATGGGGAAAAGCAGAATTAAAAGCAAAGGAAAACAAAAAAAGCCACTTTATAGGGCTCTAAAAAATGTGATTTACAGAAAGAAATATTTGAACCCACATCCAAAGGAAGCTTGCGTCTAACATGGGGGTGGAAAAGTGGCTTATCCTTTGAAGCAGCCAGCAAAATTCCTAACCACGCTCACATTCTGAGCTACACAACTTTTCATTTCCTTTGCACTCGTGGTAGATTTTCTTAGAAGCCCTCTCAATGCTGCTGGTAAATGCCACTGGGAACAAGAAAATGAGGACATGGTGGTGATGTCACCATCCTTTTGTCTATCTCCACTTGTATATATGAAAATGGGCTTCTTTGGAGGCAATCGGGCCTTTCTTGAGTCCTGATCCTCTGAATTGCTTACTCTGAGACGGATCCGTGAAAACTGAAATTTGCATTTGCCGGTAGAGGTAGTTTGGCAAATCGAAATCAGATCTTCAGCTATTCTTAAACCTCAACCAGATGCACATGTTAGGCCTTGGTAAAGATTATGAGATGAATTAATAGATTTTTGTGTAATATGATGACCAATTTAAGATTCCTATTTACAGGGGTGCCTGGGTGGCTCAGTCAGTTAAGGATCTGCCTTTAGCTCAGGTCACGGATCCCAGGGTCCTGGGATACAGCCCTGCCTAGGGTTCCCTGCTCCAACTTCCTTCTCTGCCTCTGACCCTCCCTCCTCTCCTGTGTGCACTCTAGAGTTCTCTCTCTCTCTCTCTCTGTTAAATAAATAAATGAAATCTTTAAGAAAAAGATTCCTGTTATTACTGTTGACAGATGGTAAATGCAAAATTTCTTAGGGACAGGAAGCTACCTCCTCACACTACTTGGGGTTTTTCCTCTTCGATCCAGGGCAACAATACCTCTCAGGTAGACTTAGTCTCCACCTCAGACATAAACAGCTCTTCTTTTTTTTTTTTTAAAGATTTTATTTATTTGACAGCGAGAAACACAGCGAGAGAGGGAACACAAGCAGAGGGAATGGTAGTGGGAGAAGCAGGCTTCCAGCCCAGCAAGGAGCCCGATGCGGGGCTCGATCCCAGGCCGCTGGGATCATGACCTGAGCTGAAGGCAGATGCTTAACGACTGAGCCACCCAGGCGCCCCTAAACAGCTGTTATTGATACTCAGTTGGAAGAAAAAAGAAAAAAGAGGCACCTCCATTATATTTCACTCAATTGCATTATCACCATTCTATCTCAAACAATAATACTTGGTGGTGTTCTTTTTTTTTTTTCTTTCCTGAGCCCCTCAAAATAGATGGATAAATTAAGTCAGATTTAATCTATCAACTATGCCTGCTATAACAATATTAAGTCATACATTTAGGGTTTGAGTAGCTAGAGGCTGTTTCTACATTAAAGTCAACTGGCCACCCAGAACTCATTTTCTCTGTGGTAGGTACGAGGCTTGTCCTACATTTTGTGCGGTTGGTGTTTATTTTTTTTTAAGTGCAAACATCATGGCTCTGACATCAAACAGAATTCATTCATTTTGGCTTTGAAATCTTTTTCTTGAAATATAACATCGTTTTCTCTTTTACTCGTTCAACACATATTTTTAGAGCACTTTCTAGGTGTTGCGTTCATTATTCTGGGCATTGGAAATGTAATAGTCAGTAGACAAAAGGCCCTGTCTTCATGTGGTTATAGGCCTGCACCTGACTGGAAGCCTAACATTCAGTATTACAAACGTATTCAGAGCTGACCCACAATTAATAACCCTAATAATGAGATACTGTATCAGGAAATTCCAATGAATGAATAGACCTAGAAGAGACTTCCCTGGTTTTAGAATAGGCTATCTATTTGTTTCTATTGACTAAGTGGTTTTGGTTTGTTTTTTTTTTTAAGATTTTACTTATTTATTTATTTATTTGACAGAGAGAGAGATCACAAGTAGACAGAGAGGTGGGCAGAGAGAGAGAGGGGGAAGCAGGTTCCTCGCTGAGCAGAGAGCCCAATACGGGGCTCGATCCCAGGACCCTGAGATCATGACTTGAGCCGAAGGCAGAGGCTTTAACCCACTGAGCCACCCGGGTGCCCCAACTAAGTGGTTTTTAATATGAGGCTATACATTGACAGGGATGTACACTGCTTAGATCTTGGATTTTGAAGTTTATGCACCCTGGGTGGATATCCCCAGTCCTCAGGGTGACCATGGGCAAGTTACTCAACCCCAGTAATTCTCAGTTAACTCACTTTCATTTTTCAGTGGGGACAATAAAATAAGAATAATAAACTTAAATGACATAATAGAGGGAAATCATTTGGTCTAGATCCATGTTTCTCAAACGTTTTCCATTACTGCTCCCTCCAATGAGCTTTTTTAAGATTTGTCTCCCCCAATCAATTCCTCTTCCCTTGAAATTTAAATACCACAGATATCCTGTATGGCTGTTTATGTATAAAGTACCGATATGCCTATGGTACCTAAAAAGAGTAAGACCCATCCCTTGCCAAGAGGCAGTGTTTGCCCTAATGATATCGCTCCTCATTGAGAAAGCACGGCCTAGAGTCTGACACATAGTGCTTGTTAAATATTAGCATATATAGGAGCGCCTGGGTGGCTCAGTGGGTTAAAGCCTCTGCCTTCGGCTCAGGTCATGATCTCAGGGTCCTGGGATCAAGCCCCGCATTGGGCTCTCTGCTCAGTAGGGAACCTGCTTCCCCCTCTCTCTCTCTACCTGCCTCTCTGCCTACTTGTGATCTCGCTCTCTGTCAAATAAAGAAATAGAATCTTAAAAAAATATTAGCATATATAAAATTCACAGTAAGAAAAATAAAATAAATATAAGACCCTATGTCTCCAAACTAGAAAAGGACATAACGTCTAGTAAAATGATGGCCTGGGGCATAACAACTCTGACACCCAGGAAGCTAAAGCCTGAGCATCTGGAGCCCGAGGTTGGACCCGAATCAAGAAGATCATCCTGCTATTGGGAGATGGGAAAGACCCAAAGCAGCAGGACAGCTGGACACAGAGTAATGACAACTCTTAAGAGTCAGCTAAGGGTACCCATCACTTGCACGTGCAAAGAAGAACCAAGACAGCAGCCAAGGGCTCCAGGATTGCCATGTTTGTACAAAAAAGGTCTCCTTGACTGAAAAATCTCTTCCTAGGACTCACTGCTTCACCAAGCCCACCAAAAGGTGGTATTCCTTCCTGAAATCTTTTTTTTTAAGGTTGTATTTGTCAGAAAAAGAGAGAGAGAGAGAGAGAGAGCACAAGCAGGGCAAATGGCAGGCAAAGGGAGAAGCAGGATCCCAGCTACTCAGGGAGCCCAATGTGGGACTGGATCGCAAGACCTCAGGATTATGACCTAAGCCGAAGGCAGACGCCTAACCAACTAAGCCACCCAGGCATCCTCCTTCCTGAAGTCTTTAGCAGCCCTCAGTCACCAGACAAGCCTACACTGAAGGACATTCTACAAAATAATGGTCCACAGTTCTTTTTCAAAAGTGCTGAGTTCATCAAAGACAAGGAAACACTGAGGAACCATTGCAAACTGGAGGAGAAAAGACAATTAAATACAAGGATCCTAGACTGGATCCTGTAACAGAAAAACACATTAGTGGGGAAAAAATGGTGTGATTCAGACAGTCCTGAGTTTAGCTAACAGTGTTGTTCCAATGTTCATTTCTTGCCTTTGATCATTGTACCATGGTTATGGAAGATGTTAACATTAGTGGAGGCCAGATGGGTGATAAATAGGAATATGCCCCATACTATATTTTGCAACTCTTCTCCAAGTCTATATTATTTCAAAACAAACAATTAAAAAACCAAGTGGTGATTGACTCATTCATTTTTGTAATAGGTGTGTCTTAAAGGCCTACCCCATGCTAGGTCCTTCCAATGACTTAGATACTAACAATGAACCAAACAAGACAAAATCCCTAACATCATAGAGAACATTATTTTCTAGCCATTTCTCTCCTCCACAGAATACCTATGGGCTTTATCTTGCCTACCACTGCCTTGCCATTTTGTGGCAGTGTAAATACACATGGTGGGAGTGCAAATTGTTCAAGTTTAGGGTATTGCTCCTGTCCTCTACCTTTCACCCAGGGGAGTGGATGGGAGAAAAGAGCTCCTAAGTCTGCTGCCTGGCTTGTAACACATGCCTATAGTGCTGGGTACCAGATCTTTGACAGATGAGAGTAGGTGCCATTTTTAAAAATACAGAAGCCCTGACACAGAACCTAGAACAAAGTTGGTGTTCAGTCAACATATTTATTGTCTACAAGAGTGATCAGCTGTAGGTCCCCTTAGACACTTAAATTCTTTAACTTTATGACATATCATACTTACTTCTTTGACAAATACAAGTATATATATGTTTGTGTGTGCGTTGAAGAAAGAGATTGTGTGAGAGTCTGTTAATGTATTAGTTTTGGAGGTAGTGAGAAGGAAGAATAGAGACCTGAACCAATACATCCTCACACTTCAAAAACTAATTAAGCTGGAATTTAAAAGATTTTTTAACAACTTGCTCTAGAAGACAAGAATGATAATCAAAAGAGAAACACCAAGAATTCCCTGTCATACTTTGCCAGACTTTAGCTATTCACACATAAATTACAATAAAAAAGCCAAAACACCTGGGGCGCCTGGGTGGCTCAGTAGGTTAAAGGCTCTGCCTTCGGCTCAGGTCATGATCTCAGGGTCCTGGGATCGAGCCCCGCATCAGGTCTTCTGCTCAGCGGGGAGCCTGCTTCCCCCTCTCTCTCTCCCTGCCTCTCTGCTTAACTTGTGATCTCTCTGTCAAATAAATAAAATCTTTAAAAAAAAAAAAAAAAGAAACCTGTCATATGGTTCTCAAAATGCAGCACGCTTTTGGGAATCAGAGTGGAACTACATTTTTCTTGGCGAAGACCGCCCTGCTCATCCCCGTACCTGAACCACCCGACATCCTTCCTCATCGCATGCAATATTATCTCTGAGTTCAATGTCATTTCTGTCATGTATTCCATGCACCTGGTCCTCTTTCAGGGATCACTCTATCAGTGAATGTCACCACTATGTATCCCATTCTAGAAGCCAGAACCTCAGCAATCATCTTGAATAACCACTTCGCTGCATCTCTAAGTTCTGATAAGTTTCCCACCTAAATACACTGCATATCCATCCACTATTACCCCAACTGCCAATGTTCTCATCCACCATGATCTTTAGCCTGGACAACTATAATACCTTCCAAACTGGCTTCCCTACCTATAATCCATTCTGCTCACAGCAGGCAGAGAGACCTTCAAAGGAGTGAGAGGAGGGTGCAGGAAGGAAATCTGATTATGCCTTTCACCAGCTTATGCCTCCAAAGAACAAAATCCTTAACTTGACCTGAAAGGACATGTATGGCCTGGTCCCTCCCAACCTCTTCAGCACCATCTTTTAGCATATGATTCCCAGCTCCTTCTGTTCTATCCACACTGGCCAAAATTCACTGTTTCGAAACTCTTTCAAAAAAGCCCAAGAAAGGCTTACTATCAAATCACCTGCACCCCCGCCCACTCGCCCTTCGTATCTCAGCTTGAGCAGCACCTCTGCAGAAAAGCCTGCCAAAAACTCCTCAGACTGGGTGAGTTGGGTGACCTCCAAGATAGCCCTTAATGGTGCCTATTTTGGGTATTCAGACTCTTGGGGATTCACCCACAGTGGACCTACAGGGTTGATCTGTGCGGCCGTCAGAAGGTAGGAGAAGTGATGGAATGTGTCACCTCCAAGGTTAGGTTATAGGGCACTACCACTTCCATATTGGTTGTCTTCCTCTTACACTGTTTGCTCCGGGAGAAGCCAGCTCTTATGTTGTGAACAGCCCAGGACTGAAGACTCCTGCCCAGAGCCACGTAAGTGATCTTCAAAGTACGTCTTTCAGCCCCAGTCACGTTTTCAGATGGCTGCAGCCCCACTCAAGAGCTTGGCTGCATCCTCCCGAGAATCCTTGATATTTGACCACTCAGTTATACCACTCCTGGATTCCTGACCCTTGGAAACAGTGTGAGAGTACACGTTTGTTGTTTTAAATTGCTAAATTTTTTTTGGGGGGGAGTGATTTTGAGGGTACTTTCTCACACAGTCGATAACGATAATACTTGGTTAGATGTCACTGTCATGCCCTCTCACAGAGCCATACTCCTCTCCTTCCTCATGCATAATCCATTTGGTATTTATATATTTACTGAAGTAAACTGATGAATGCTGCTCTCTTCATAGGTTTTGTCTCTCCGTCTCACCAGAGTAATTCCAGAACTCTACGCTAGGCACAGAGTGGACCTTGAAAAACACTAGGTAATTGGACTATCGTAGTCTGGCACATAGAAGACTTTCCTTCAACAACTTAATCACATTGCTAAGGTAACTTTGGTAAGGAATCACCATTCAAAATTAGTCAGTAATTAATGGGACCTATCCATATAGACAAGTCCCCCAAACACAACCTTATCCGCCATTAACGTCACCAGGCAGCATACCTTCAGTTGGGAACACTTGGTGCCAAACTGCCTCCCACCCAAGAGACCGTTAGTAACAATAAAATAGCATCTGACCCAGGTCTGGCCAGATTGCAGTCTGTCTCCTCTCACTGTCTTGCAAACCTGTGAAAGTCCAGGGCACTAAGAGGCTTTCTCACCCTTGAAGGATAATTATCAACCATTCTCCACATTAAGTACAATGTCTTCCTAAAAACTAGAAGTAGATGCTATCAATGCCCAACCAGGGGGCTAAGGGCTCTCATGTCTGAAAGTTCTTATTTTTATTTGGTTGATTTTCATTCCACACAAATGACAACCACTTTGCTGGCCTCCTCTCTGTGACACTCAGACTGTTGGTCACAAATGGAATCCTTTTCTAAGTAAAATACAGCCAGTAGCACCACAAAGATATATGACAGACCATTAACATGCAATGTTTAACCAAAACTGGTGATTTTATTTTCTCCTTTCCCTATTCCCTCTCAGACGGTTCCCCAAACTCAGGGCTTGTGGTTAGAGAAAGGCCACATTTCACTTTAAGAAACAGAAGGATTTAGCCATTGCTTCCAGTGGGCTGACTATAGAGGCTCAATTGCTCAGCCTGGCTACAATATACATTTTCAAACTGAAGTGTTCACTTTAAAAAAAAAAAAAATCAAATTTAGAATCCCATCCTGAGATATTCAGTCAGGATTTTCAGGCGAGGAGGTTAGGAAAATGCATTTTAACCAGTAGCTCCTGAAGTGTATAACCAGGCTCACATGTGACCTAAAATCACTTCCAATGTAATGAGCTAGGATCTCCCAAATGCACACACTTGCTCTAATACGAGTGACAGGACACAGTGGACAACAATGAACCTTCTCAAGCAAAAAACAGTGGGAACTTCATTTTCTAGGACTACCAGATTACACTTCCCAAAGAACCAAAATGAACAAATTATACACATACCACATACTAGACAGCTCAAATCCTTTTCATAATCGACAAGGGTTAAAAAAAAAGTCATGTAATAGTAAAAATAACAGTACTCTTCCTTAGTGAACTCATAAATAAGGAACCAACTTTAATATCTCCTCAAAAATATCTCCTTCAGGGGTGCCTGGGTGGCTCAGATGGTTAGGCGCCTGCTCTTGGCTCAGGTCATAATCCCAGGATCCTGGGATGGAGGCTCACGTCAGGCTCCCTGCTCAGTGGGGAGCCTGCTTCTCCCTCTCCCTCCACTGTTCCCCCTGATTGTGCTCTCTCCCCCTCTGTCAAGTAAAAATAAAATCTTCAAAAAAAAAAAAATATCTCCTTCAGAAGGTAAACATTTGAGGAAGGTTTTTTTTTTTTATGTCACTTATCATTATAAAACATAGTGTTCCAAAGTAGAGGACTACATATTCTTTTCACGTTTCTTTGCCACTGTGTTTTATCTTATCAGGGATCATGATGAAGCAGCTATTTTTGACCCCTACTTCCAGCCTACTTTACATAAATCTACCTGAAATTTTGAGGGATGTTTCTATGTCACTGGCTGATTCTGCATTATTTTCAATTTTCAAAATATGAATGATCTATAGGAGTATATTTCCATACATACAACGTTAAATTGACTTTAATTTCTTTTCTCTTGTGTCTCTGTTGAAATATATTTATCTCTAAAATTCCTACGGAGCTTGCTTAGTGTATGTCTGGTGCTGTGATTTAATCCAGTACTTCTTTTAATCTGCCCCAAAGCCCCACAAAAGAGGGATTTTTTTCCTTTTTATAGATCAGAAAAGGCTTAGAGAGTTTACAGCACTTGTCTAAGTTCACATGGCTCATGGGCAATGAACCAAGATTTAAATCAACTCTGAATGTTCCAGCAATCCCATTCCTGGGTATATATCCAAAGGAAATGAAATCAGTATCTCAAAAAAGATATCTGCACACCCATGTTCATTGCAGCATTATTCACAATAGGCAAGATATGGAAAAAACTTAAGTACCCACCATGGATGAATCAATAAAGAAAATGTGGCATGTGTGTATATAGTTATATAGCAGGATTTCCTCTTTATGGCTGAATAATATTCCCTAATAAGATATTCCAGTACTCTATATGTTATGACACGGATGAACCTGGAGAATGTTATGCTATGTGAAATAAGCCAGACAGCAAATGACAAATATTGTATGATCTCCTCTGTATGGAGAATCTAAAACAGTCAAACAACAGAACCAGCAACAGGGCTGGAGGGAGAGGAAAAGAACAAGAGGGAGAGAGAGGATCTTAAGCAGGTTCGAAGCCCAACACGGAGCCCAACATGGGGCTCATTCTCACAATCCTGAGATCATGACCTGAACTGAAATCAAGGGTTGACCCTTAACTGCCTGAGCTACCCAGGTGCCCCTACTGCTGGACTAAGTTCTAAAGACTGTTTTGAATTCTAAAGGAGCAAGCTGCCTGCCATTAATTTAATGGGATTAAAGGAAATGTGAACTGTGTCCTACCCCTACATTACCAGACACAGAAAGATAGACCCCTTCAAGAAAGTGTACCGTGAAGGAAAGCCACCAAATGAAACGTATCTCATACAAAGCCAGAATGATGAGGTCTGCCTGTGTGGGACAGTTTATGGTACCCCCTAAAGACCCAGAGAGACATGTAGTAAATCTCCAAGTACTCAATAAGTCTGGGATGAAGACTACTTGGTAATTAATCCAGATAGAAACTATTTAAGTCACTTATTTGAACATCAAAGTAGGTGACCCACAGAGATAAATTTTTGCATCAGTACAAATGAAGCCCACGTTTTAAAAATATTCAAGCCAGTACATCCTCCCTGTAGTGATGCTTATGGACAGCATACAAGTATGGCGGATTTGTAGAGAAAAGATAAAAACAAGCTGTTCAGGGCACTTCAGTGTTAGACTTGGTACTTTCCCTATTTCTTGAATGGACTCTATATCCGAGGGTTTTATCAAGACTTTATACTTCCAGGTAGAAAAAGCTTTTATAAATCTACAAATACTACTAAGAAAACTTGGAAAGTATAATAATTATTTTTTTTTCTATCAACAACTCTCTCAACTTTGGCAGAGGTTTGAATTATAGAGAAGAGATCATTTTATTAAAGTATTTTGAGAGCTCTCCCCCCTCCATATTTCTATTTCTACTCTCTTATCTTCAGTGCCAGGGCACTCAGATTATCTGTGGTTGGGGCGAGCAAAAAGAAGGGACTCCAGCCAGACTAAGGTGGGGGTACTAGCAAAGGTTTGAGCCTTACGGAAGAATCTATAAACTGAGAAAAATTCAAAAAGTTCTACTTTACATATTTCTATAAAGAAAAAAAAACACCAGGCAGAAAAATCCAAATTCAAAAAGCAAAATTCAAGGATGTGCTTAGCATAACTTGAGGCCAAAGGACTGTCAAGTGTTTAGGAACTGGTTTGGACGATCGATTAACCCCATAAAATCACGGGCAAACTGCGGGAATACAGCCTCCTGGGCACTTCTTGTTGGAGAGAGTTGATGGATTTCATCCTACTATAAAAGACATCTGACATCCCCAATCAAAAAAGAATTAAGTTCTGGTTTCCTCTAGAAAAGACTCAGACTCTTTGGATGTTTGGGGCACCTGGGTGGCTCAGTTGGTTAAGCATCCACTCTTGATTTCTGTTCAGGTCATGATCTCAGGGGTTGTGAGATCGAGTGCTGTGTTGGGCTCAGCCCACATTGTGCCGGAGATCCTTCCCTCGCCCTCTCCCCATTCTCTCTGTCTCAAATAAAAAATAAAATAAAATAAGTCTTAAAAAGAAAAAGAATCTTTATGTGTTCAAGCTGACAGGGCCTTTAGATATAATGTATATCAAGTTTCTCATTTTACATACGTGAACACTGAGACACCCAGATGCGATGTTTACTACCTTTGCTGAGAGAAGCTTGCGTGAGTTCTTCACTTTCTAAATCAAGCCACTGCTTTATACAACGTGATTAATACATTTAGACAGACTCCAGTGGTCAACCACAGCTGAATGCATACACTCACCTCAACTCTAGCAAGCAATCACATGCATCTAACATATTTCTTAGAAAATAAAATCATAAAACATACCATGTTTAATCAAATTTACGGTAACAATTATAATTGATGAAGCAAGAAGACAGAAAAAAAATACTGCCAATTAAATCACAATAGGCCAGTGATGGTAGAATGCATTTCAATTTCTGAAATGTTAAAATGTGAAAAACTACGCACATTAGAACTGATGAAAAACAATACTGCCAAAAAGAAATGCATTGATTTATATGGCCCTTGAGAGAGCAGAATGTAGTAAACTTCCTTTGGTAATAATTAACAGGTAAGAAAGAGCCCGTGGAACGTTTCCTACATGAAAAGCCCTCTTTCCGACACATTTGAAACCAGCATATGAAGAGTTAATCAGGAGTTGCACAAAAGAAGAAATCATGCAAATTATTCATATATACTTAACATATCTTATTTTAACACACACAGTGCTCATTTTTTCATCTATCTTTTAAAGTACATTGAAAAAAACATTTTTTTTAAACTTCTGTTCCTGGTGTAAGATCCTATAGTATCTTTCTTGCTATAAACTATACTTATAATTTAGCATCTATGATTTTCAATTTAGGCTCATTTGAAATGGAGTGATAATGTAAAGATACCTGCAAAGCAATTTGAATGCTTTAGATTGTTTTATGACTTCTCTTTAAATTTTATAGTCCTTACCTATACCTAATTTAATGGCAGTTTTTAAGTAAGCAAACTTTATCGTGTCTTTCTGAGGGATTCACGCAAGTTCTCAGAGACAGTGTTCTCAAGAATACGTCTATGTCATTGGTTCAAGGAATATTTAATTAAATTATAATATCAAGAGTAACAATAAAACAGGCACAGGCAGGTTTGGGAATAAACAACATACTGTTGGCACATCATACGTGGTATGTGAAGTGTGCAAAGACACACTGGCTTCCAAGATGGCACCCACTGATGCTTGCCTCCAGGGATTCAAGCTCCTGTGTACTTCTCTCCCACATCGAATAGGGCTGACACAATATACTGTAGCAATGGAGGGTGATTATTGAGATTAGGTGGTAAAAGACTTTCCAGCTTCCCACTTGTTCTCTCCTTGATTTCTTATTCATAAGAAACTGACCACCGTGTCATGAGGTCACTCAAGCAACCCAACAGAGAAGTCCATGTGGCCTCGTGCCAACGACCAGCATGAAATAACCAGCATGTCAGTGAGACACCGGGAAAGGGGATCATCCAGTCCCAGGCAAGCCTTCGGAAGGCTGACAACTCCACTGCAATCTCTCGAGGGACCCCGGACCGCCACCATCCAGGTAAGCCACTCTCAAATTCCAGATCTACAGAAACTGTAGGAGGTAACACATGCTTATTAATTTGGGATGGCTTGTCACATATTGAAATACAGCAGTGCGCAGGCTGAGGGTACCTTTCCGAATGAACAAGTTAGTGAAGTGGAGGTTCCATCATAGGTTATCTGGATTTCTACTGGAGGCTACCAAATGTCCCTTTGTATGTGAGGTTATGTCGCCATTCTTAATTCCCCAGTTAGGTATTAAACCAAAGATGAGTAATGAATTAAGAGAGGGAGTTAATGGCATCAGCAAAGCAACAGGGTTGGGTTAAAGATGAATAAGCTCCGTACACAAATGCGAGTTGGGAAGAAAAAGGGACATGGTAAGACCAAACATACACTTGTATGTGCAGCCTTCCTGAGGGCAAACCTCCAGCCAGACATCCTACTTCAACAACTGCTGTGGATTCCAGCCAAGAACCTAGTCCCATCTGCTATCCTATCTTCTCCTACTGCATCGCACCTTCAAAGGTCTCCATCAAGGAGTGCTTAGCCTTTGGAATTGTCATGTTCCAAACAGTGGGTCTCAGAAACCCACATAAAATCTGTTTCAGAACCAAAACAAACTGGGGGACAGAAGAAGCGTGGAAAAAAGGATCCAGAAAACACTGTACTACAAAATATTTAATCTAATCCATCTTTGTATGTTAAAATAAAAAAAAAAATCAATTAGCAGAAACTATTGACATTCTATTTAAATCCCATGGTCAAGACTTAGCTAAATAAATCCATTCTGTGAAATACAACAGCAGACTAAAGTATTTGGTGAGCATGTATTAGGTGAAGCAGGCTTTTAAGACCTCAACATTCACAGAAGGGCAAGGCCAGGTATTTGATTGACAATACCAAAAACAAAAGCCATGGTTCTCATATGTCACGAATATACTGTATTTCTTACCTAAATAAGCAATTTTGTACCCTACAAAGGCAATATTATCATCCTAATTTCACAGATCAGGAAACAGGTCATGAAGATTAAGATTTTAAGCAAAATTGCATAGCCAGCCTGTCTTTGGGGCACCCATTTTTTCTATGATACACTAAGAAGGGGCAGCTGATGCATGGACACTTCTCTCTTTATCCTTTCTCTCTTTGGCGCTGGTCAGAGCAGGGGATTTCGAGCAGCTCACTGTCTGAGATGGTTAGATTCCCTCTAACTATCTGCCAACTTCCCTGGGTATAAGGAGGATAGAGAGGTTGCAGGGAGAAGGGAAGGGGGCAATCAGAGCTAACTCCAGCTCAAAATTAGCCACCTAATTTTGGTAAAAACACAGATAATTCACACTTCAGTCCCTTACCCTCCAAGACTGAAATCATGAGGATGGCAAAGAAGGTAGTATCAGGAACCCAAAACTCAACCCCACCTCTTAGAAGCTACGTGATCTTGGGTAAGTCAGATAATATCAACATCACCAGGTTGTCACAAAGATTAAATGAGATGGTCTATAAAGCAGTTGCAAACAGCAAGTACCTATTACACAAATGTTTACTGATCACTAAAGTTTTCGGTGCTTATGTGCATAAGTTTTGCAATCATCCCAAGTTGGGGTTGAACCCAGAGTCAGCCACTTACTAGCTGGGTGACCTGGGGTGAGGTATGTCACACTTCCCTAAGACTCAATGGTTTCATCAGTAAAATGGGGTTGACAATTGTGCCAACTCACTGAGCGTCATGAGGAGTTGTTATGAACATAATACAAGTATTGCTAACTGAAGGTACTGAATGCTTACTGGTATTGGGCCACTATGCCAAGCCTTTATATTCATATTATCACAGGGATAAGCCTCATAGTTCTTATCTTCTCACCTACTAAGGTAGGTACTACTGCACAGCACTCAAGAAGTACTTAATAAATGCAGCTTCTAGGAAGAACATATGTAAGCAAGCACTCCTACAATGAGAGGCTGGGCTCCTAGGGAACAGGAGCCTGGAGCCACTGGCCAAGGGGACCACCCAACACCCTGTGTTTACCCTTTGCCACTCCTTCCATCTGATCAAAGCCACTCTCCTGACTAGGTCCTTAAAAACCAAATGAAATGCAATGTAGGGCTGGCAAGTGACCTCAAGAATCCTGGGCCAGCTCCCTCGCCTACAGGCAAAGCTACAAAAATAGATAACAAATCTTTTAAGGGGACCAAAAAAAAAAAAAAAAAGGCAGAACAAATCTATTTTAAAGATTCTTTCCTTCCTTTTACAATCACAATGTGCTTCGTAAGTGCCCTGATTTTGATATTTCCACTGCCACAGTCTGCTCCTGCATCTGGCCGCCTTCCACATCTAATTCTGATTTTTCTTGTTCGCTGAATAGAGCTAGCCAAGGCGAAGAGACAATTAGATGGCATAAGAATGAATGAGATTAAAAAAAAAGATTCCTTATAAATAACTCCCTGCAAAAGTCTCGAAATAACCACGGAGAATTGTCATCCTATCTATAAAACCAACAACAAGAAGACCACCCCGACTCAAAAAAAAAAAAAAAAAAAAAAAAAAAGAGTGGGCCATGTACTAATGTCTATGTCTATGTCTATGCTGGAATCCCTTGAGACAAAAACTGGCACAATCTCAGTCTCATGTTCAATAATAACCTAAGGATTTGTTTTACATTTTGATGACTTAACCATTCTAACCTGCAGCAAGGGTCTTTAGCAGAGGGACAAACTGTCGAAAATGCTGTTAATGCGGTGCCTGGGTGGCTCAGTCGGTTAAGCAACTACCTTTGGCTCAGGTCATGATCTCAGGGTCCTGGGATTGAGCCCCGTGTGTCGGGCTCCCCGCGGGGTGGGGAGTCTGCTTCTCCCTCTCCCTTTGACCCCCACTTATGCTAGCTCTCTCTCCCTCTCTCAAATAAATAAATGAATAAAATATTTAAAAGAATGCTCTTAAGTGCATCACCAATGTTTTATTGCCATTAAATGCCTATGAGAGAGTAAGTTTACCAGACCCTCACTGCCACCCACCTCGTCAATGGCAGAAGCAGCATGTGTTTCCAAAGGTTCCAGACCAAGTGAGACAATCCCTTAAAGACAGAGAAGAGCCAGCAGGCTACATACCAGAGTGTATGTACATACCCACAGAACATAAAAGCAGTAGACCTTCAGTCAAGGCCAGCTCAACCACCAAGATATTTGTGGAGACTGTCTATTCCTCCCAAACCTGGATACTTAGCAACAGGCACCAACACAAACCCCCCCACACACATACAAATATGCATGTACATACACACACCTGTGTGCACAAGCAATTCACTAAAGACTTAAGCACATTGCCAGTGACAGATGAGCCAAAAAAAAAAAAAAAAAAGTGCATGATTTAAGTCAAATTTTTCCCCTTTCTTTTCTCATTAACAGATGCTGTGCCCTATATTAGATGCAGGCTAACTCTAACAGAAAATAAATATTTTTATCAGTAGCTTATCAGATTCCTTGCTGTTAACCCATAATCCCAAACTCACATACAGTACCAATTACAAACTATGTAGGAATGTGCATGGACCACTGGTATTTCACAAGGCTTTAGGAATAGTTTAAAAAAGAAAATCATGCACTGGCCATTTGCATTCACGGTTTAGGTCAATGTGTTTGGGTTGATTTAACATCCTGGATCCTCACCTTGTTCGGCTTGACAATGTGGTTCAGTCTGGGCAAAAGTATTCTCATTAAGAAACACTTATGGAACAGTCTACATGCCCTAAGTGGGGCATGGAGAAGTTAAGTGAAAACCTATCACAAAACAGACTCAGAGGGAGCCCTGAGCAATTATGTGGCCATTGTTAAGAACTGGGAGAGAAAAATGTCACGACATTTTAAGTAGAATAAAAAGATAAAAAGCAATTTTGGTTAATGTAGGTATGCCTATTACATATCTACATGTATCATCTATATACTCACAGAAAAAAAGACAGGAAGGATATCAACATCAGATCATTAACAGTGACTAAGGAGTGGGTTTCAAAGTGATTTTCCCCCCATTTTGCCTATCTGTATTTTCCCTCCACAATTAACACAAATGATCTCTGTGATAGTTACATTAACCCCAAATGGGAGCAAAGGCAGAAGGTACATACTTCACATACTAATAACCTGGGGAAAACTGTTTTCAAAGTTACTTAAGGCTTTAGCTAACCTGGCATGTGAACTCAGAAGGCAATTTTCCCAAGCCTGTTGCTGGGTCTGTTAGGGATGTGGATTGTATGCTTGTGCTCAAGAGTTTAGGCACTTGTCAAAACCAACCCAAAGTAGGATACATATAGTGCTTCTCTAAAAGTATGCAAAACGGGGCGCCTCGGTGGCTCAGTCGTTAAGCGTCTGCTTTCGGCTCAGGTCATGATACCAGGGTCCTGGGATCCAGCCCCACATCGGGCACCCTGCTCAGCAGGAAGCCTCCTTCTACCGCTACCATTCCCTCTGCTTGTGTTCCCTCTCTCATTGTGTTTTTGTCTGTCAAATAAATAAAATCTTTATAAATAAATAAAATCTTTATAAATAAATAAATAGATAGATAGATAGATAGATAGATAGAAAGAAAGAAAGAAAGAAAGAAAGAAAGGAAGAAAGGAAGGAAGGAAGGAAGAAAGAAAACAAGCAAAATTGACAGGGCTTCTGAGATGTCCAAAGAGGCCCAGGATGCTTATGATTTTTGAGGCGTCTAGTATAAAATGTCCTGGAATGATTATAAAACATTGTGGCTTATCTTTAGATATATTAATTAAAATCTTATGAAGATACCTGTATGGTTCTATGTCACCCTTCATTTGTAGATAATGTCAAAGGTCTAACTGTGAGGTGATTTTGTTCCACAACCACTCTGATGCTGTGGAAACGTGTAATAGATTGCCTGGCCCCTCTCAAGAAGAAAACACCTCTACAGGACAGCTACTAAAATTTAAAAGAAAAATTAAGACTTTGAAAAGTTCTACTCCTAAGAGCATTTGGTGGAAATCTCTGCAGTTATGTCCTTTAACATTTCATCAAATCTGACTAATTAAAGAAGAAAAGGATGAGAAGGAGGGACTTGGTAAGCACTCTTCATAGATTGCTGTAATATATCCCACCGGCGTGTGATATTTACATTTAATTTAGACTGAACAGGACTCTAGCAAATCTCTTTTAGGAACTGAATGTTTCCTTCAAAGGGATGCCAGGATATAAATCTATATATCAACATCCGCGTCAATACCGACAGAGAGACATTTAAAAGCACCGTCCTGAGGGAACCTATTTACCAGGGAAAGGGGACCCTAGAGGGGCAATTAACATGAACGATGTGGAGGGACCCCAACACCCACCATAAGACCGACTTGAGAAATTCTTCACACATCTGAGTAGAGCAGGCAGTAAGTACATTTGGGGGCAGCGAAGCCGGAATTATCCCCCTACCTACAGCCCATCTCTTCCGCCATTCACATCCTAAGCTTTGCAACAATAAAAATAATGTAATTTTTGATTGGGAAAACATGCATTTTCCCCCCTTTGTGGTTGTTCACAGGAGCTTCGAGAGCTCTTGTTATATCCATTTAAGCCATCCGGGTGATGCCCTGTTATGATTTGTCGGGGAAACCTATTATCGTCATCGAATCAGGGCACAGGATGGAGCCATCCGTGTCCAGGAGCTGGGAGCTCTGACTCAATTACACCCGTATTCCACTCACATTGGCTGGCTTGCCATTCCACGTAATTTCTACAGCAGCGTACCGGAGGAAAAGGAATGCACAAGTCAGGACTGAAATGTATCCACTCATTCTCCACCTGTTTGGCTCCTTCTTTGGGCAGAGCTCTGTGCTATACAAGGAGGAGGACCACTGCTAACTTTGCTTTAAGAACTGAACCACATTGAGTATGAAATATAAGTGCAAGGTGTCTTGAAAGGTCTCTGATAATGCTCCATAAATTTCACTTACAGAATTAGCCAAGCCTTTAAGAAGAGACGGGCCTGTCCCATTAGTGTGATTTCCAGGGTGGCTTTATCCTCTGCACTTCAAGGTTTCTATGACCTAGAGCAATGAGTTCATAATAATGTCAGTGTGTAATGTTATTATCCACAGAGTGCCACTGACACAAAATGGCAGCCCATGTGCTAACTACAGCCAGCTGAGAAGTTTTTTGTCTGGCTCACACACTACTTTCAACACTTTTAAAAAATTAGTTGCCAAGCAACCCAAGCATCCTTCAGTGGATGAACGGATAACCAAAATGTGGAATGCACATATAATGGAATATTATTTAGCCTTAAAGAAGAGGAGAAATTCTGATACATGCTACAGCGTGTGCAAAACTTGAGGACATTGTGCCAAGCCAAAGAAACCAGTTACAAAAAGATTGATATTGCATAATCTGAGGTACCTAAGAGTACTCCACTTCATAGAGACACAAAGTAGAATCATGGTTTCCAGTGGCTGGAATGGGGGTGGGCAATGGGGAGAGAGTTTAATGTCTCATAGGTAGAGAGTTTCAGGTTTGCAAGATGAAAAGAGTTCTGCAGATTGGCTGCATGGGCATGTAAATGTACTTTCCAATACCTTACATTTAGTGTCAATGTGATGGCACTGATTTGGACGCTTCAGAATGATTAAGATGATAAATTTTAAGTCCTACGTGTTTAAGCACAACTAAAAACAAGTAATGTAAAAACTGGGATAATTCACAGAAAACAAATTCCGATTTCTAGTTTATCGTAGAAAATGGAGAAGCCCTGGGAACACGGGGCCTGCCCCAGCTGCCAGGCATGGATGGCGGGAACAGGGCAGTGATATTCCCTCTGTGTGCTCCAGCTCTCCCAAGTCCCGCCACCCCTGTTGGCAATCTGCACATTGCATTTCATTTATTTATGTCCAGACTTCCCAACGTGGGTGTGAGGTATGAATTTTGACTCTTAGTCCCATTCCTAGCCACAGCACCTTATCAATACCATTAAAGCTGGATGTGGCGAGAGAAGGACACCACACCTCATCCCAACCAGTGTATTAGGGTTGCCTGATTTCTGAATACATGAAGCCTAAAAGTAGATGGATGGGAGTAAGACAAGCACTACGTATGACAGCAAGAACTAAGACCAATAGGCTGGGACTCACTAGTGATGAAAAGCCATCAGCTTGCCCGGCTGGATGACTGACATTCAATCTCACTGCAGGGGTGAATGCAACCCTTCACTCTTTCAACACTGGAATGTCCAGTCTCTGAGGAAAGGTTCCAGACCTCGCGCTGTCCAGAGTCCTTGTATCAAAGTCAGCTCACAGAAATGGTCTTGGTTGGGGTACCTGAGTGGCTCAGTGGGTTAAAGCCTCTGCCTTCAGCTCAGGTCATGATCTCTGGGTCCTGGGATCGAGTCCCACATTGGGCTTTCTGCTCAGCAGGGAGCCTGCTTCCTCCTCTCTCTGCTTGCCTCTGCCTACTTGTGATCTCTGTCAAATAAATAAATAAATAAAAGAAAGAAAGAAAGAAAGAAAGAAAGAAAGAAAGAAAGAAAGAAAGAAAGGAAGGAAGGAAGAAAGGAGGGAGGGAGGGAGGGAGGGAGGAAGGAAGGAAGAAATGGTCTTGGTAGCCACAGGCAATATGAAGACCCTTCTCCTTCTCCATGGTGACTAATGGAGCACCACAGACACAGATCTAGAGATAATGTCCTGTAGCCGATATCCATCCCACAGGAAGATTTAGTGAAGAGAGAGCCATTTCATGTTCTAGTGTCTTTTGTTGTATCGAATAATTCTCTATTACCAGAAGTCATATGAAAAGGTTACTTCTGGCAGTTTCCATATTATTTTATGTCTAATCATGGAGAGTGAGCGTAGTGTTTTGCAGATCTTAGACATTTCAGTTTGACAGAAGGGTAATGCCTGCCTCCACCCCAACCAGGAAGCTTGGACAAAATGTGTGGATATGATTTTGGATGTCACGTGCTGAAAGCTGGGTGCTACCAGCATTTAATGAGCAAAGGCATCAAGAATGTCAAAGGATCTCTGAAACTTGAGATGATGTCCCACAGTGGAACCATCCCACTCAAATGGTCAATAAGGTCCTCAATTTAAAGAAAAAACACACTGGGGGTGCCTGGTGGTTCAGTTGGTTAAGCATCTGACTTCGTCTCAGGTCATGAGCTCAGGGTCCTGGGATGGAGTCCCGTGTTGAACTCCCTGCTCAGCGGGGACCCTGCTTCTCCCTCTCCCTCTCACCCTGCTCCTGAGCTTGCACACTCCTTCTCTCTCAAATAAATTAACAAAACAAAACATACTGATTTGTGTTAGTTACCTGGCACCTTCAGGCCATCAAAATGTGACTGATGATATAGAACTTGTACACCAATGTCACAATACCAGAGTTGGAGCCCCAAGAGCTGGCTGCAAATATGAACACTTTATATTCACGTGCAAGCCTCTAACTTCTCTGATTCTGTTTCCACATCTGTTAGGTGAGGCCGGTGACCCTACTCCACTATTAAAGTTTTTTGTAGATTCACATAAAACATGGATATCAGAGAGTTTTTTAACTATAAAGCGAAGGGCACATGTAAAGGGTTACTTTTAAAAGAAAATAACCCAAACGTTCATCAATGGATGGATGGATTAAAAAATAAAAGATTTTATATGTAATGAGAATATGATTCAGCCTTTACAAAGAAGGAAATTCTGACACATGCCCCAAAAAATTAAACTTGAAGGCATTTTGGTAAGTGAAATAAGCCAAATAGAAAAGACAAACATATGATTCCACTTCCATGAGGTACCCTGCAGAGTCAAAATCACAGAGACACAAAGAAGATATGTGGTGACCTGAATCTGAGGGTGACTGGGAATCATTGTTTAATGAATCCAGCAGTTTCAGTTTGAGAGATGAGAAAGTTCTGGAGACAGTGGTTACACCAACAGTGTGAATGCACTTCAGGCAAATAAATCGTATATTTAAAAATGGTTAAAATGGTAAATTTTGTCATGTATTATTTTACCAAAATAAAAAAGTTTTAAAAAGCCTTCCTCATTTATAAAAATGAATATATGTGTATTGTGGAAATCAGAAAATGCAGGTAAGTAAAGAAAAATATAAATCTGTTCATAACAGAAATAATCACACTCATTATTTTGGTTTATATCCTCCCAGGATTTTTTTTTCTTTTAAGGATCCTTTAAGACTAAACATGTTCAAGAAAACATTATCTGGCGAATGTTGACTCCTACATTATTTTTATAAAATACTCACTTGCGGGGGCCTGAGTGGCTCAGTCAGTTAAGTGTCTGACTCTTGGTTCCAGCTCTGGTCATGATCTCCATGTACTAGGATGGAGCCCCGCATCACCATCCCTGCTCAGTGGGGAATCCTTTGAGATTCTCTCCTCCTTCTCCCTCTGCATCACTCACACTCACTCTCTCACATGCTCTCTCTCTAAAAATAAATAAAATGGGATGCCTGGTTGGCTCAGCTGGTTGGGCAGCTGCCTTTGGTTCAGATCATGATCTTAGGGTTCTGAGATCAAGTCCCACATCAGGCTCCTTGCTCAACAGGGAGCCTGCTTCTCCCTCTGCCTGCCACACTCTCCCCCTGCTTGTGTTCACTCTCTCTCTCGCCGATTTAATAAATGAATGAATGAATGAATGAATGAATGAATGAATGAAGTTAAATAAATAAATCTTTTTTAAAAAATACTCCGTTGGGATAAGACAAGGAGGAATTGGCAGTAGCAAAAGGAAGGTGAGAAGCACTAGTCTCTCTCAACACTTAGGGAAGCACTTTTCACTTCTAGGATTCTTAAGGAATACCTGTTTTAGGGGCACCTGGGTGGCTCAGTGAGTTAAAGCCTCTGCCTTTGGCTCAGGTCATGATCTCAGGGTCCTGGGATCGAGCCCCGTGTCAGGCTCTCTGCTCAGCAGGGAGCCTACTTCCCCCTCTCTCTCTGCCTGCATCTCTGCCTGCTTTGTGTTAGCCTGATTTGTCAAATAAATAAAAATAAAAATAAAGAATACCTGTCTTATTAGATCAGACTAAAAATACAACAATGAAAGAAAAATATAATTTGATTAAAATGTTGAATTGTACTAAAAATAAAGAATACCAAATGTCCTGGTGATATACTTTATCTGTAAGGCCCATAAACCGATCCAACACAGTGGAATGTTTATAAATCAAATTTATCTGATGCCTGGGATTTACTTCAAAATAATCCAGTGGAAGGAAGTAAACAGGAATGGATATACAGATGAAGGAAGTATCAACAGGTGATACTGTTAAAATTAGGTGACGGGTATGCCAAGATTTATTACACCATTCTTTCTACTTCTGTAGGGGGAACAAACAGATCAACTTAAAAAAAAAAACAACACAGGGGTGCCTGGCTGGTTCTGTTGGAAAAGCAGGTAACTCTTGAAATTGAGCATTGTAAGTTTGAGCCTCATACTGGGTATAGAAGTTACTAAAAGCAAAACCTTTGGGGAAAAAAATTGAAAACACAATAAGCAATGAATAGGGACTAAACAATGATTTTCCCATTCCCCACACTATTTCTAGCTGTCTAGTTGTTTTGAATTTCTTTTAAACTCCATGGTTCAAAAGAACTTAAAAAAAGCAAGCAAACCAAACTATCAACTACCGGATAACAAGTTCAATTTTGTTAACGTCTGTAGAAAAGTGGATTTCAGTGTTTTTAAAACTCGGATGCATTTACTAATTTTGTTACCTCAAAGAGAATAGAAAGGTCATCTCTTTTTCCAGAAACCTATGAACCAGTTGCTTTTTCTTGTTTTTCATTAAAATTTGAACATGAAATATGCTCTGGCAAATGAAAAAAACCTAAATGCATCTGCATTTAGGGATTAACTGCTTGAAAAATTCCATTTTAAAAATTGCTGTGGTTGAAACGAAGAAGCATTCTCCCCTCTTTACTCAAGTGTATGCAAATTACTTCATATAACTTTCTACCTAGGCAATATAAATATACAGTAGGAATTTTCCCTCAAATTTTGTATTTAAGGAAATACAGAAGAAAATAAGAGCTCTTTAAGTGGCTTTTTAAGTGGCTTTGAAAACTATGAATGCATATACAAGGGTCTATCACTCGAAGAGAGGTACATAGTGTTATTCATGAAAGTATCCATATGATCTTCAACTTAACCTCTAGCTAAAACTTAAGAAGACATAGGGCACCTGACTGGCTCAGTCGGTGGAATCATGTGTCTCTTATACACAGATTGTGAGTTCAAGCCCCATGTGGGGCTTAAAATCTTTTTAAAAAATTTCAGAAGACTG
>CM053603.1:26111730-26133345 GCA_028646535.1 Procyon lotor
TCTCTCTCTCTCTCTCTCTCTCTCTCTCTCTCTCTCTCTCTCTCTCTCAAATAAATACAATCTTTTAAAAAAATAAAAGAAGGCTGCATGCTGGTCAGATGGCAAAGTGGGGAAAGAGAAGGACATAGTAGGTACCCACTCACGAGAAGGCACCAGGTATGTCTGGGGTTATGGATAACGTTTGCAGGACAGAAGCACAGAAAGGGGGGCTGGCCATGTGGGAGCACCGGAGGGGCAGGAAACAAGACTATCATCCAGAAGACTCTATGGAATGAGAGAAGTGAGCAACGCAGATGACGTTTACCTGGATTTCAAATCCATTTATTTAAAAGTGGTTTTCCACAGGTGTATTAAGAAGAGATTCAGTGAACAATAAGACAAACCGAGCTATCTCAAGAGAATCCTGTAATGATGTATTAAAAGCTGAATCACCATTAAGGAACTATGAAAATTCTATTGCACCTATCCGTGAATGTGAATTACTTGAACATCAGAGAGAAGATACTTATTCTTAAAGTATGGTGCCATAAGACCCGATGATTTTACATAGTTAAAACTATAAAATTCAGCAACGAGAAACTTTTTTCCTGCGTCTTCCCTTCTCAATGGTCCACATTATACAATCCTATTCCCACCACTATCAATGATGCCTGGCATGGGAGTCCGAACTGGTTGAAGCCTGACCTAGCTACTTGTTAACCTGTGTGACCCTCGGCAACTTATTAATGTCTCTGGGCCTCTGTTTCCTCTGACAGACCGATCTCTTAGGGACGCTGTTGACATTTGGTGAGACAGTGCTTGAAGTGGCTGCTTCCATTCCCATTTTATTGAAGAGCAAACGAGACTCAGAGAGGTTACAAGGCAGCCAGCAGACCACACAGCAAGAGAAAAGCCCTCAGACTTCACACCAGGGATTCTGACCCCCCCACAATCCAGTTCTCTTTTCTGTCATAATTCTGGTTTGGCTTTTTTAATTTTTTGGGAAGGGGGTTGGTGATTTTCAATGGTAAATATAATTAAATTTCAACTATGATGACCTTTTTCCTACTGTGGAAATAAGAAAAATTTTTGAATAAAGACAAAATAAAGGGGGAGTGCAGCAAAATAAGACTCAAGTAAAAATAGCACTGGATGAATGCTTTAAATGGGTGGATTGTATAGTGTGTGAATCGTTATCTCAATAAAGCTGTTAAAAATAAGAAAAATTAAAATAGCACTGGGTGAGAAGTGAGTAATGTGGTATTTAGGAGTGGTAGGATTTTGAGGAAGTCATATTCGCTGCTCCATTTGCTTACCTGTAAAATAGGGATGCCACTACCTGCACTGTCTTTACACCAAGGAATTAGGATAAAATGGGATCTTAAATGGTAAAATCCACTGTGGTGCTATGATGACACTAAAAAGAACTTGAGAACAAAGAAGCTTTATTTATTAATTTATAGTGACAAGTGAACTTCCTAAAATGTATAAGAAAAGACGTCTATCCAGGGGTGCCTGGGTGGCTCAGTTGGGTAAGTGTCTGCCTTAGACTCAGGTCACGATCCCAGGGTCCTGGGATGGAGCCCGGAGTCTGGCTCCTAGCTCAGCAGGGAGTCTGCTTCTCCCTCTGCCTCTGCCTGCCTCTCTCTCTCCTTCTCTGTCAAATAAATAAAATATTTAAAAGAAAAAAAAAGAAAAGAAAAGATATCTACCCCAACTTGCAAGCACCTGTTCATGAGGTCATCCCTTCTCAAAATACAGAGAGGCACTAAAATATCAGCAGCAGGAAGTTCTGGAAAATGCAGATGACATGAGCTTGTTTCCCTGTGGCACTGTTACAATACAATCAGGAGAAGGTATTCTCCAAGTGAACGGCTTCCTAACCCATTGGCACAACAGGTTGGTAGAGAGTTCTGCTTTACCAATCACATGGACCAAAGAATCAAAATAAACACAAATGTGGCTTGAGTTCTCCAAGCCTATAACGGAATCCCAGGTCACCCCTGGTCTTCTCATGTTCGAAGGTGCACAGCCTGCACCAGACCTAGAAACAGCCCTCTTCTGAATTTCCTTCCCATTTTATGAAGGAAATATAAAATGAAATGTTACTTGTTTTCTCTTTCAGTAGAAAGACCATTTTTACCTTCCCAATTCCTGACTCGCGGGTTTCGCAGAAATGAAACATTAATACCAAGGGCTTTATACACGCAAAGACAAAACATGATTTTCCACTGTTTTTAAAAGGCTGAGGTCATTTTTGCTCCAATTCCTATATAGTGGTAAGCTTAGAATCAAGCCATTTAGCTCACAGTCAGGTCCTATAAATCAGTGGAAAAAAATAAATGGGAAAGCATGCCAAAACGTAACCATAGTAACACCACAGATGCGTCAAGAAATGGTGTGCTCATTTGCTTCATTCCCCATTTCTTAAATTGGAATCTAAGTAGGGGAAAAATTACACAGAGAACACTCATGATTCTGCAAGTACCAAATTCTGCAGAACTATATTCAACCTGTCGTCCCAGAACATTAGAGCGGCTCTGGGCTCTGGTATAGCTAGAGAAGCAGCCCTGGGTGGTAAGAATCCAGATGACCTAGATCTGACACTTATCAGTGACTTGATCTCCCCAAGACTTTGTTTCCTCATCTGTACACTGTGTATTAAAATCCCAACCTCAAAGAGTCATTCCGAGGGTAAAACTGATCAGTAGATCAGAGTCAGGACAATGGTGGACTCAAGAGCCACAAGTCTTGATCACCTTCAGCCTTGTTTTTGATTGGCTTACCTTGGTGCCTTGGTTTCTTGATCCATAAAAAGAAGGATAATCCCTTCACAACCCATGCGATTAACATTAGGAATTACTATTAATCCAAGTGTAGAGAATTATTAATAGGATATGAGGTTACAGTGTTCAATTCCCATGCTGAAAGACTAAAAGAACTGAGGCCCAGAGATTCACAGTAATGCATTATCCCCACATTTTCTCTTTCAAAGGTAGTTCTGCCACTCAGCAGAAAGAGACAACCCTGGGGCACCGACCCAAGTTCCTTACACTCAACCTCTTTTCCTATTGGAGCCTTGGTTTTATTAATAAGTAAAATGAAGCACAGGAGACTGTTCTAGAACCTGATCTTTAAAGGTCCCAGTCTGGACTTAGGGCCTGAGTCCCAGCGGATCTGTGGTGGCTGACATTGAGTCCTGTTTAACATTTTACAGTAGGATCTGTAAACATTAGGACTCCAGCACACCCCTGCAAAATACTATTTAAAAGAGAAGAAGAAGAAGAAGAAGAAGAAGAAGGAGGAGGAGGAGGAGGAGGAGGAGGAGGGGGAGAAAGAGGAGGAGGAGGAGAAGGAGGAGGAGGAGGAAAAGAAGAAGAAGGAGAAGGAGGAGATGGAGAAGAAGGAGAAAAAGAAGGAGGAGGAGGAGGAGGAGGAGAGGAGGAGGAAGAAAAGGAGGAGGAAGGAGAAGAAAGAAAACCATTTTAGCAAACAAATCACAGCAACAAGCAGGGTACCTTCAACTTCAAAGGATTCCTACCATTTTTGCTGGTTAAAAAATGTTATTGCTAAAAGAATCCAATTTCAAGCTTTGAAGGACTGGGTCATAACAGAAAAGAAAAATTCTAAGTACTAAAACCAAAATCATTCTTTCTTCTTAATTTTAAATAAGTTGAAATCACTGTAAGTCTCCCCAGGACCCCTACCTTATAATTAGCTGTACAGGAATGCAGTTTGGTAGAACATGGTAATACTTCACTTTAACTTGTGCCCCATAGACTGACCACCCTTCCTTCCTTTCCTTCCTTCCTTCCCTCAACACAGAAACCTTGCTTTCACAGTCCCTATGTTCCATGTCTTGCCTTCTCAGATTTGGCCTGATCTAATGGGTTTGTGGGATTTGAGTTTTTAATTGGTGGAAACCATTTCTTCAAAGAAAATTATGCATGAAATCCAGGTCCATGAATCAGGTCATACGGGGAAGAGAGTCCACTGAGGCCATGAGGAACTAACTCACTGATCTCTGCAGAGGTCAATGTGAAAGCCTCTGGCCTGGTCCACTCCCACGAGTAACAGTGATGGTTAACATTTATGGAAGCTTATGCCACGCCCGTACTTTGCAGAATGTGCTTACATGCCTCATCCTGTGGACTCCTAACAGTCCTATGGAATTAGTGTAACTCAGATGTCCTTCCCACTGATATGAAAACTGGCCCTGACAAAGGACAACTAATTGACCTGGCATTATAAGCAAGTACATGGCAGAGCCAGGACCTGAAAGTCAAGTAATTTCACCTTGCGCCATGCTACATGTCCCATGGTCACTTAGGATTCCCTGGACTTAGGAAGCCACTACGTGAGCAAACCAACTGACCAGTGTTCCAGAACCAGCTAGCGAGTTCTGCTGGCTCCACTAACTTTCCACATACAGACCCAGCAGTCAGTTGCCTTAAACTGGCTACTTACAAGGCACAGCATGGCGGTAAAGGTTATCCCTTATGGTCTGCTGGAGCTCATGATCAGGAGACCCTTTCTGGAACCGTTGATTGAGGAAATGTCGCAGGTCCTTGTTCAGCTTTCCTCCTGTAGGCAATATATAAAATAGACAGAACACATCAACAATAGGGCTTCCTGGGGACTGTGCAGCTGGAGAGCTGTGTGTGGGAATGCCACCTAAGCCGTTCTAGCCAGCCAACCTCAGTCATTAGGAGGACTGACTTCAGATTTTCCTCTGCAGGGGAAAAAGCAAGCAGGAATGTAATAAAGATAAAACAGCACTGAAATAGCATTAATTTGGGGGTCCCATTTCACATAATACTAGAAGGCTCAAATAACAAAGAATCTAAACGAGGCCATTACATTTAAAATATGTGCCATAGACACTTGCATACAATACTGAAGAGAGAGTAAATGGCTGAACCCTTAAAGAGAACAATGTAGCAATAGCTGACAAATTATACAATGTTCTTAGACCAGGGATCCAATCTGTAGAAATGTACTCTATGAATATACTTGCAAAAGTCTGCAACATCTCCAGTATTGTTTATTGTAGCATTTTTATAACAGCAAATAAATAAAGAGAAAAACAAAAACCTGGATAAAACCACAAGGGATCAACTAAGTAAAGAATAGTTCATTCATACAGTAACTACTCCAAGAAAGCTAGATCTGCACATGCTGGTGTCAAAGGAAAATATGCAGAGTACTGCATACTGCCTGATTCCTTTTTTGTAAAAAGGAATAAAGAAAAGGAAAGGCCCTGTTTGCTATAAAGAATCATTAAAAAGCTTTAACAACAGTTTCCTTTGGGCAGAAGGACATGAGCTTGGAAATAAAGGAGAAGATGTCATTCTTCATTCTACAGACAGATAGAGATATATAGATCTTAAGATCCTGTTTTGATTTCCAAACACTAGATACATACTGCCTTTTTATTACTGTTGTTTAAGCAATAGTTACCTAGGTGGGTCTGTGCATATCTTTGTAATTCTCTACATTAACAAAACAACAGCTAAAAATATTATTGTTACAAAAATATGCCATAGAAAGGAGAAGGTAACCAAATGTTCTTTTTAAATTACAAATACAAATTATAGTCTACAGGATCAACACAGAGCTTATAGATCAACTTAGCTAACATTTACCCTTAATGGAGAAAGATGGTTCAGTGACAGCTAAAAATAACAAGGCTGAAATTGTCCTTCCATTTTTAGACAAGATAAAAATTAGGTAAGAGCATTTCTAGCCTTAGAGAAACAATGTAGCAATGCAGTATCTATGTGAGCCACAAAATCCATGTCTTCAGATGATAACTTCCCCATGGTCAAAAAGAGTAAATCATGAGGATGACAGTGATGGTTAAGGTGATGCTATGTCCCATGCAGGGCAGGAAACTACTGATCTTTATTTTTATATCATGTTCAAAACAAGATTCCCTATTACAGACGATCATTTTAGAATAGACTAACAAAACCCAATTTGAACTATTTTATTTCAGATGTATTATACCTAAGGTTTCAAGTGGTCAAAAGGAAAACAGATATATTTGAGTCAATCTTAGTTCATTTAATAAATACTCAATTATACACCAAATATTTGTTGAATAAAAAAGACATTCACCTACCTACTCACCACCCCCCAAAGGGGCACAAGGTTTGAATAATTTACAAAAGAATATATACGATCGACCTTTAACCATATTAGAAGATAATCAGTATCATTAATTATCAGAGAAAGACAAATGAAAGCCACAGTGAGATCCCACTACATACCTACTACAATGACAAAAATTTTAAAGACTGAGAGTACCAAGTGTTAGCAAGATTGTAGACCAAAATGAACTCTTAAACACTGTTACTGGGCTATTAAATGGTTCATTCTCTTGGGAAAAGAATTTGGCATTATCTCATAAAGCTAAGCCTTCACTAACCAAATGACCCAGCATTCCCACTCTTATTTATGCAAGAGAAATGAAAATAAGTGCATGTATGTGTGTGTGTGCGCGCGCGCACACACACACACACACACACACACACACCTTGTAGATGAATCTTCACATCAACTTGATTCACTATATAGTAGTCCAAAGTTGGGAACAACCTAAATGTCTAGCAACAGATAAATGGGTAAGCAAACTACTATATTTGAATGGGATGCTACACAACAATTAAGAGGAACAAATTACTAACACATGCAGTATCATCCACATATCTAAAACACAAAATACTAAGCAAAACAAGCTAGACACAAAAGGCAACATTCTGTATGATTCCATTTATATATAAAGTTTTAGAACAATCTGAACTATAATGACAAAAAGCAGTTCCACGGTTACCTGGGTCTGGGGATAGGCAGAGACTGACTGCAAAGGTGCAGAAGGGAGTAAGACTATGGAGCATACCAATGTCAATTTTCTGGCTTTGCAATTGTACTATACTTATGTAATGGGTTATCATTGAGGGAAAACTGGATGAAGGGTATAGTGGATCTCTATACTACTTTTTACACCTTCCTGGGAGTCTAGAATGATTTCAAGATAAAATGTTTCTTAAAAGGGGGAGCACAAAAGAAGTTTTTAAAGTGGATGCCGATATAGAAAACCTTAGCTGACAGGATAATATGGGTTTATACATTTATCAAAATATATGGAACTGTGTGTGTGTGTATATGCAATTTATAGTATGCATATTACACTTATAAAATTGATTTCAAAGGTTTAAGAATATATACATAATTACTGAATGACTACCTGGTAGGCACTGTTCTAAATGCTTAATTCTCAATTTCCCATTGGAGAGATGAACAGAAAGAAAAATAGAGTAAATCTTGGTAGTTAAGACTAAAGCTTGGGTTTAAAGCCTGGCTCCATTATTTATTAGCTGGTGAACCCAAGCACACTGCTTAATCTCTGAACCTTATCTTCAAAAATAAAGCATTGAAAAACCTGCAGCTCTGCTACAAAATTGTCAAGAGAGTTAAATGTGGTTCCAACCATGCCTGGCAAACAGAAAGCACTCAATGAAAGATGGAAATTGTTATGACAATGTAGAGGAGACAACTGTTGAGGTGAGGGGGAAAAGAGTTGAGGTTATTTCAAAGATGGGCCGTTACTCTCTGTTAAAATGCACATAAATTTAAAACCCATTCTATTACTTAGAAATAGCTATAAATAAAATACGGGCATAGGGAAATTTGGATTAAAGGGTATTTCTAGAGTTTCTGGAAGGGAATAAAACTCTACTTGTGGGGTGCCTGGGTGGCTCAGTCAGTTAAGTGTCTGCCTTCGGCTCAGGACATGATCTTGGGGTTCCTGGGAAGGAGCCCCAAGTCTGGCTCCCTGCTCAGCAGAGAGTCTGCTTCTCCTTCTCCCTCTGCTCCTCCCCCGCTCATGCTCTCTTGCTTGCTCACTCTCTCAAATAAATAAATAAAATCTTAAAAAAAATACAAACCTCTATGCGTGCTAAAATTGTCTGCACATATATAAATTGGTTAGCATTTAGTACATTCTTAATATATTTTTGGCACTGTGCTGGAGATGAAATGAAACCAACTGATAAATCACTGATATTTAACAGTCACACCTGTCAACTCTCTCTAGGTATAAGGTATCCTGGAATTCGACCAAAAGGATAACAATGTTTACCAGCAAAAACTTCGTTGTTTAGGATCTAGAATTTATATTCCCCTTAGGAGACCACAGTTGTAGACATTAGAAAAACTTTGAGTCATGAGTAGAAAAGATGTTACGGGACCCAAAGTTACTGTTTGAGTCAAAAGAAAATCCCAAAGAAGATTCAGGATATAGTATTTCTTTTTCTTATATAGAACCTAGGTTTATACATTCTTTTTTTTTTTTTTAAGATTTTATTTATTTATTTGACAGGGAGACAGAGAGGAAGGGAGGGAGGGAGGAGGAGAGAGGGGAGGAGAGAGAGAGAGAGAGAGAGCACAAGCAGGGGAACAGCAGGCAGAAGGAGAGGGAGAAGAAGCAGGCTTCCTGCTGAGCAAGGAGCCAAAAACTAAGAGCTCGATCCCAGGACCCTGGTATCATGACCTGAGCCGAATGTGGACACTTAACCACCTAAGCCACCCAGGCATCCCTGGTTTACACGTTCTTATGGATCACAAGCAGGTACCTGTCAACATAAACCAAGGGCTCATAGATTGGAAGGCATTCTTAAGATATAGACACTCTTGGTTTACACTTGAGCTAACAGTAAAACTAGCCAAGCTAGCTAAAGTTTGTGATCATTGAACTAAAACTCCTTTCTACTACAGATGTGCAAAAGGGCAGGGTTAACAGTGCTGGTGGTTAACATTTACTCTATGTTCCGTGACATTTGTAAGCGAAAAGCCTCAATCTTCCCATTACATTAAGAATACTGTACTTTTTGGCATCTAATCTCAAATTAATTGCCAATTATTCAGGGGATATGTCTATAAATCTTCTCCTAATTGTCAAGGCAGTGAGCCAATGAAATAATAAATTGCTAGAGAGTTTGTCATAGCATCTTTGCTTTCTTTGAAATTCAAGATTTGTTTTGCAAATGGAAAAGAAAACATAGGTGAGAAATACATGGAACTTTTTCTAAAAAAAAAAAAAAAGGCTTCAGAGCTTATTTTAAGATAATTTTGTAATTTCAGTGGCAAATATGGGGCTGATTCTCTGTCCCAGATTTGCCATTCTATTTTCATATCAATGTATCTGAAATTCTGTCTCTTTTAAATTTACAACAATATATCTCTACTTTTTCCATTCACATTAGTTTATAGAAATTTAACCATGTCAACTGATGCAAACTTTCTTAATTATTTTAAATGTTGCATAATTCCATTTAAAAAATCTAAAACTTATATATCCCTTGTAGAAAATTAGGCTATTTCCAATGTTGTTGTCAATACAATAATGCTATCATAAATGCCATTGCGGTTTTTTCTTTTCAAATGTGAATATGTACAGGAAAAAACACAGTATATATATATGGCTCAGCATTACCCATAGTTCCAGGCATCATTCCAAGTATCACTAGAGCTAGTCTTGGACTGTATCATCCACAGATAAGAGGGGGTTATCGTACTAGTGAGAGTGAGCATTTCATCATATATATATTTATATAATGCACACACATATCTCATATATATATTTCATATATGTCTCACATACATATTTTTTTAACATTTTCTCTCCTGTAACTGGCCTGTTCATATTCATATATTCATTGTGCATTTCTCTAATGGGCCATCTTGTTATTTCTGATAAAATGTTCTTTATATATTCTAGCTATGATTCCTTGATCAGTTACTTAAGTTGCAAATTTTGCTTGTTACTACCGAAACATGAAATGATCCCTTAAACACAATCGTGTTGTTTTTCCAAACTTTCCCACTCACATGCTAGAGAGTTTTCTGCTAACTCAACTAGAAGCATCTTTTTTCAAAGTTATGGTTTATGAGGGGACTCTGCTTGGTCTGATCTCTATCTCCTAGCATACAGATCCTAAGGGAGAACACTAGTCAACAGAAACCATCTTCACGGTCAAGAAACTAGGTTTCCAGAGATATTACTTTTGAGTCCTCTTGATTCATCCATTTCTAACTGAGGAGGCAAAACTCTATGTCGCTTAAGCTCCAGAACCTCTACTCTAGGGGGTAAGAGAACAGCGTTTCATTACAATGAGAATTTACACTTTAATACATTTCAAATGTTCAATACCAAGGAAAACCTGCATAAGGATATTACACTAATCATACTTCCAGGTGATAATGCTTTCACACACAGTTTCTTCCAGGAACAATTATAGTTGTAGGAAAGATATATTTATTAAGGAAACACAAATGGTTTGTATTGCAGTGAGCTATTACAGCAGAAAGATCTGTGTCCGTGCCGCAGTTTGCATTTATAAAGGATAGGGCTTTCTATTAAAAAAAAAAAACCCTACAAAACTATCAACTTAAATACATATTAGCTAGTTTTATTGTCATGTAAAGTTACAATCTGTAATACATTTAATGAGTTTTGTCTGAAAAAGATTTTCTATTTGTTTCTTTCTAATACATTTTTTTCCTAACATTTTTCTTACTGTACAAATAATCTAAATTATGGGGGAGATAGTGTTTCATGGGTCCAGAGTTTGTGCTGGAGACAATGCAAAGGTTCTGGAGGTGGGTGGTGGCAATGGTTTGAAGAGCAGTGTGAATGTGTTTATTGCCCCTGAACTCTATACTTAAAATGATAAATGTTATGTTATATATATATTTTATATTTTACCACCAAAAAAAGGTCATCTAGATTAATGACAAGATTTGAAAAATACCTAAAAGTACGACAAAGAAAATTAAGTCAACTGACTTTCTTCAACAAAGTCAACTGGAACTTCATTTGTATCACCATTCACGTGCTGGTGCTGTATGCCTTGTGGACACACACAGACGTATACACACAGACACACTTATAACATGCTCTCATGTTTGAGGAGATTCTGTAATTCCTCCAGCACATATTTTTTTTTTAAAGATTTTATTTATTTGACAGAGAGAAATACAGCGAGAGAGGGAACACAAGCAGAGGGAATGGAAGTGGGAGAAGCAGGCTTCCTGCCGAGCAGGGAGCCTAATGTGGGGCTCGATCTCAAGACCCTGAGATCATGACCTGAGCCGAAGGCAGATGCTTAACTACTGAGCCACCCAGGCGCTCCCCTCCAGCACATATTTATTAAGTGCCTACTGCCAGAAACACTGTGGGCCCTGGAGATTCAGCCTGATGACACAGAGTTCCTGAGCAGGAAATGACAAGCATGTTTTAGGAAAGAAAATGAACAGGGCTGGCCTCTAGGGAGAGGTCACTGTTAAGATGAGAAATAAAGGAAGACAAGAAGCAAGTGGGCTCTGCAAAGTGTGGGGTAACCAGCATTCTAGGCAGAGGACCCCCACGGGGGCCAACGTCCAGAAATAGGAAAGAGGCAGGCGTGTTAGAGAAAGAGCATGTAGCTTGGACAGGGGAGGCACACACTGAGGTCAGAAAGAGAAGCGGGGGCAGATCCTTCATGCCTCGAAGGCCACGGGGAGGAGCTGGCACTCTATTCTAAGCTCAGTAGGCATCATGCACTGAAGGAATGTCAGTCAGGGAGGTAAGGAAGGCCTGCAGCAAATTCTGAGATCCCTCTTACACCTGCATTGTGGGTCAGGCATAGAGGGCAGAGACTAGGGGGCAGCCAACGTTGCTGATGACACAAGACCAGAAGTGGCCTGGACAAAGGAAACGGATGAGAAGACCAAGAGGAGAGGGTCAGAGAGGAGATGTCATTTAAAGCTGAAACTGACAGGGCTTATTCGAGTGATGAAGGAAGATGCCAAATGCCAGAGAGGACACCAAAGTAACTGCAGGGTCTGGGCTTAGCTGCTGATGACCATGCGGGAGTAGAATACAGAGTCCCATCAGATACCGTTAAATATGAGATGCGGAGGACTGTGCTACATATGAGGATTTATATCCAAATGTTCTAACAGATCATTCATAAGCATTTCCAATATGCTAGCCATGCTCAAAAAACAGTTTTGACAATACATAGTACTTCATCGTCTCATTCCATCACAACCAATTAACTATTACCAATTAGTAAGCATATGAATTGTTTCTACTATGATTATCCTTCTTGGATAAGATCTATTTGTATTTGATTATTTTCTCATAATCCTTGCAGTGGAAATGCTAGGACCTAAAGCATACGAAAAATACATATTATCCCCCAGACTCTATTAGCTTCCCTTTATCCAGCTTGATTTTAAATGACTCCAAAGCAGCAATGCAGATTCATCATCATATTACCAGTTTCATGTTATCAGACATTTTGATGTCTTTCTTTTAAAAAAATGATTATAGGGGCACCTGGGTGGCCCAGTCATTAAGCGGCTGCCTTTGGCTCAGGTCATGATCCCAGGATCCTGGGATCAGACCCTGCATCGGGCTCCCTGCTTCTCCCTCTCCCATTCCCCCTGCTTGGGTTCCCTCTCTCGCTGTGTCTCCCTCTGTCAAATAAAGAAATAAGATCTTTTTTAAAAAATGATTATAAACAATGCTGTAATGGAAAACCTTGAATATGTACGTTTGCTGAAATCTACTAGTAGTGGAATTACTAGAATAATGAGCATGAACATTATTTTAAAGATTCTTCATACATATTGACAAACCACTTTCCATAAAAGCTTTTACTTAAGTCTAGAAGAAGTACTATATCACTCTTCTGACAATTACAGTGTCAAAATGAAGGTTATTTTTCCCCTTTTAAGAATGCATTTTTTAAAAATAATCTCCATGCCTTCTTTAGGGCTTGAACTCACAACTCTGAGATTGAGAGTTGCATCCAGACATCCTTAACTATGCATTTTAAAAATTTTCCACCAATAATTCAAACAGATGCCAACACTATATTATACAAGCAACATGGTTGGCAAAAATATGCTTCTTTTCATTTTGAGGAACCTCTGGTTGCAATGAGAAAATTTATGTGGAGAATGGTCTATGGCAAAATAATGGATGAATTTCATTATCATATGTATTTAAGTAAAACGAAGAAATAAACAAAAGCCTTCGCCTTTAAACACACACAGATTGAGAACACTCCATGTGCCAGTTCTCACAGAATTACTTCCCAGCCTGTTTCTCCCAAATGACATAGAGAATCAGCAAAATTTTTCTATAGAGTGCCAAGGGTCAGAAAGTACATATTTTTCACCTTGGAAGCATCTCTGGACTCCATCCAACTACTAAAGTTTGCCTTTATAGTATAAAAGCAGTCACAGATTATATGGAAAGAAGGTTTTTTTCCGAATACAACTTTATTTACAAAGAAAGGCAGCAGACGTGGCCCACTGACTGTAGCCCGCTAACTCCTCACCTAGATGCTGGCCCTGAGTGCCCAGGGGAGCAATTCGCCTTACATATTTCTTAGGGTAGAGGGTATTCATTGTCTCCAAGCGGCATTACCCAGAAACCTACATTTCTGGGCTCACCCGAAGCTTAGAAACTCTAAGGGTCCAGTTCAGCAATCTCTTTTTTAACAAACCTTCCAGGTGATTCTAAGACATGCTGACATTTGTGACCAATGGTCACTAAGCCAAAGAAATGCCGCCCCCCCCCAACAAAGTGTGGGGAACTAGGCTCTGAAAATGAGCCTAGTTCCCTATTGGTGACCAATGGTCCCCATCTTTCTGCCAACGCCAAGTGCCGCCAGCCAGTCCTCCTGGCTAATAATAACACCTTAAAATAACAAGCACAGCACAAATGACTCCAAGCAGGTGGGATGTCATCAGATGTGCAGAGACGGAATCCACTCCCCTAGTGGCACAAAGACAGTTGTTCTTTCAGTCATGTTGCTGTAGAATGTTAAAAAAAAAGGGGGGGGGGGCTGCCAGATAGATTTATGTATGCTGATGAAGCTTTATAAACTACTATTTACATTTAACTCCCCACACGGATGAGCACAAAACATTTTGCTCACACTTCTGGGCATCCACTTTATTATTATTTCCTGCCTGTCCTCTCTCTTCTTTTTCTCCTGGTGAATCTTTTTATAACAAATTTCATCCCACAGAGAGAAGAGACTTGAATTAAGCACGGGAAGAAAAGCACAGTTTAAATTCCATCATCTCTATTTTTTCATTATTTCCAGCCTTTTGTGCTTATCTTTTTTTCAGTTCAACTCATGTTGTAGAATAACATCTGTTCAGGAAAATAAAATAAAAGATTGACATGGGAAAAGGAAAAAGACAAGCCGATGGGAGCTTATGGCCAGCTCTACTCAACAAGGGTCAGATGTCTCTACGCTCAGAACCTTGCGTGCAATCTGAAGACATTTGTGTCCTTCAAAAAGACATTAAATTATTTTTTTTAAGATTCTATTTTTAAGGAATCTCTACACCCAACGTGGGGCTCAAACTCACGACCCTGGATCGAGAGTCGCACGCTCTTCCAACTGAGCCAGCCGGGTGCCCCCAAGAAGACACTAAATTCTTAAAAAGACCCCCACTGAGATCTAACAGAACTCTGCTCCGGTGACCTGCTGGACTCCAGTGATGCCAACGAGCATTTCCTGATCACTCTGGACAGGCCAGATACAGTGCTAAGTCATAACTTTACCATCTCGCCCTAACCCAGGGAGGTTGGTTCTTTTTCCAATCCCATTTTACAGAAGAATAAACTGAGGTTCACAGGCCACCCCATCACTCAGGTAATTAGGCACAAAGGAAATAAATGTAAAGATAGAAAGATGAAAAAGGACTGGAAGATTAACAGCTGGTCGGTTATGGCATACATTAATGCTCTTTATTCCATGGCAGTATGGGTTTGATATTCTCCAAAACAAAAGAGTAAAATAAAATGATTACGTTTCTAAAGCAGTTACGTGCACCATGCCACTAGAAGACGTTTATGTGAATCTCAGTATAAAAACCAAAGACTGACTTCCCATCCAAACAGTCACGTAGTATAGTTGTCCTAACACCCTCTCGATGTTCAACGTGTGTAGAAACCAAGAAACTGACTTCCAAAGAACGTTCAGCCAGAGAGTCCGAGCAAAGTTCCTTCCCAGGAACCAGCACCTGTCCTCTTGGCTCTTAGGGCACTGTGGCCAAGTAAGGTATTTTAAATGCTTTTATGCAAATGCAAACTGAGATCCCACCGGCCTCCCGCAGCCTGGAACATCCATAGTAATTAACACAGCTGTGCCCCTTCCCTGCAAGCCTTAGCCCAATTTAGTCTCAGACAGGAGTGGATAATCTGGGTCACACACTATATTCTAATATAGTCTGACCTCATTCATGCAACAGTAGGCTGGGGCCAGAGTTCCATGGGGCTCTGCCCTATATATTAAGAAATCTCATACAGACAGGGTGACAGTTGAGCACGCCACTCTAATTTCTGTTGAATCGTGAGAATGGAGACCAGCAACATCCCATTATTTGATGGGTCTGAAAAAGGTGAGACCATTTCCCATAAGCAAAGCATCCCTGGGACTAATCTTTGCACAGCACCCCTCTTTAAATATTTTTCAAAGCTGGAGACAAAAGAATCACAAGTCTATGATCCGAGACAGGTGAGAATGGAGAGGAAAACATGTCAGGCATCAGTAGGATTCTAGTGCAGAGTTAAGCAAAATTTTTCTATAAGGTCAGGTGGTAAATACTTCTGGCTTTGCAGGTTCTAAGACCTAGGCTCCAACCTCTCTGCTCTTTTAGCAGGAAATCAGTGCTAGACAATAAGTAAATGACCGCACAGCTGTGTTCTAATAAAGCTTCATTACAAAAACAAGCAGTAGGCTAGATTTGGCCCATAAGCCGTAGTTTGCCACTCCCCCTTCTAGAGGGTTATGTCTCTCTCTTAAGACATGTTGCACTTTCTAAGATTGCCAGAGGTGGGCAGGTACTCTGGGTATGGGAACCGCTCCCTTAGAAAAGGAGCAGGAAGGTAACCCGCGGGGTTGCGCTGATGGAGCATTCACAAAAATACTCAACAGGTGAAACATATCCATCCCCACGTCCCCTATAAAGTAGATTCATTTCACATGTTTAAAGACCTGGAGAGCCTTCAGAGAAATTTATCAAATGACTCCTGGGATAAAATCTGTTACTAGCATCAATCTCCAGTCTCTACAAATATGCAGGATAGAAAAACGCATGTATTATAAACACAGATTTCCCTGTGATGACGGTTTCATGCGTTACCATAAATTACTTTTCTGAACATTATCTCACTCAATCCTTATACATCCCAGTGGGAAAGGTGGCATCTTGCCCACTTTAAAACACATGAGGAAAGACTCCCAGGGCAGGATCACAGCCACATGTTCTCGTGCCAGAGCTCTACACTTTCTCTCTCCTCTCCACCTGTGTGACTCCAAACAAGGTGCTCATCCAGCAGGAAAGAGGGAAACTTTGTTTTATGAGAACGGTATACTGAGAGGTGCCTGGGGGTCAGTTAAGCCTGTGACTTGATTTTAGCTCAGGTCATGATCGCAGGGTCCTGAGATGGAGCCCCATGTTGGGCTCTGTGCTCAGCAGAGAGTCTGCTCCTTCTTCTTCCTCTGCTCCTCCCCCACCTCCCCAACAAATAAATAAAATATTAAAAAAAAAAAAAAAAAAGAACTGTATACTGGTATGCCTCACAACTGTCAAGGTCATGGAAAAACAAGGGAAGATTAAGAAACTGGTACAGACTAGAGGAGTCTAAGATACGGCAACTAAATGTAACATAGTATCCTGCATGGGATTCAGGGACAAGACACTAGCGGGAAGGGGGGGGGGTGGTGAAATCTGAGTTAAGACTGGAGTTAATGGTAATGTACCAATATTAATTTATTTTTGACAAATGGACCATGGTTATACAAGATGTTAGCATTAGGGAAAATTCCATGAGATTCAGGAACTCTCTGCACTGTCTTTGCAAACTCTTCTGCACCTCCAATATCCCCAAATGGGATTTATTTATTAAAAATATATACAATAGCCATTATGAATGCGGCTGTGTGGACCACTCTTGGCTATTGCATGTTACCAACGTAAGAATTGGAAACATTCTTACTTTTGGGGCTGGTCATCAGAGATTTTTAATCTCCATAATTCCTAAGCAATGAGCACTTTCACACTCGACTATTTAAATTCCATCTCACTGTAGTCTTTCGATGTATTCAAAAGTGATTATAAATAATGGCGCTATAAAAACCATTCACTAATTAGGACACTCACTGGCCATATGCCCCCTCGACAATGAAAGGTGATTTATGTAAGGCAAGCCCAACACATCTGCCGGCCTCTCTGGTCCCACAACAACGTTGCTCTTAATGGCCATCTTTTTCTTGACTAGAAAACAGACCGACAAGCCAATGTTTTCGAGTTTTTTAGGTTTTATACACAAGGAAAGAAAGACAAACTCAATAAATCATTTCCTGTCTTGCCATTTCACATATCCAGAGAATGTGGTGTGGGGTGGGGTGGGGGGGGCGGGGAGGAGTACAGAATATAAATTAGATCGGGTCAAAGTCTCAGCCATTGTCATAGAATGGGAAAGACCTAATGAAATCCAGGGACAAAAGACTTGGCCAACCAAATCTCATTCACTCATTCAGCTCATAAGACACAACTCATATAGTATATAAGCTGCAGCCTATTTAGTATTTATCAAATGTTTCTGAAGAGGAGTACCACTAACATCATGGGCAAGACAATTTTTTGTTGCTGGGGTTTACCCTCTGGACATCAGCATCCCTGTTCTTGGCAGTTCAAAGATAAATATCTGACACTTACCCCAATCACTGTACCAACCCAGGTAGGACAGTCCCACCCAAAGGGGGAATGGGTAAATGAATAGCTATCAGGGACAGTTCATGCTTAACTGGTGAATTGTTTTCCAATTAGATCCAAGAGCAGATTCGAAAAGAATATTGCAAAAGGGCCCATGTTGGGGATGGCTGCAAACGGTTAAAATTATATATGTTATATGCACATGGTTCCATAAACATACATGTTTTCTAGGATAGGGCTGCTCATCAAGCAGCAGCTGAGCTCTGTGCTAAAATCAGGAGTTTGAGCTCATCTTCACACAGGCTCAGCAGAGGTCCTCTCTGACAACTGTCCTTATGGGAGGCCCTCCATCAGTGTCTCTCCCATTGTTTTGCTTTGTTGAGTTCATATACATATCATTCTTCGAAATGATTTCTTTTCCTTTTTCTTTATTATCTGTTGCCTTCCCTACCATGAGTTTCCCCTGAGAACTGAGCCCATCTCAGTTTATAGGAAGAGTTGTCATAGACTTAGCACCTTTGGAGATGTAGTAACTACCTAAATTAAGAGATGAAAGATAGGGGCACCTGGGTGGCTCAGTGCCTCTGCCTTCAGCTCAGGTCATGATCTCAGGGTCCTGGGATGGAGCCCCACATCGGGCTCTCTGCTCAGCAGGGAGCCTGCTTCCCCCTCTCTCTCTGCCTGCCTCTCTGCCTACTTGTGATCTCTCTCTCTCTCTCTGTCAAATAAATAAATAAAATATTTTAAAAAAGAGATGAAGGATAATATTCAATAAAATGACATAAGCGGTAGCTAAACCAGACCCAGGCAGACAGATGCTCCCATTTTGACTTTGACATTAGTTACCACGGTCTTCTTGGGCAATTTGCTAAATCACTCAGTCTCGGTTTCCTCACCAGGAAAGTGCGGATAATGAGAGCACCTACCCAAACAGGGCCATCCTGAGGAATATGTGAGAACACGCAACATAAAGTTCACTAAACCTTAGCTACCCTTCCCATCAGCATCTGACTTGAAAGAAACATATTTCAAAAACACCTTTCATATAATTCTGTTTGTTCTCAAGGAGAGAGATTTTTTTTAAGATTCATGATTGCAACTAAATGCATAAAACAAACAAGTGAAACAAGCCAGCCCTCCCATCTTGCTAGACTGCAAACTAAATTAAAACCTATGTGTTATCCCCAGATTGCTTGCACACTCCCCCTTCTGTACGTAGCACATTGTATGGGTGAAGGTGTGTGATTTCCAGGTTGGTACGAATGGCAACAGTGCAGGGCACAAAACAACTGCCCTCCACCAGATGTCGGGGAATCTGGAGTTCATTTTTCGTTTTGCCATTTATTTATATGCTTTTCATATATACAGTACACTGTTATTTTCATGTGGATTACCCTGATGGCTACTGATGTTCATCATCATACAAGAATGGCACATGTCTTCTTTTCAAAGTTTCTATTCACATTGTTTGCCACTTTATTTTTTATTAAGTTTGTCTTTTTTTTTTTTTTAAAGATTTTTATTTATTTGACAGAGAGAAACACAGCGAGAGAGGGAACACAAGCACAAGACTGATCCTTCCACGAGAGGGAACACAAGCAGAGGGAATGGTAGCAGGAGAAGCAGGCTTCCTGCAGAGCAGGGAGCCCGATGTGAGGCTTGATCCCAGGACCCTGGGATCATGACCCGGGCTGAAGGCAGACGCTTAACGACTGAGCCACCCAGGCGCCCCAAGTTTGTCTTCTTGACATTGACTTGTAAGACTTCTGGAAACATTCTGGATAAGTCTTCTGTCAGGAATGCATATTAAAATATCTTCTCCCAATCTATAACACATCTATTCACTTTCTCGATGGTGCCTTCTGACAAATGGAAGTTTTGGTGGTTGATGGAGTCTAATGTATCCACGTTTATGTGTTTTTTTCCTGTATTATTCATTTGTTACAGACGGGTCAGAAATAGCACGATGAAGTAGAGAGAACTCTGGGCAAGGGTCAGGAGACCCAGATTTGAGATAAATCTGTATTATGTTTGTGTTGGGCAAAGTCATTTGTGAGAGTTAATTTTATCTGTCAACTCAACTGGGCCTCGGGGTCAAAAAAGTATTCTGCATGTTTCTGTGGGAATGCTTTTGGGTGAATTTAACATTTAAATTGATATACTGAGTAAAGCAGATTGCTCTCCTTTGGGTGGGTGGGCCTCGCCCAATCAGGAGAGGGCCTGAATTTTTAAACAAGACTGATCCTTCCACAAGTAAGAGGGAATTCCTCCCACCTGAGCCCTGGAGCTAGGACATCAGCTTTTTCTTGCCTTTGGACTCTGGGTTTCCACTTTCTTTTTTTGGGGTTTCCACTTTTTTTTTTTTTTTTAAAGATTTATTTATTTGACACAGAGAGAGAGAGGGAAGCTGACTCCCTGCTGAGCAGAGAGCCCGATGCGGGGCTCGATCCCAGGATGCTGAGACATGACCTGAGCCGAAGGCAGAGGCTTTAACCCACTGAGCCACTCAGGCGCCCCTGGGTTTCCACTTTCCAATGGAAAGCCAGCTAACCTCTGGAATGGAACTTATGCCACCAGCTCTCCTGGTTGTCAAGCCTTTGGATTCTGATTAGAATTACACCATCAGCCCTCTTATGTCTGCAGCTTGCTAACCGCACATCTTGGAACTTATTGGCCACCATAACTGCACAGGCCAATGTCTTATCAATCAGTCTCTCTCTCTCTCTCTGTCTCTCTCTGTCTCTCTCTCTCTCTCCACATATATACACCCTATTGGTTCAGTTGCTTTGAAGGACCTTGCCTACACACCATCCACCTCTTCCAGCTCCAAAAGAGCATGTAGCATTTTGACAAATTTTTAACAAGTGCTGCTAAAATCTCCAACAAACTGGCCTCGTTCACGACTCCGTAAATGCAGAGGCTGGATTTGACAATCCCAGAGATCTCTTCCCAGTCTAAAAATCGGATACTTGTCTTAGTCTCCCCTTTCTAATCCAGCAACACCTTCTCTCTTGGGTGTCCTCCAAAATTAGTTTGGCTGAGCCTCTCAGAAACAGTGACCAAACATCCTCCTGGCTCATCGACTCAGCGGTCGTTCTAAAAGGCCCTGGATACAGACAAACCCATTCAGCTCCTTAGCCCCCGCTGTACTGAGTTGAAACAGTTCAAAGCCGACTGTTTACTCACAACAGGGGTTTCAGCAGCTGAATTCTCTCAGTCTCTCCCATAAACACATCACTTACGGAGGCGCTCACCCCACTCCGAAGACAAACATTTTAAAAACAGCAACAAAGATGCCAAATGAGCCGATAAACCTAATAACTGACTGCCACCATGGGGCAAGCAAATTCCTGACACGCCACAGTTACCAAAACATTGAAGAGGACCCAACATTTGTCAGATGAACAAACGGAACCATCCCCGACACCTCAGCCTTTGGGAGCCTGTGACACCCTCTATCTTGTTGCTTGAGTTCAGAGCCATCCTTAGGAGAGGGAAATTTATCTTTAGAAATTAAAGTGACTTTAAGTAAGTTTTGCTATGCCTTTTTTTTTTTTTAAGATTTTATTTATTTATTTGACAGAGAGAGAGAGAGATCACAAGTAGGCAGAAAGGCAGGCAGAGAGAGAAGGGGAAGCAGGCTCCCTCCTGAGCAGAGAGCCTGATGTGGGGCTCGATCCCAGCACCCTGAGATCATGACCTGAGCTGAAGGCAGAGGCTTTAACCCACTGAGCCACCCAGGTGCCCCTTGCTGTGCCTTTTGAAACGAACCTAACCCTAGAGAGATGCCAAACCACCCCCTGAGAATTCTTTTTTTTTTTTTTTTTAAGATTTCATTTATTT
>CM053603.1:26133445-26150805 GCA_028646535.1 Procyon lotor
CCCTGAGACCATGACCTGAGCCAAAGGCAGAGGCTTTAACCCACTGAGCCACCCAGGCACCCCAACCCATGAGAATACTCGCTTTACAGTAAGCCTCTATTAAAATTAGGTAATGGGGATCAGGAGTCACAGTGAGAACCGGAAGGGATTCAGTTTACTGGGCTTCCCTCGCAAGGCTCTAAAAGCAGAAGCAGAGAGCTACACTCTGCTTGGGTCAATGAATGTTCTTTACTAACAGACGACCAGCCAGGCTTAGTCAGAATTTAAGTGGTCGCTGGACATTCCCTCAAAAGGAGACACCTTAACCTTGCTGAATGTCAGAATCACTTGGGGACACATCTACAGTAATACCGGGGCTCGGCGCCCACATCACACAAATTAAGTAAGCATCTGTCAGGACGGACTAGGCATTGCTATTTACTTTTCATTCCCCCCTAGTGATCCCAATGGGTAGCCAGGGTTCGAAGCCTACCCCACTGCTCTGATCCTGAATTCTCAGGGGACTTCCTAATTGTAAGAGTATCTATGCAGAACCTTCTGTTTATAGAGCGTGCTCTCAGATCTCCTAAGATGAAGCGCCCTAAGCTTCAAAGCAGAAATGGAAGGCTCTGAGCCAGTAGCAGGGCGGGAAGGAGGGAAGAACATCAAGAGAAAGGGAGGAAAAAGAACCCTCTAACACCCTCTTAAAGTCACAGTCCTGGGAATTTAAATTGGGTCTCTACCTGGCCTGGCTGGGGAAGCAAACTCAAACTAGTTGGGTAGAAAATTCATCTCAAAGGATCAGGGGACTCGGGGTGACCTGTACTTTGATGTCTCTCACTGCAGCTCAGCACACTTTTCGCTTTCACACCGATTCTTGAGAGAAGTCATGAGTTACTTATATTGAGTTTGAAGAGCACACAGCAAATGGAAAGGGTGGGATAGGGGTAGGGACACCAAGGTTTCCACCTGTCTGTGATGGATGACAAAGGGCAAGGTGCGAAAGGGCGTGCTCCAGGCACAAATGCAGGGCTTTCCCACACCGAAATAAAAAGACCGACGTCTTCAAAGTGGCACAGGCTGACTCCTGAAGTGGAATAAAGAGCCAACACATTTTGAAAGAGCTAGAGAAGATCAAAGAACAAACAGAAGTCTCCCCCAAATTAAACACAACTCAGATGCGACTGCTGTGAATTGAGTAATTATCCTGTTGATGGATTCCACATTCATACTAACACTGAACCAAGGGCTCCCTTAAAAGGCTTCTTCAAGCACCAGCACCAGCCATATCCTGATCTGCCACTCCCATATCCTGATCGAGTCCTTCAGTGCTCATAGGAACAATCAATTTCATTTAGTGAGATACTATTCTGCCACAGTCAGGGATACAGGAGCTACTACGATCATGCCCTCTCTCCAAAAGACTCCCAGGGGATGAGGAAAAAGGCTTCAGAAATGTTCCATCACCAAACTGAAAATAAGTAAGGCCAGCTGAAAACCCTGTCTTCATTCAGATACCAGACTATTCCATAAAGGGTTTCTAAAGTGGCTTAACTGGACATCTACCCTTTCCATACCCTGGATATGTAGGTTTTATTTATATATACTGAAATCACACTGTTATCGTAAAAGTTCAAGCAAAATCAAATTACAAAAGTAAAGCGGTAACACTCTCCTTCCTTTTTTCTTGTTAAAAGACGACCAGCTTAACATTTGCTTTTCTCCCCATAATTAGAAAGATTCTGGAAAGAGAAAGTGTAGTCAAACAGGCTTGAGCATAAAGTAGCTTAAAAAGAAGACCTATATATAAAAGAATAACAATGAATAAAAGCTCCATCTCTCACTTGATAGGTATTACCTGCCTGAAAATTAAAATACACTTTGTGGTATCTCTGGGGAAGGGCTTCTGTTCCAAAATGAGTATCTGATGTTTGAATTGTGCAAGCCAAATCAGCTTGAAAAAACAGAAGGCTCTGCTAAGCTTTAGCAGAACAAGCCCTAACAGAATATGCCAAGGAATACATTTGACAAAACAGAAGTAGAAAAATATTTTCAAAATCAGTTCTTGGCTTAAATATAGCTTTTGGCACCTTAAGTAAACACAAAGAAGAGCTAACTTGGTGGTGCGTGTGACACTCTGAACTGCAGCAGGCCAGACTGGGGGGGTATTCATTTCTCAGCCCCTCACCTTCTTTGCCCGTCCATTAGTGACTTCACAGTTCAGGGTCCTTAGAAGGGCTGGAAAGGGAAGAACTGGACAAATGCATATCATCAGTTTTGTTAGTAACTATTATCTTCTTTAAAACCATGCTGATGGCAAACACCTTATGCCAATTCAACAGCTCTCATTATTAAATGTTCTGGATCATAGAGCCAAGTCAATGTCTCACCTGCCGTCTATAAAAAGTAAAGGGGTAACACTTCTTCTCCTGGGAAGATGTGGCAGATGTACGTTTCCATATTCTTCCCACTAAGTACAACAACAGACCTTGCATGTCACCTATAAAACGAACAAGAAGTCCCTGAAATGTAAACAGAGGAAGGCAGACCAGTTAGGAACCTCAGGACAAACCTTAGCATGGAAATGAGTCCCACGGATTTTCTTTGTACATCACATATCCCAGAACTGGAGCTGAGGAAGCCAACAACCAGTAAGTGATAATAGGTATCAACCAAAAAAGTCTAACAAAAGCCTGCTCTCTAGCTGAAGAACCAGGAAAGAGGTAGGCAAGCAAGACAGAAAACTTTTAGACAATAACTGCTCTACTCCAGCCAAACATCACAGGAAAACAAAACAAAACAAAAAAACTATGGTCCCACCAATACCCAATCCAGAAATGACCAAGGTGGAAGCCTAGACTTCTACGTTCTCTACTCTTTGATGGTAGACCCCACTCCCTACACCAGGGTGACGACAGAGATCACTGAGTATAGAGCTGGAATTTTCTTTTTTTTCTTTTTTTTTTTAAGATTTTTATTTATTTATTAGACAGGGAGAGAGATCACATGTAGGCAAAGAGGCAGGCAGAGAGAGGGGGAAGCAGGCTCCCTGCTGAGCAGAGAGCACGATGTGGGGCTGGATCCCAGGACCCTGAGATCATGACCTGAGTCGAAGGCAGAGGCTTTAACCCACTGAGCCACCCAGGCACGCAAGAGCTGGAATTTTCAACCCCACTGGGCTGAAATGAAGCCTTTCTCCTCCTTACTCCCTCCCTCCCCCACATGTGGAGACCCCATGGGAAGCCATGACTCCCATCCCACATAGCAGTAATAAAAAGCCACTCCCCAAACTAAGTGTCAATGGAAGAAGAATGAAGACCTTTGACTTCTACTCAGCCCCAGCCATAACAAGGTGTCACCCCCACTGCCCCTGCCAAGACAGTATCAACCAAACTAAGTGAAACAGAAAGTTTAAATAAGATTCTGAGTCTGAAGACAAACTATTCAAAATGTCTCCAGATTTTAACTGAAAATCCCTCATCATAACAAGCACCCAAAAAATCTCAATAAGAATGAAAAAAATAATAGGGACCCTGGGTGGCTCAGTCAGTTAAGCATGTCAGGTCATGATCCCTGCTGGGCAAGGAGCCTGCTTCTCCCTCTCCTTCTGCCAGTCCCCTTGCTTGTGCTCTTTCTCTTTGTCAAATAAATAAATAAGATCTTAAAAAAAAAATAAAAAAGATAATAACGAGATACCAACACTGAGATGACAGAGATGTCAGAATCATCTGACAAAGATTTAAGAGCATTCATTATAAAAATCATTCAAGAGCTGATTACAAACACATGTTAGTCAAATGAAAAACTATAAAGTCTCAATAAAATGGTAAAAGATAGAAAGGTAAAATAAATAAAAATTTGAGAAGTATAAATTATACTCAATTAATAGGCTCAACAGCCTATTAGCCTAGGGATACAGGAAAGAATCTATCAACTTGAAGGTAAAACATTAGAAATTATCCTATCTGAAAGAGACAAAATGGAAAAAAATAAACAGGGCCTGGGAAACCTGTGGGACTCTAACAAGAAATCTAATGTTTGCATCATTGGAGTCCTGACAGAAAGGAGAAAGAGGGCAGGGATAAAAACTTACTTATGAAATAATGACTGAAAATCTCCCCAATTTAGCGAAAACACATAAACGTAGAGATTCAAGAAAGCGAGCAAACCCAAACACAGAATAAAGTTTGAAAAATCTACGCCAAAACACATCATAATTAAATTTTTGTACACTAAAGAAAAAGCAAAATATTAAAACAAGTTAATGAAATAATACCTTATCTAGAGGAGAAAACTAATTAGAATGATGTGGATTTTTCATTAGAAACTATAGAAACCAGACAGAGGTACAACATTTTTCAAGTGCTGGGAAAAAAGAACCCAGAATTCTTTATCAGGTAAAATAGACTTCAGAAATGAAGTAGAAATCCAGACATTCTCAGATAAAGGAAAAGCAAAGACTGTTGACAGCAGACCAACCTAAAAGGCTGGCCATACAAGTTTTCTAAACAGAAAAGAAGTTATAAAAGGAGAAATTTTAGAATAAGAGTAAAGAAGAAAAGACAATGGAAAGAGCAAAAATATGAGTAAATAAAATATATCTTCCTAGTCCCCTTGAATTCCCCCCCGCCAAAAAAGTATAACTCCATCTGATGTGCATCTAAGTGTACATACAGGAAAAATTTAAGACAATATTATTGCAAAGAATGTAAATGGAGGCAAAATTTCAACAATTCACTCACTTGAATGGTGATGACCAAAATGACAATAGTAGACTACGATGAGGTATTTTATCTTTACATATATATATGTATATATGTATACATATATACATAGGTATATATATATCTTTACATAACATATATGAAAATACATACATATGTATGTGTTTGTGTGTGTGTGTGTGTATGGCAACCAAAGCCTATAAAGTGAGCCTATAATGTGAGCCTAGCTCACATGTTTTGTCAGAGAATCCTACCAAATGTTCAGAGAATTAATACCAATTCTACACAGTCTCTCCCAGAAAACTGAAAAGAGACAAGCATTTTCCAATTTATTTTATGAAGCTAGTATTATTCTCATATCAAAACAAAACAAAGGCAACGTACCAGCAAAGAGAGACCAGTATCTCTCACAGACAAGGCAAGATAGTGGCTCAGAGGATCTCACCTGAAGAGGACCCAAAGCAGCTCAGTTGCACTGTGAAGGGTAAGGTCAAGGAGCCAGTCTAGCCGGTCTCCTCTCATGTCCCGATCTGTGGGTCCTCATTTGCTCCAGGATATGGATCTGGCCGTTCAGGCCCAGTGCCCACTGGAAATGCTGTGGGCTCTGCTTGCGATAGTGGCTAGCTGGGTTCTCCAGATACTGGAGCCTATGTCCTTGCACATTAAGCCCACTTTTTTAGCCACAAAAAATAAGCAATACCCGACAATGAAATCATTTGACTGCTCATCAGTGAGTCAACTTTTAAATTCTTTGCTTCTTTCTTTTTCTCTCTGTAGGCAGACTCCCAGGCACGCCATCTTTGTAAATGGCACCAAGAAAACACTACCAGATTTTCAATGAATCAAAGAGACAATCTTTTTCACATATTTGAAAACAACAATATGCTTCACTCAACCCCAAAGTTAATTTTCCAAATGAACTGTATGAAAAGCCAACTTCCCCTCCCAACCCCATTTTAAAATGACGACATTTTAGATGAAGCTTTCAGCTTATCTTTAGAGAATGTAGTGTTCCAGTTCAAATGTGTTCTGGGAATATTTATATGTAAACATCTAAAAGCCTATCTCCTTTAACTATTAGAGTGGTGGTGAGGGAAAACAAACACTTTCATTAAAGAGATAATGCCAAGTTGACTGAACAATATCTGCTTCCAAACTTCAACAACGACTTATATACACATCATCAAAAGTGAAAACTAAAGGAGTCTTACTATTGTTTCTCTACTAGTCAAACTCATGCTATGCAGTCATCATTTACATATTCTAAAGAATTCTAATTATCAAAACGTAGGTACATATTTAAACTCTTCTAAGAAAATCTGTTTTTACTTCTAAATATGAAGCCACCCGCCATTATTTAAAGATTTCAAGAGGAAAGTCATTCAAAGATTGAATTCAGAGGAAAAATTCAAAGTCATTCAAAGGGAGTAACCGAGGAGAGACATACCACCATAACACCTGGAAAAAATATTACTTTAATTCAGGGCTCTCAACCTTATCACAACTGACATATGGACCAGATATCTTTTGTTGTGGGGAGCAGGGTCTGTGCCATGCATTGGAGGACAGTTACCGGCGTCCCTGGTCTCTATCTGCTAGAAGCCCAATGCCCAACTCATTTCCCACCAGTCATGAAAGCAAAAACCATCTCTGGATATTGTGCCAAATGTCACCTGGGAAATAAAGTGTCCTCAGTTGAGAACCGCTGCTTTAACTAAAGCATTCAGCAGCCTGGTTGAATCCTGAGAAGAGCTGAACTCTCTCTTCACCTCTGTGGGTTTAGTCGCTTGCCAATCCGACAGAACTATGGTCATCATGCCGCTTACTGTGACCCCATTTTAGGGATCATCGAAGTTTCAGTACATCCCATACAATCACAAAGTTATACACGAAGATCCCTTAGCTTTAGAGAGACTGAAATTGTAGTGGTCACTGGTCACTGGTTTTCTAGAGACTGAAAGTGTAATTTTGAAGCCTTAAGTGAATGACCAGAATTACTACAGAGCATGACTAAGAAAGTCACTATGCCTACAAATGTGGCAAGCGGGTTGTAGTCCTGGCCTAAGTTATCATAAAAAACATGAGCCCCTGTTAATCTAAATTGCTGGAATCCAGGGGCTCCTGGGTGGCTCAGTTGGTTAAAGCCTCTGCTTTGGGCTCAGGTCATGATCTCAGGGTCCTGGGATCAAGCCCCGCACCGGGCTCTCTGCTCAGCCGGGAACCTGCTTCCCTCTCTCTCTCTCTCTCTCTCTCTGCCTACTTATGAGTTCTCTCTCTCTCCGTCAAAATTAAAATAAGTAAGTAAATAAATAAATAAATAAATAAATTTTGGATTGGATCCAGCAAACGTGAATAGAAATCCACCAGGTGATCTAACTTACCCAGTAAAGCATCCAAAGGTCATCAGTGTTTTCAAAATAATCTCAATGGGGGTAAATAACCCTGGACATGATTATTTCATTTTATCTCGGTTCACTTTAATTTTTATTTCTTTCCCAGTGGAAATCTGCATAGAGTTCACAAGTTGCGGAGGAAGACAGAGCACAATTTTGTACCTCCAAGTCGTCTTTGTCTCCTTCCGTCTTTATAACCTCACCTCACACAGATCAATTCCACCTCCTGCGTGTCTCTGGAATAGGCCCGCTTCCTCCCACCACACCTCTCCTTGCTGGGCTAGTACAGATGGCTTCCGGCCAGTCGCCCACCAGGTTTGGCCTCTTCCACAGGACATAAAACAACCTTTCAAAAGCACAAGTCTAACTTCCTTTCTCTAGTTTGTATTCCTTCATGGACTTCCTAACAGGCTTAAATGAAATCCAAACACTTTCAAGTCTCAGTGTTATCTGGACCAGGATTTAAGGCTAGATGAGGGGGAGGGGAGGGACACAGAAAACAATGTCATGCACAAGGAATAAAGACACCTTACTCTGAGTTTAGTACGAGAAGAGTTTAAGGAGCCACAACAACTGATATTCCAAACTGTATCTAAATCCCAGGGCACCTGGGTGGTTAGCATCTGCCTTTGGTTCAGGTCATGATCCCAGGGTCCTGGGATGGAGCCCCGCATCGGGCTCCCTGCTCAGCAGGAAGCCTGCTTCTCCCTCTCCCCCTGCTTGTGTTCCTTCTCTCGCTGTGTCTCTCTCTGCCAAGTAAGTAAATAAAAATAATAGATAGATAGATAGATAGATAGATAGATAGATAGATAGATAGACGAATGAAATACCCCGAAACTGCCAGGGCCTGGATTTTTGGAAGTTCAAAGGCCAAGCATCAACCTCTCTAGTTTCTCTTTGAACTTCTATGTGTCTTTCCTTTCCCTGAAACAGTGAAGGGAGCCAGACCAAGCTTAGTATAAATCTAGCAGGAGTAGAGATCGGGGAAGTTACTTTATTTGCAATGTGACTCCATTATATAAAACATAACTCCAACTGTATCCAAAGTATACATACACATGCCCATTATATAATTTTTAATTAAAATTAACTTAAATAAAATAAAGTGTAATTTAAATAAAATTTAATTTTATTTCATCAATTTAAATAAAGTAAGTTTTATATAAAAATAAAGTTTTATGTAAAAATAAATTTAAAATTAAATAAAAATTTAATCTTTTAATTTAGTTTTAATTTAAAAATTCTTTTAAAAATTCTTTATCTCCCAAGATAAAGAACAGATGGCAAAGGTAGCATCAAATTGTTTCAGAATGGAAAGATTTATCACTTGCCTTTACTCTTCTAAAGCTATGGATCTCTGTGCCCAGATAACGGGGCACAGAATGGAAACTGTTTTCATCTGATGCTTTCACAAGTTACTCCTCTAAATCAATCACCTCCAAGGTTTTGAGCCCACACAAAGAAAGATACACAAAACTGAGGGCACAGAAATGTACAGTACAATCCGTCACTGGTTGCAGGAAAAGGTTAGTATACATGTGTGTTGAAGGTGTGGAGAGCTCGGTGGAGTCCTCACCCAGCCTCGATGTAAACAAAGGGAAAAGTATAATTTTGAAGTATGGCCACCATACAATATTCATTGAAAAGGTTTCCCTACCACTTTCAAATCAAACATTCCATGAATATTTAAAGCTTCAAATTCACAGGTTCATTCAACACACACTACTGAATTCCTTTCTGTGTGCTAGTAAAACATGAGTAGTGACTGTCCATTTCATGCACTGAAGAATATCTTTTTCACTAGAGGCATAGTTTATATACCAGGCTGGTAAATTTTATCCACTCTGACCTCTCCTTACCTGAAAGCCACAGTTCGAATCTTGGTTAGGGCCTGAAATGAACATCACCGCAGGGACCATGGATCATTCTGTCTCCTGCCCACTGCCTTTCTGTTCCTAAATTTCTGAGTGTTGGACCTCAAGTATGGGAATATAAGCTACACTAAAAAAAAAAATATATATATATATAAGCTACACTGACTTTATGGCATGGTTGTTTTAGGAATGTGAAATCTTAAGCATGGATAGCACTGAGTGATTACACGGATTTTGCAATTGTCAAATAACTTAAACATGAAAATGCCTCTTGCTATCACTCCATTTCCTTCATATCAATTTCAAAAGATGAAAATTGTCTCCAGCCTTGGAACACCAAACCCAGGGGCCTTTAACTGTGCCCTCTATTACCCACCATGTGCTTCTGACCAGCATGGAGACCAGTCCGGTGTGTGTTGGGGGGGGGGGGTGTCTCATTCAGCTCCCTCCCACTCTAGCTCCCGCGTGACGGGAACACAGGAGAGAAGGAAAGACAGCATCTCATCGCCTGCAGTCTCAGAGAGCACTTCACTGAGAACCCAGAAAGGCTTAAAAAACACAGAAAGTAATGCACTGGTTAAAAGGAAACAAAATCTACATTCAGCCGCACCAAGTACGGTATAGATTCTTCCACACACAATCAACTGTGGCTTCTCAAACAGAACCAGGTCAAACCTCAGCAAAACACAGATAAGAAAACAAGAGCTTTTCTGTTCCTCCTTCCACTGAAGGCACAATGGAATTCACACAGATCTATTAATTCAAAGAGTTTTTCCACTTTGCTCACTCGGACAAGTGGAGGAGAATTCTGACTTGCCGTCATCCATCACACGATGACCACAATTTATTATGGGGCTGTGCTAGGCTCTGGCACGCATTATTTACTCCATTCCTCACCACTCTTTTTTTTTTTTTTTTTTTTTTAATTATTTGAGAGAGAAAGAGAGAGAGAAAAACCACCAGCAGGGACAGGGGCAGAGGGAGATGAGACTCCCCGCTGGGCAGGGAGTCCAACTCGGGGCTTAATCCCAGGACCCCGGGATCACTACCAGAGCCAAAGACAGACGCTTAACTGGCTGAGCCCCCCAGGTACCTCCCTCACCACTCTTTGAAAAGAAATGGTCTAGAAACGAGAAAATGATGCAAGACAAGTCGAGAAATTTGAATTGGAGAGAACGTGGGCAGCTGAATTCCAGTATGTGGCTCTTCTGCATTCTCTGCGAAAAGTCTTCTTATTTAACAAAGAAATAATTTTCCTAGGTATTTTGTGTATTGTGTTTTGTGGTTTGGTTTTGTTTCTTTCTTTCTTTTTTTTTTGAGTCTCTTCTCAAAGCGTGGTTCTGCCTTGAGTTCAATCTGGAAAGCTCTGTGTCAAAGACATTAGAGCTGCCTGCACATAATGGTGTGGGTCTCTTCTCAAACCATTCCATATCGCTCTGTATGTTACATTGTGCTCAATACAGTAAGTATTGCTGTCCTTTGTTTTCTTTCCAGATTTCAGTTCTATAATAAAAATACAATCCTCTAATATCATCAAATCTGCATCAGGCAAAGAGAAATGAAGTTTCATGAGCACTAAAAAAAAAAAAAAAATCCCTCAATATCAGCAAGGAAATTCCAGCCTACACATCCATCTCAAAGCCCTTTTGCCTGGATGATTTTAGGGTCCCTTTAAGCCTACACGTGACACAGATAGGACAAGGGTCCGCTCTGCTTGTGTCTCCCAGTTAGCCTCCCAGAAGGCTTCATATTGGAAATTGGATGATATCCTGGTGTTAGTATTCAAAGTACATCTCAGATCCAAAGGGAGTCAATCCTATATGCCACACCATCATTAAATACAGAATACACATCTTCGAAGCATATAGCTATGTAGAGACTTTCATAGAAACCAAAGTTCAACCAGGCTGTTAAAGTAGGTAGAGTAGATTTCACTGCACAATCATTCCCCAATTGCTAGGGATCCTACTTCGCATTCCCTTGAATAGAGGTGTTCATTTAGGAGTAAATACAATTTAGTCTAAATATCTAGTTTCATGCAGCTTTCCACATTGCTTGCTCCTATATAGCCAAGACTGTGGGCACTTTCCCTCACTCTTCTTAATCCAAAGGCATATTTTCTATTTGTTCTATCCAGGAGGCAGAACTAGCCCAGGGTCTCAAGTTTGAATCCCAGATACACCTTGGGCCTGCCTTGGTTTCCTTCGCTTTAAACTGGTGATAACAACAGTATTTACCTCCCAGGGATGTTGTGGGGTTTGAAGGTCAGACATATTAAGTTCTTAGCCCAGTATTTTTTTGCAGGGGATAGGTATTCCAAAAATACTAGCTATTGATATCATCATCCTTAGCCTCATTATCATATTTGTTATTGTGCCTCTTGTTTGGTATCTCCAGATATATATCCTGTATTTGGAGTAGAACATAATAGATTTTTTTTTCATGTATTCCCATCTTTTATTACATAGCCCCTCTTCATTATTCACCCCTGGAACAAAAAAGTTTGTACTAAACGATTCCAGTGTCCTCTTACCTTTGGTGGTGACCTTAATTCTATAAGCCTCTTTTATATTTCACAACATTTTATATGCATAAGATTTGAAATTGAACGTTGCTTAAAAATATTGTCCTCAAGCTGAATTTTCAAATATTTTTGCCTTCTCTGTCCTCCACTACTGTCTGTAAGTACCAAGATTCCAACTTTCTAGCAACCAAATCAAAGTACTAACTAAACAAATTAATTCTCTGGGACAACTCTTCTCAAAAGCTAATGTATCTCTCAATCATCCAGGGATTTGGTGACAATGCTGAGTCTGGTCCCTGAGACAGGGGTGAGCCCTGAAATTCTGCATTTCTAACAAGCTCGTAGGGGAGGCCAATGCTGCTGGTCCATGGATAACACTTTGAGTAGCAAAGCTATAGGGCACAGTCATCCAAAATTCTCTCTCCTTTTTTTAAAATACAACTTTGATTTTCTTTCTTTCTTTTTTTTAAACCAGCTCACAAGCCCCTTTCTGCCTGCCTACTTCAGAGGAAATTTCTTTCCAAAGCCGAAACCAAATAAAATACCTACAAAGCACAAAAATGTGCTGGGTCTAAATCTAAGGGTTTTCTTGCCCTGTGCCTTGATAGGACTCCATCAGGGTGAAGACACACTAATACTAGAAATCAATCAGAACTTAGGACCACACCTCCTTTCTTTAAGGATTAATGATCATTGCTTCCTTTTTATGTGTTTCATGCCAGATCTTTATATTCACCTGATCCCAACCACCACCACCAGGTAGGTCCTATTTTTATCCCTGTTTTGTAGAAAAGGAAAGTGAGGCTCAGCCTGGTTACGTAACTTGCCCAATATCACCCAGATCGGAATTACAGAGTCTGCCTGACTCCCAAGCCCATGCTTGTAACCACTATGCTGTGATGTACACTTATTCCAGAACTTTCAGTCCTGCTTGTGGAGACAAAGGGCATCAAACCACTCTGTGTGTCGGAGATGCTGGCCCCAGGTTCCACGTTTCTCAGCCCCGAATCTGCAAACGAGTACATGGTGAAGAAAGCAGGTGCCCAGAGTTTGCTGCAGTCTCTCCACATGTGAGATCCCGCCTGCGGTGTACAGCCTGCCCACAACAATATTGAAAAGACACAAATTATAAGTTGGCCACACTGAAATCACTCAGCGCTCCAATTTAACTGGTACTTATGGAAGGACTACTCTATGCTGTGCTGTGGGGTAAACACAGGAAAGAGAAGGAAGGTGTAGTTTCAACCTCCAATGGAACTCAGTATTTTTGGTGATGCAAGACTTCATTGATTTTATTCATTCATTTCCCAAATATTCACTCAGTGGCTGCCCCACGTTACCCACTGTGTAGAATACCAGGGCCATGATGGGGAAGATGCGGAACAAGGGCTTCACTCTCTCTGAGTTCACAGTCAAGCAGTGGAGACAGACATTAAATGTGCGATTACACAAATATTCACAACGGTGAGGAATGCAACAAGCATCAAGTACAAGATGCTCGGGGAGACCTGGCTTAGTCTAGGAGCACAAGAATACTTCCTAGAAAAGTTAGACAAGGTTAGGATAAATACTCAAACACCCACGTTTATGAACCTTTTGTGGAGGGATTGGCTATACAAAGCGAATGTCCCTTGACTGCTCTGATACCAACACATTCGTTGGCAACAAAGAACATTATTGTCTTCTGAAAAAAGCTTCCAGATCTCATTAGGAGAAAATGGGCCAGACTTCTACTCTTATCATATGATTACTTCAAGTCATGCTTAAAATCACAGAGAGCTGGAGTGTCAGAAAGTTTCCTGACATCTGTCTTCTAATGCTTCTTTCCACTTTCAGATGAAACAAATTTTGCTATAATGAAACAGGATGAACAGGGACCATCATCTCCCTGGGAGGCCACAATGTCTCGTCTTCCATAATAAGCTATTACAACACGTTGGAATCATCCATACGATGCCAAAGGACCAATTATTACTAGAATTTAATTCTGGGAATAAGATTGGTAGGGAGAAAAGCATCAAGTTCAAACAAAAATACACTCATCAAACTGGCACCTCGTAGGCCCTTCCAACAGAACACTGAACTACACCCCAGGATTCCAGCATGAATACTCATTTTCTGAAGTAAATTAGGCACCCTTCAGGACACAGAGTCATCTTTCCTGACATTATTTTAGAGCTCTAGAAAGTAAAAAACAAATTGAAAAGCCCCAATGCATACCCTTATGCACATTTGCTCACAGGATGGTTTGCAACTAGATTAATTGTGGGTATATATTCCCCCAGGGGGTAAAACAGCCTTTTCCCCTCCCCAGTATGGAATCTCAAATGAGTGGGAAGCAAAGCAAATGTCAAACAACACCTCCATTATCATATGTAAATTGCAGAATAAATGATTTCCTGTCAACAAAATGAATTCTGTATGTTGTTTTGGAAGTGGCATCTTATTAAACACACAAGTCATTTTCATATTTAAACAAGGACGAATTCAGGGAAAAACAGCCATTTAAAATGAGATCATGGTTTTTCAGGGGGGAAAAGCTTGAAAATTAAGATTCGAAAACCACAAAAACACAGCAATAACCAGTAGACCCGAGTGCATGAGGATCAAAAGGGGGCACAGCTGAGCTGCGGCCCCACCCTGCTCCTTCTAAGCTGGTGGAATCATGGATGTGACATGAAGCGTGGAAAGGTCACAGACTGGCCCTCAGCACTGGTAATTGTTACCTGCTGTCACCACTCTTAGAATGATCCTTGTGTATTTCTCTATTGCTGCCATCCAGAAAGCAGGCCACTGACAACCTAAAGAAAACGGGAATTGCCAAGAACTCTACTATTGAATTCAGGCTCACTCAGAACAAACCAAAAGGTGAATTAAAGGAGAAAAAAAAAATACAAATAATCAGAAGACTGGATCCACTCCCTCTCCATCACTCCATGAAGAAGCCAACTTGTTTACATCTGACATGCAAATGTGCAGCCCGGCCCGGATTTACATGAAAAAAAAATCCTCATCTAAATGAGGGACCCACAAACATTTTCTGTAAAAGACCAGGCTGTAATTATTTCAGGCTTTGCCTACCATTCGGACTCTGTAGCAACAACTCCTTTCTTTCAGCTGCTCAGCACGAAAGCAGCCACGGACAATGGGGAGATGAATGCCCATGGATATGTTCCAATAAAACGGGTAGTGTACCCATTTCTGACCTACATAGAAGTTTGAGAAGACAGTATGGTAGGGTTGTTTGTTTGTTTTTGGGTAAACTCTACGCCCAACGTGGGGCTCAAATTCATGACCCCAAGATCAAAAGTCACCCCGAGATCATTCCACCAAATGAGCCAGCCAGGTGCCCCAAGGGTAGGTATGTTTTTGCTTGCTGTTTTTCTAGCAGATAGTTCTCGCTCCACTTCCTGAAATTCCTGTCTACTGAGGGCAGGGAATGGATGGTAGAGCAGAGACGTGGGATAGCAGGGCAGAGGACGAAGAACCTGTTCCGAAGGGCACCTACCTGTGCTGAGCATATAGTGGGATCCACACACATATGTCTGGGATGTTTTATTTCTTTTAAAAGAAATAAAAAGGCTGGGACGCCTGGGTGGCTCAGTTAAGCGTCTGCCTTCGGGTCAGGTCATGATTCCAGGGTCCTGAGATCAAGCCCTGCATTGGGCTCCCTGCATGGCAGGAAGCCTGTTTCTCCCTCTCCAACTCCCCCTGCTTGTGCTCCCTCTCTCGCTGTGTCTGTCTCTGTCAAATAAATAAATAAAATCTTAAAAAAAAAAAAAAAAGAAAAGAAAAGAGCCAGGGAACCTGGGTGGCACAGTTGTCTAAGTGTTTTCGGCTCAGATCACGATCTCAAGATTGTGAGATCGAGCCCCACACAGGGCTCCATCCTGGGCATAGAGCCTGGTTAAGATTCTTTCTCTTGGGGCGCCTGGATGGCTCAGTGGGTTAAAGCCTCTGCCTTTGGCCCAGGTCATGATCTCAGGGTCCTGGGATCAATCCCCACATCAGGCTCTCTGCTCAGCAGGGAGCGTGCTTCCCCCTCTGTCTCTGCCTGCCTCTCTGCCTACTTGGGATCCCTCTCTTTCTGTCAAATAAATAAAATCTTAAAAAAAATTATTTCTCTCCCTCTCCTTCTGCTCCCCCACTCTGTTCCCCTCTACTGGAAAAAAAAAAAGAGAGCTAAGGCCACAGAATGAGATTGAAACAGAGGTACAAATATGAATTAATTTAAGATAGCAAAATGCTAACATCTGCAAAATCTGGGAAGTGAGAGTCTTGAGTTGGTTATCTGTGCTTCTCAAAGTACTGGAGCTGAAGGACCAGGGTCTTCAATTTCCACGTTGCTGCAGACTGAGACTTTTGCATTTACAACAAAGACCACCACTTTGGGCAACTGCTGTAAAAATGTCTAAACTCTTATTCCCACTTTCTCTGCTGGCCTCCTTCTGGGCCGATGACAGTTTGCACAGGGGCACCACTCCTCAGACTATACTTTGAGCGCCACATATACTATTTTCTGGGGGTTACTTCCCCCTTATGTTTGAAATACGGCACAACTGAAATTTTTAAAAACAATAAAATCAGAGAGGAAGAGACCAACCAGAGATGGAATCTGAACATCTGGAGGCCATGGAGCCAATCTGCGGACACGCCAACCAAAGGGCAGGCCGTGTCTGAGGACTCTTTTGTAGAGGCAGGATCAACTGTGGGCCCGGTAGGTACCCGTTCCTGTGTCAGGGCTCCGGAGAGTAAGTCACAGTGCTCGTTGACCTCAGGGAGCTTTCCGTTTGATCCAGGATTTTTCACCCTGGCCCAGCGGACGTTTTGAGCTGGACAGCTCTTTGCTGTGGGCAGCCGTCCAGTCCTGTGTAGTACGCTTAGCAGCCTTCTTGGCTTCTATCCACCTTCTCCAGTTGTGAAAACCAAAAAAGCCCTCCAGACATTGTCCGATGCCCCATGAGGACCAAAAAATGACTTCAACTGTGAACAAGAACTGTAATACACCAAGTAGTGTGGAAGGGTCTTCACACCAAAAATGGTGGACCCTCATAGAAACACAATGTCCATGGGGCACCTGGGTGGCTCAGTCAGTTAAGCAGCTGCCTTCGGCTCAGGTCATGATCACAGGGTCCTGGGATCGAGCCCCGCATCGGGCTCCCTGCTCAGTGGGGAATCTGCTTCTCTCTCTCCCTCTGCCTGCCCCTCTGCCTACTTGTGCTCTGTCAAATAATAAATAAAATCTTTAAAAAAAGAAAAAGTCCTAATTAAAATATCGGTTCCAACTGAGTGATGGTGATGGCTGTTAGGAAAATGGGAAACTGCCTTCCTCGTGCTCCATGACATTCCCACAGTTCCCAGTTGTGCTGGGCTTCAGCACCGACCAGATCCCATCACCTATGGTGTCACGGAAGGTTCACAATAGCCTTGCCAAGCAATTATTGCATTTTGCACTGCATGGAAAAGAAAAGAGAGATAATATCTCTACCACCACCAATAATACAAAAGTCAACATGTACTGAGGACGTATATACATAAACTAGTATTCTAAGACCTTTATCACATTTAATGCTTATTACAGTCCTATTAGGTCACATCTAACAGTGCCCCATTTTATAGACAGAGAACTGAGGTTAAGACATATTAGGTAACTTGTCCGAGGTTATAGCACTCTCAAGCAGAAGAGGGACTTAAATTTTTCCACACCAATAGTGGTTCCCTAATCTAGCTTCACATGTAGAAAAACAGCCGGTTCTTATTATTCGTGGAGTGTGCATTTGTGAACTCACCTCTCCAGAACAACGTCTTTGTAAGCCCAAAATCAACACTCACTGCACTTCTGCTGTCATTTGAACACACGCACAGA
>CM053603.1:26151305-26176713 GCA_028646535.1 Procyon lotor
CCTTGTAGACACTCAATCACATGTTACTCTAGTAAAAGCTCTGAGAGACAAGAAACAAGGGGGGAAAAAAAACTGCTCTGAGAAACCCGGAAGGGAAGAGAGGAATGAAATACGTCTAAAATATGTTTCCATGAGCAGTTCCTGGACGGGAGCTGACGATGGATCTCTTTTAAACAGCTATAAATTCCAGGGAACAATGTTGAAAAATGTGTGACTATCTGGGTGGCAGAGGCCACAGAGAAGATACAACAATCTAGCACTGATGGTCCCTTCGGCACACTGAGAGATTCTGACCCTCATCTCTTCAGGATGAGGGGGCCCTGCAGATCAAACACCACACAACCTGGGTGCCCCCAGAAGTTCAAAAACTGCCCCACTCGCCACAGAACTACATCTAAGGGCCACCGTTAGGAGGAGATGTGCACTAGGCTTCACTGGGTGTTTCTGCGAGACAATATCCATCCCAACCGAGACAAGAGGACCCAGCTGAAGCCCTCTAAAAGCACCTACAATGATCGCACTGAAAGAGACAAGCATAAGAATGTCCTCATACAATAAAAATATCTGTATCCTGTGTGTTCAGTGAATGAAAATGGCTTCCTTCTCCCTACAAGGAGAACAGAAGAGAAGCATCTTCAAATTGTGACATTTGCATGTTCAAAAGGCCTGTAGCTCAACTATTTGGGTGACATGGGGAGGGCTTCCAGGAAGAAGGGAGCACAGGGCGTGGCTCTGAGTAACAACTCAAATTTGGACAAGTGGGACCAGAGTGTGCACGTATGTGTGTGCTGGTGGGTTGACCAGAGGGGTGGCTGTGGATGTAGTTGGAATAGAACAAAAAGTAGCACAGAGAAGAGTTTGATTCATCAGAATTCCACGGTGGCCCATTCCTGTGAGAAAAGCAGCCAGAAGGTAAAACTTAATTATACTTTCCGGGGCCACTGGAGACATTCTTGTGGGAAGAGTCTGATGTGTGCTCGGCACCGGCCCGGGAAGGAAGGGCTGCATGTGTGGGAGAAGAGAGCCAGGAGGAAGGAGCGTCTTCTCAGAAGGAATCTCGGACTCTCATGGAAAACTTAAATTAATAACAGAGTCTTTAAAGTCATCATGATAGAATGTTGAAGGGTGGAACGTGAACTCTGAGGCCAGGCTGCCTGGATCCCCATTCCAACTCTGCCATTCACCCGGCTGTGTGACCTGGGGCTGGTTGCTTAACTTCTCTGTGCCTCAGTTTTCTCAGGTGCAAAATGGGGATGTTAACAGTACACTTACCCTAAAAAGGCTGACGTGAAGTTCAAAGGAGCATTTAAAGCACTCAGCACAGTACTTGGCGCACACAAGTGCTTTCAAACAGTTGTGAGCTAGAGCTGGCTCATACAGCTTCATGAGAGCCAAATCTTTCCTGATTCCATATTCACTGATATCAGACATCGCTCGCCACACCAGAGTCAGGTGTTAAACATTTACCAACGCATCATACACACACGTATACAGGTATATACATATACATGTATAAATGGCCATGCATCTCCACGAATGTGTTTGCCATCATTATTATCATTACTATGATTTTATAAAATGTGACTCAAGCAGAGACTGAATCTTTTTTTTTATTTTTTTAGTAAACTCTATACCCAACATGGGGCTCACACGCATGGCCCCCAAATCAAGAGTTGGATGTTTTACTCACTGAGCCACCAGGCACCACCAAAAGAGACTGAATTCCTGGCTTGGATATAGATTATAAGAAAATTCTGAGGTTGCTCCAAATTGTAACCCACAGCAAATGTCTATCGAGTGCCAGCAACAGGTGTGGCACAGGTGTAGTCATTAGGAGCTACAGAAAAAGTATAGCAAAGGGCCTTGCCCCCCCCAATGAGTGTACAACTTAGCTAGGATTTTTTGCAAAGATAGTAGCAGAAGTAAGACCCAAACTCACCCCATCTTATTAGCACCCCCCCCACCTCTTCTTCCTTGCCCCAGGATTAAAGGAAAAGCAAGTAGGAATCTGGCACCAAGCAGCCAGTGCTACTGACTTTCCTCGGGATCACTGTGAGCACCACTGGAGCCTGTCTGATTTTACTCCTTGCCCCCAGAAACCCTGGCAACCTCCATAGTTAATGTGGACAAATACAGCCATTGCCCAAAGCTACGCGTATTTGCTACTCATCTCTCCCACTAGAGACATACAAAAAACCCCAGCCACACCCACATGGACATTTTTCAAATTAGTAAAAATCAACAAGCCTGTATTAGCCCCTAGAATGCGTCAAGGTGCTTTTTGTAACTTTCTACCTTTGGGAGCTATTCATTCACTCTTTTTAGCCATGTCTTATGATGTAGCAAAACTGAAATTCAGGAACTGTAATGCTAGTTAATTAGAACACCTAATGTTTATTGAGAATTAACCATTAGCCATGCACATTCCTCTTGGTACTTTCCTTTACTCCTCACAACCCTATGACATAGCCTGTTAATGTCCCCATTTTACAGATGGGAAGATTAAGCGTTAAGAGATTACATAACCTGCCTGGGATCACAGAGCTGTAGAGAACTAAAATTCCATCTGGAGTCTGAGAAACCCTAGAGCTGTAAATCCTGTGCTTCTCCATCCCTGCACTCCTGTCTTTTGGGGCTAGGTGATTCCTTGCTCTGCAAGGCTGTGCATTATATGTTTAACAACAGCTCTGGCCTCTACCAACCAGATATAGAAGCAATTCCATTTTTTGGTTTTTTTTTTAAGATTTTTTATTTATTTGATAGCGAGAAACACAGCGAGAGAGGGAACACAAGCAGAGGGAATGGTAGCGGGAGAAGCAGGCTTCCTGCAGAGCAGAGAGCCCGATGCGGGGCTCTATCCCAGGCCGCTGGGATCATGACCTGAGCTGAAGGCAGAGGCTTAACGACTGAGCCACCCAGGCGCCCCCGTTTTTTTTTTTTTAAAGACATATTTATTTGAGAGCAAGAGCATGGGGGGTGTGAAGGGCAGGGGTAGAGGGAGAGAGAGAGAATCTCAAGCAGACTGGGCTGAGCCAGCAGCCTGATGCAGGGCTCCCTCCCGGGACCCTGAGAGCACAACCTGAGCCAAAACCAAGAATCAGATGCTTAACTGATGGAGCCACCCAGGCGCCCCAGCAATTCCCATTTGTAACAATTAAGTGTCTCTAGTAAGAAGCAAACTCATATAAGTAAGTTTGCCAAATGTCCCCTCTAGGCCAAAATCATCCCTAGTTGAGAACTACTTCTATAAAAATGATGAGAAATAGAGCAGAGGAATTCCCAAATCCAACTATGTATTAGAAATGCCTAGGGGATACATTTAAAAATAAGATTAAAAATGCAGGTGCCAGGCTCTACCACTGATACAGAAAATCTGAATTTGTAGGGGCTCAGTATAACAGTCCTGGAAAAACTATTAGGGGAGACATCTGACACCAATTAGTCACATCATCTTAGGAAATTGCTTACCCTTTCTGTGCCTCAAATCCCTTATCTATAAATTGAATGGGCAAGGCTAGACTATATATAAGACCTCCGCAGAGCTAATAATCCATTCTGTGAAATCACCTGGCACCCCTCACTCTGCTCCATCCCACACTGCACACAGTGGGTCAAATCCCTAACAGAAAAAGTATGTACAACTCCAGTCTTCTTATAACTATGAAACAATCTGGCCAAGGACAGATTCCTTAACACAAATACAATCTCTTCACTGTGGACACAAAACCAGCGCAGAATCACTGCTAGAGAAAGGCTGATTCCCACTTCACGTCTGAGGGTAAAAATTTAATCCCAAATGAGAAATGCATCTCCCCGTTATGCAAAATGTTTGCGCATCCGTGAGGAAAAAAAAAAAATCCCCCAAACCAGGATCACCATAACGCATGCTCACTAGAAATCTATGACTTGTGACACCAGGAATGTGTTCACAGTTTCTGATTCATGAACAGCATTCATGTTATTTATATAATAAAATACAAAAGAAGAAAGTGGGAATTTTCTACACCCTCGATGTGTCCCAGATCCAATTCCCAACTGGCTAGAATTCATTCCATGACAAGTAAGTACTTCAGAGAATAAAAACCATCATCGCCATTATCTGTATATACTAGTTAAGCACAAAGTGAGAAAATTGCTGATAGCGCAAACCAATAGCTTAAAAAGAAGACATTTTTCCTTTGCTTTTATCGATTTATGAATAATCTGCAGGTTACATCATTTCAGGTCTCTTCTACTTTATATGCCTGTTTGTAAAAATGAAATGAAAATGGTTACATTGGAAAGTGTCTGGACTTGTTAAAGCAAAAATTGAGAGTAACTATTCTTCAAGAGGGAAAGGGAAAAAATAATCCCTGTAGGAATGTTGAATAGAAGGGTGTTGTAGGGGACAGAAAGGAAGGGGAAAATGTCCTGGATTAGGAAACCATGATATACTTTTCTGCCCAGAAATTGCATGTTACCAATTAATTAGATGATCTGATAACACTAAATAAATTTACTAGAAACTGATCTCACAGGAAACAGATCTACAGCTGTAATTTCAAATCCATTCCTCTAAATATATACCACCAGTACACTCTAGGATGGGCAGGGCTATTCAATGTTAAAGTGTTAAAGAAATCATTCTACCTTTCTGGGTGAATATGGAATTACAGAAGAAGGGAATCTATTGATCTTAAGTGAGGTGCCACTAGGCCACGATCAAGAATGAACAATCGCTTTCTTCTTTCGCAGCTTCTTATTTGATGTGTTAGATAGGTTCTGAGAAGGGGAGTGCTAAAGAATACTTATTCCCAAACCCAATAGGACATCACCTAAATGACGCCTACCGCCATCTATTGGTCGCAGACGGAATTGCACTTTTACTTAGGCTTGCAGGCTTCTTTATTCACACTGGATCAGAGTTCCTTAATTGAGCATCTACCTTTTCATGTCTCTGTTAGCCATATGGATGTCTTCTTAGGAAAAATGTCCATTCGTGTCTTCTGCCCATTTCTTAACTGGGTTATTCGGTTTTGGCAGTTGAGTTTGATAAGCTCTTTATAGATTTTGGATACTAATATTTTATCAGATATGTTATTTGCAGATATCTTCTCCCATTCCATAGGAGTTTTGTTGATTGTTTCCTTTGCTGTGCAGAAGCATTTTATCTTGATGAAGTCTCAATAGTTCATTTTTGCTCTTGTTTCCCTTGCCTTTGGTGATGTGTCTAGTAAGAGGTTGTTACGGCTGAGGTCAAAGAAGTTTCTGCCTTTGTTCTCTAGGATTTTGATGGTTTCTTGTCTCACATTTAGGTCTTTTATCCATCAGGGAAATACAAATCAAAACTATAATGAGATACCACCTCATACTTCTCAGAATGGCTAAAGCTAACAACTCAAAAAACAACAGGGGTTGGCAAGGATGTGGAGAAAGGGGAACCCTCCTATGCTGTTGGTGGGTATGCAAGCTGGTACAGCCACTCTGGAAAATAGTATGGAGGTTCCTCAAAAAGTTGAAAATAGAGCTACCCTATGACCCAGCAACTGCACTACTAGATGTTTAACCCAGAGGATATAAAAATACAGATTTGAAGGGGTGCATGCACCCCTAACATTTATAGCAGCATTATCAACAATAGCCAAACTATGGGAGAGCCCAAATGTCCACTGACTGATTAATGGATAAAGATGTGGTATGTATACACAATGGAATATCACTCCTCCATCCAAAAAAGGAAATCTTGCCATTTGCAACCACACACATGGAACTAGAGTGTATTAGGCTAAGCGAAATAAGTCAGTCTGAGAAAGACAAATACCATGATTTCACGCATATGTGAAATTTAAGAAACAAAACAGATGAGCATATGGAAAGGGGGAAAAGAAAAAAAAGGAGAGAGGGAAACAAGCCATAATAGACTCTTAAAGATAGAGGACAAACTGAGGGTTGATGAAGGGAGGTGAGTGCAGAATGGACTGGGGGGGGGGGGGGGGAGGGGTACTAAAGAGGGCACTTGATGTGATGAGCCCTGGGTGTTGTATGTAAGTGATGAATTCTACTCCAGAAATCAATATCACACTGTGTGTTAACTAAAATTTAAATTAAACAAAAAAAAACTCACAAAGTTCCTTAATTGAAGTTTTACCAGTGGAAGAACATCTTTATACTATTTTTAAAAAGATTTTATTCATTTATTCATGAGAGAGAGAGAGAGAAGCAGAGGGAGAAGCAGGATCCCCACAGAGCAGGGAGCCCAATGCACCACCTGATCCCAGGACCCTGGATCTCGAGCCGAAGACAGACACTTAACTGACTGAGTGACCCAGGTGTCCTCTTTATACTATTCTTAATGGTATACTGCAGAAATTCTTGAATATTTCTCCTCATGTTTTTATCCCTTCTGTGGCCAATGAATGAATTCTCTGAAGTGATCTGGAAGTAAAGTCTAAAACAATTGCCTCAAATTTCCTGATGCCTCATATTTTATCTCGAAATTTCATATGAATTGTGTGCTGCACACTAAAGTAATCCACGTCTGGTACTCTGTAAAAATATTTAAGAGTATTTACTGCTTGACTGTTGATGTTTTACCACCAAATATTCAGGCTAAATTGATGATTCATTCGAGAGTACCATATTCAGCCCCTAGTTTCAGGTAAACCCAGATACTTACAACCTCCAGAAATGCGCTTGCCCCATTCTGAGAGAAACAATCATGAAGTCAACCTCTGCTCTGCCACAGTTGCTCTGTGCCTACGCTGAGCCTCATTTTCCTTCTGTGTACTGCAAGGATCTTGCACAGGGTCTCTTTGAGTGCTTCTAACTCAGCAGCCTCTGCAACAACGGCCATCAGACTGGCAAGAGGCAAGCTCGATTCCTCTCACTACTAGCTGCAGGTGCACACTGTTACAAAATGGGGCTTAATAATGTAATAATTCTACTATTTTATGTAGTATAAAATTAAATTAATAAAATATTGTCAATAGGCATTCCCTGTTTCGTATATATTCCTAAAAGCTCTTATATTCAAGCTGGCAACATAAAAACTCCTCCCTCCATTCTCCTCATTAGCAAAAGGGGGAAATGCCTTACATGTGGGGTCACCTCATATTTAAGCACACACTGTAATTCAATAAGGACGGACTTAGAAGGGCATCTGGCTGGCTCAGTTGAAAGAGTGTGCAACTTTTGGTCTCAGGGTCATGAGTTTGTATAATGTCTATACATTGAGTATAGACATTACTTAAAAAAATAAAATCTTAAAAAAAAATTTTTTAAGGATAGACTTGGAGCTCAAGGGTGGGGCAAAAGTGGATGCCCAAGACCTAAGCAACACAATAGCAAAACAGATATACAGATGACAAATAAGCATATGAACAGGTGCTCCAGGGCATGTGCTGGCATGGAAATGCAAATTAAAACAAGGAGCCGCCACTATACAACTGTTAGAATGATCACAATCTAAAACACTGACGACATCGACTGCTGGCAAGGATGTGGAGCCACAGGAACTCTTACTCATTGCTGATAGGAATGAAAAGCAGTATAGCCACCTTGGAAGACAGTTTGGAGGTCTCTTGCAAAACTAAACATACTATTACTATAGTTTGCAGCAATCATACTCCTTGGTATTTACCTAAAGGAACTGAAAAATTACATCCACACAAACTCTGCACACAGACATTTACAGCAGCTTTTATTCATAACCAGCACATCACAGAAGCAACCACGATGTCCCTCAGCAGGTAAATGCATAAAAAACCTGAGACACATCCAGGCAAGGGAATATTATTCAATGTAGAAAGCAAGGAGCTATCAAAAAATTAAACAACAACAACAAAAAGGAATGAGCTATCAAGCCATGAAAAACCACTGAGGAACCTCAAATGCATAGGACTAAGTGAAAGAAATCAACCTGAAAAGAATCATCTTGTATGATTCTAAATATATGACATTCTGGGAAAGGCAAAACTACAGAGACAGTAAAAGGATCGGCGGCTGCTTGGGGTCAGAGAAAAGGGGAAAAGTGAACAGCCAGAGCACATAGGATTTCTAGGACAGTGAAAACATTCTAACTACCACTACAATGATGCATGCATGACATTACACATGTGTCCAGACGCAAAGAATATGTCTATAACGCCGAGTGAGCCCTCATGTAAATTATGGCCTCTGGGTGATAACAACGCATCAATGTAGGTTCATCAGTTGTAACGAGTGTCCCACTCTAGGGGAGGGGATGCTGTGAAGGGGATAGGCTTTGCACATCAGGGGACAGGGGAGACACAGGAACTTTGTATCTTTTTTCTCTCAATTTTGCTGTAAACCTAAAACTGTTCAAAAAAAGAAACTCATCAAAATGTGTGTGTGTGTGTGTGTGTGTGTGTGTAAAGAAAAAAGACGATGGGGCTCCTGGGTTAAAGCTTCTGCCTTCGGCTCAGGTCCTGATCTCAGGGTCCTGGGATCGAGCCCTGCATCGGGCTCTCTGTTCAGCAGGGAGCCTGCTTCCCCCTCTCTCTGCCTGCCTCTCTGCCTACTTGTGATCTCTCTTCCTCTGTCAAATAAATAAATAAAATCTTTAAAAAAGAAAAGAAAAGAAAAAAGATGTTAAGGAGCTTAGATTTCCCCACTTGGTGGCCTGTGGAGTTTTCACACTCTGACAAGCCCAGCGAGATAATGCCCCCGAGTGGGTAAGCCAATCACAGCCTCAGCAGCATGAGGCCTTTCGTTAACATTCTCGCAAACATTGAAGAGTGCAAGCCTTCCGATGTATTTTCTTTCTTTCTTTCTTTTTTTCCTTTATTTGACAGAGAGAAACAGCGAGAGAGGGAACAGAAGCAGGGGGAATGGTAGTGGGAGAAGCAGGCTTCCCGCCGAGCAGGGAGCCCGATGCGGGGCTCGATCCCAGGACCCTGGGATCATGACCTGAGCCGAAGGCAGACGCTTAAAGACTGAGCCACCCAGGCGCCCCCCGATGTATTTTCAAGAACAAGTATATCTCCCCTATGATCACAGACATTCCCAGTCCCACAAGGTACCAACGAAACCCTATACACAGGAACTCTAGTTTCAGGAAAAGGGGCAAAGGGTAAGAGATGGAGCATCACCAGACCAATCCCTTCTTTCTCTCTTTCACGGACACGATTCAGCTTCCCCAGGTTCTAAAGCAGCTATTTCCGGACAAGCTTCCACACAACCTTTCCCCTAAAGTGACCCCCCAAAACCCCAGAAAACAAAAAAGAACATTCCAATGCGCCTTCCACCTGTTCAGTATTCCCACTCCAGCCCCGAGCCAGGTGTCCTCCAGTCCGAAGGCTGCCCACCAGGCACCCTGCTGTATAATTCAGAATCTGGTACACTTCCCAGTCAGATCAGTAGTCTAAATTTGTACTACCACAAAAGCTTTGAGCGATTAATCAGTTGCAAATCAAATATTAAAAATGAGGATTAATCTCATCACTGCAGCCTGACAGATGCATTTAGTGTTAATAAATAAACTTCAAACTTCCTGCAGACACTGCGAAGTGCATTCCCAATTTGCTTTTGCTCCTGGTTCCTAATAAGGAGGAGGGGGAGAGCTCCATTGATATTCTAAGGCTGCGCTACCCAAGTATTCAAGCAGCCAGCTCTGCTGTATCTCATAAGAAAAAAGCATCAGAAATTAGAGGGGCCAAAACATTCTGACCTGATGCTCTCTGATCTCCCTAACAAACCTTCAAATAGACCGTCAGTCTCAATCACATCGTGTGGGCAGTGAGATTCATGAGGCCAAATAAAAATACCATTACGATATTCAGGGACATGTGCAATCCAAGGATAGATGAAAAACTCCATATGTTTGGGGTTTGCAGTATAATTTAAAACAGCAACATACTGGCCTGAAAAACGGAACCCCCATGGCCTCCAAACTTCAAGGATAATGGAAGATGCTTGGTAAGAATAAACCAATTCAGAAAACTGAATTCATCAGTTTCAAAGCAATTTCTGCCAAAGCACAAATGGCAATTTAAAAATGGGCTAAAGTGCCAGAAAAATACTACTTGAAAGTTTAGTAATAGCATATTAGAGCACATATATAAAAGTTACATCTTGTACACCTGAAACTAATCATAGACTATTATGTATCAATTATACTTCTATTTTTAAAAGTCACGTGTTATGGAGTGTGTAAAACTCTGCAGAGGGACACGTGAAGGCATATAACACTGCGCACGGTGAATTCAACAGCATATTAAAAACAAAACAAACAAAAATCAAACCCACCATGAACCAAGTAGTACTTAAACCAAAAAGGGAAGAAAAGTATAATAAAAAGATCCACTGGGGTCTGAAAACCACACATTCTAGCATACTTTTAGTATAGCATGACGACATTTATAGTATTGTATTTAATAGTGAATTTTGGAAACTGAGAGGAGTTACAAAATGATGATATATCTCTACAAAGAAATTCTACATAACCATTAGAAAGAACAAGACTTACACACTCGCAATAATGAGAGGAAAATGGACCCTAAAAGGAAATGGATGGAAACTACAGTCACATTTTTATAAAAGCCACAACATGTACACGTATGTATGTATATATATATTTAAAGTAAGAAGCATGGAAAGGCATACAGTGAACAATTACACATGGTTAGCTCTGGGGAAAGAAATTGGGGCAGGGGCTTGCTTTTACTCTAGAAATTTCTGAAATCTCAGATTTTTTAATGAACATATTTCTTTTGTATTTAATTTGCAATTAAGTACACACACACACACACACACACACACACACACACAAATAACATATACACACACTCTGGAAGCTAAGGAGAAAAAAAAAACCTGAATTAAAAACACAGAATGAGAACCAGCCCAGAGAGGGCATCTAGGGAAGGATGCCCACACCTCCATCCACCTCCACCAAAAACAACGCTCCTTTTTATGAAGACTCTAGGGAACAAGATGGCAGCGTTTCCAGATAATCTAGTCAACTGCTGCACACCCTCATTGAGGAACATGCCTTTTATCTATACCCTTCTCCTCATTCTCAGCCCAGGGCCAATCCTTTTCTACTTTCCTCTGGAGCTATAGAAAACAGATGGTTACGCCATCTTTTGAATTTGTCAGTGAATCACACAAAACCAACACCATTTTTCTGGGGGGACAGTTTGCGTCTGACAATACAGAGTGACATGTCCCAGTGTGCTCTTCACATGGGAACTTACCAGACTTCATTACTAGAGCTACTCAAAGGGGTTCTACCAGATGTAATTAATTTAATAAAAACAAGTATTAATTCAGGGTCTCCCATGAACTTAGTATTTTATTACAAGCTGTGAAGGGTCCTTTAGAAATGTAAAATATCATGGTTGGGAGGGAGAAAATGATAACAAGGGGATAAAGAATTCAGATTACGTCAAGATTAATTAGGAGAATGTGCTCATTTTTTACTACTATTAGTAATAAAATATTATTAATATTTTACTATTATTGAAGCATGAATAACATGTTTAGAGTTGAGCCTTGGACAAACAGGGTGAGGAGAGAGAACTTTAAAAACTTTTTAAAATTGTACTATTTTGTTTTGCCTTTCTTTTTAAAAGCTTTTGGTATTTACTCTTTGCCAGCAAGGCCCAACGAGCTTTGAAAAGGAGAGCCAGAAAGTGGGGCTCAGGGCCAAGAGCAAGGCAGATTGAGGAAGACTAAGAAGTTTCTGCAGTCACTGAGGCACCCTGTGGGGATAGCTGGGTTGGGGGCAGTGGCCCCGCCATATCAATGAACACCTGATCCGGTTTGATGATAGACTAGCAAGGTTTGGGGCATCCTTGACAAAAGGGGATGTTTCTGTCCATTACAGAAACAGCGAAAGAAAATGTGAGATCCAAGAACATTGCTTAAGATAATGAAGAAGAAATCATGTCAGGACGGAGAAAGTGGAAAGCAGTTTAAAAATGCAAAATGGGGTTGGGGTACGTGGGTGGCTGAGTTGGTTAAGCGGACGACTCTTGATTTCGGCTCAGGTCATGATCTCAGGGTCAGGGGATCAAGCCCTGAGTGGGGCTCTACGCTCACTGGAGAGTCTGCTTCAGATTTTCTCTATACCTCTCTCTCTGCTCATCCCTCTGCTGGCTCTCTCTCTCTCTCTCACAAATAATAATCTTTAAAAAAAATTCAAAATGGGGGGCACCTGGCTCACTCAGTCAGTAGAGCATGTGTCTCGACTTCAGGGTCATGAGTTCAAGCCCCATGTTGGGTATTAAACTTATTTAAAAAAAAATGTCAAAATGGGACCCAAATTTATCACTTAGTGTTGCCTCTTCCCTTTCCACAACTGACAGCCTTCTGCAGTTACTGTCAAAGTGTGGGGGTCACTTCTCCTTTTGCCCTTACTCTTTTGTATCTCTCACTCTTTGTACCCACGTCAAAAGGTACAACCCTTCAAATGCCAAGTGACCCAACTCTGCCTAATCCAAATCTGCAAAGACACAAACTACAAAACAAAACATTAGAGGACATGTCACATATGAGGACAAAAACTCAAAACTCAATTAATTATCAGTAGGCTGTGTGTGTTTCCTTCCTATTAAAAACATTAGCTACTCATATGGCAAAATGACAGTATTTTTTGCTTTAAATAATCACTGTGTGGACCAAGAAATTAAACCAAAGTCTTCCTTGCTAACAAAATAAAACTGAGTGTTGTGGTGCCTGGATGGCTCAGTGGGTTAAGCGCCTGCCTTTAGCTCAGGTCATGATCCCAGAGTCCTGGTATCAAGTCCCACACTGGGCTCCTAGCTTGTAGAGAAGCCTGTCCCTCTCTCTGCCTGCTGCTTCCCCTGCTCGTGCTCTCTCTCCCTGATAAATATATTAAATCTTAAATAAAAAAATAAAAGTGAGTGTTACATGAGATCAAGTAACAACATAGTGGGATTAAGAGAAACATACAGAAGTCCCTTAGCCCTAAGTAAAGAGAGGGAATAATCCACATGTCCTCATGTCCACTCAATGTTCTCGGACTTCATAAAGACTGTGGGAAGCACAGGCATACTTGGTGACACTGTCGCTGACCCACAGCTTGTCTTGCTGATGGAAGCAGCTCAGGACCATCTTGGCTTTTCCCTGCTTTTGCTCATCAGTGCTGCTCTGCCTTCCAGATTTTCATTAGCCTCTTGTGCTAACACTGAACAAGAAAACTGTCACCTGGCCTAGTATCTTTCCCACCCAGAAACTCAAAAGGCTTCTGAAAATCTGCACAATTCCACACATACTTATCCTGTGAATTTTGAGAAAATCTCCTAAACTTATCCCTTTTACTTCTAAGATAGTTACTTTCTATCCTCATTGATACCCAAATGAACAATTATGGGCCCTCCAATCTTCCCCAGTGAACAAAGGCTTTATGTCCGTGTTTCACTTGCTCAGGTTTTCCTCCTCAATCATGTTGTTTAATTTCTCATCAGCTAAGCAGGTCTGTGGACAATCAAAACAGGTTTTCCCCAGACGGTGTCATTTCAGCACTGAAGGGTTTCCACTCACCTGTCAACATTCTTTAGCTCAAGAACATGAATGTGGTATTCTCAATGGTCTCCAAAATTCTGCACTTGCATTGAGTTTGACACATAAATTCCACAGAAGGAGTCAGGTCTTACAATCTAACTTACAGGGATGACTTCATCGTAGGACCATTCCTGCACAGGCATCCATCGTGACAAGAACTGTAGCTCAGGTTGCCCTGGAGATTCTTCGATAAATCTTATTATTTCTTTACGAGTACTCCCACAGCCTCACAAAAGGCTCCCCTGGACTAATCAGGAAAACTCATCAAAAAGAAAAGAAAACAGGGGCACCGCCATGGCTCAGTCAGTGAAGCGTTTGACTCTTGATTTTAGCTCAGGTCATGGGATCAAGCCCTACATCCAGCCAAGTGCAAAATCTGCTTGATATTCTCTCCCTCTCTCTCTGCCCCTCCCCTTGCTCACACACACTCTCTCTCGCTCTAAAATATGTACTTACATATATACAAAAAAGAAAAAGAAAAGAGGACAAATCCAAAGCACAGGACAAAACAGAGAGAGCCTCCTACAGACGGCTGCACATTACCTACCCGTACAAGTGACTCAAGGCCCACAGCTGAGTAATGTCTCTATTTTTGGTCAGCAGTTCTCAAACCCCACAAGAGAGGGAAGAATGTCATAGGAAACTTAATAAACAAGGGTTCAGGTGTGTAAATTATCTTCCATTTTTCCTATAAAGTAGAATGAATTGGGGGCATTTCCATCAAAAAGGTAGGCTTGAATCTACCTTCTAACAGGTCTTCTTGAGTTCAATGAGACACGCATGAATTTATGACTAAAATGTCAAATGTTCCACAGAGTCCTTATTTATGCTGAAGCGCATAGTAATAAACACACACTAATGAAATATTTTAAGATCTCAATTTAATCGCCCTCTAAAGTGAAATTTTTGGAGATACATAAATTGCTGGTATCATTACTTACGTGAGTAGAAACTATTGCTAAAAATTTTATAGCTTAAAATGGTGATGCCACCCGAATCTTCGTTTGCCACGGGACTGTAACATCACGGCACACATTCTCCAGAGGCAGAAGGATGACCAGGCCCCAGGACTATTGATCAAGAGCAGGAGATAGGTGTGGCTTTTAGGAAAACCCTCCATTGCTCCCAACTTCCCTCTACCCTCCAGGAAGAAGAGTACTGTCATAGTTGGAGGGAGTGAAGGGCACGTTAGTGGTCTCCAAGCCAGGTGGTGTTTCATTCTGCTTGTCTTTGTCCACGGGGCTGTGGAATCTTTCCTCTCACCCTAGTTGGGACGAGGTTCTCGGGACAGAGCAGGGGTAAGGCTACAGGACAAGGGCAGGCCCAGACGACTGAGACATTCTGGCCTTCTTTCTTCTCCTGATGAAGTGGAATGAAGGCAAACAAAGCGTAGCTCCCATCCTGTTCCCAAACTTTTCTCCTCTCCAAATACGGGTAAGAAAGCTAGAAGGCATCCTATAGAAAAAAGCCTTCTACCTCCCCATTTTTCTTTGTGTACTTCTCTTCTCTCAGGAAATTAGGTAGGATAACACTGGAGTATCTCCCTTGGATACTCCAAACTCCCTCTGGCCAAAACAGAACGGTGGACAGCAACCTAGGGTAGTTCTCCATCGACCATTAAGGCGAAGCCCTGTGCTGTCACTCATTCTTCCCTTTTGGATTTGTTTCTGAGTGTGCTAAGACTATAGTTACCATGTAATTGATCATCCAAACAGGGAGACATGAGGGTCCAAGAGAATATATTAATAATTATACTGAGACAACCAGGAATATATACTAGAACTGTCCCGGGCAAACCAGGAAATTATGGTATGAGTTTTCTCATAATAAAGTGGAAAGACTGGATATTCAAGTTTGAACTTTGGGAAGGATAAAGGATTGGTTCTGGCCTACACTGGTTTCTACACAATTTTGGCTCACTGACGGGGCTCAGGAAAGGAGTTCTCCACAATTCTGTAGGTCCAGCTGTGCTTAATCAAAATCGGTGGTGGGGCTTGGGGACAAAAGCATCTATGTTCTTATTACTTTGATTCATCATTCTGCATAAGTGTCTCAGGAACTTTGAGAACACAATCTAGGCAGCCCTTCACTTATAGGTTAAAACACCATTAGAGACACTTAAGAACATCCGTTCCATTATTTATGACCCAAGAATAATTCTAAATCACTGCCTCTGAATTTATTCCTTCTCTTTTCCAAAGCCTTTGTTCTTACTCATAGCCCACAGCCTAGAAACAGTTGTCCTAAACAAGCTATTCCCACAGAACCCCTGAAAAGTAACAAAGGACCTCTATGACTCTGAAAGATAAAAACCATTACTTCACCCTGTCCTTATTTTTGAATGGGAGTTATAGAGTTTTCACTGTAAAGGAACAACCCAAACATTTTTAAGAAAAAGACTCTTTCATATGTTTATATACCCAACTGGGACAGACATTACAATTTACGCTCTCATTTTGCTGTCACGTTGTTTGGAAACATTTTCCAAAGAAGGTAACTCCAAAAAACTTTCTGTTTAAATAAACACTGGCAGACCCTCTTTATGCTCCAGTTCATGGAGACACCAATGTAAAGCCATCTTGCCCTTGAATAGAACACCAGTAGATGGCCAGTGAGTAACTTCCATCCCTTACCCCCATTCAGGTTTATCTACATGATAAACCTGAACAAAATGAAAAAATTAAAAATAGTAGACGCCCACATGGGTACATGATGTAGAAGCAGAACAAGTCCGTGGCAAGGGGTGAAGAGTTTGCCAGGTTTAGGTGGGCATAAATACACTCATTCTCATCCACAATTTTAATTTTTAGGGAATTTAGAGGGGAAAAAAAAAAAGAAAGATAAAATCCCTTGGGAAAGGGAAAATGTTCCCTTAATAAATGTTAAAAAGAAAACCATAAGCCCCATCAGAATGGTGTCCCCTAGGCTGAGTCCATAAATGGGGGCTTGAAACTTATTTAATTGCAGTTTCAACCTCCCCCCAAAATGGAGTCTTAACAGCTCAGTCAGGAATTTTCAGATCCAATGAATCTGGCCCCCAGGCCTTCTCCACCCCCAAAGAAGATGAAGTCATCTCTATGATAAGACCCCTTGCTCTTTTCCCTCAGGAAAAGCCACAGGATGGGGGAGTTGGGGAGTAGGCAATCCTTTTCTTTGGCTAAAAACTTTCTTGTCCCACCCTCTTTCCTATAAAACCTTCCATTCTGTACACCTCCTCAGAGCTCCCCTCTACTTGCAAGATGGGATGCTGCCCCATTCATGAATCCTTTAATAAAGCCAAATAGATCTTCCCATTTACTCAGTCCAACTCTGTTTTTTAACAGTAATACAAAATAGTCTCTTGGAGGGATACTTGGAAAATGAGTCCAGGGTTGAAAATGAGTATCATGGACAGGCATGCAAAACCAGAAAACAAGATCCAGCCACAGCAAGCAGTCTGGCCCTCGCCTGGCAAAACCAATCCTGACAAAGGAGAATAAAGAGGGAGGGATCTCTCTGGGTCTCTCTGAATCACTCTACCCAGTATTACAGTTCATTACATAGCTCCAACAATCAAGACAATGTGGTAGTGGCAGGGAGACCGACAGAGAAATCCATGGAACAAAATGCAGAACTCAGAAACAGACCTCACAAACATTTGCCTGATTTTTGACAAAGGTGCAAAAAGCACTGAATAGAGGAAGGATGGGCTTCTCAACAAATGGGGCTGGAACAAGTGGGCATCCATAGGCAAGAGGGGAAAAAAAAAAAAAAAAGAACACTGACCTAAACGTCATACCTCTTGCTAAAACTTATTCAAAACAGGCCATGAACGTAAATGTAAAATGTAAAACTAAAAAACTTTAAGGGGGGGTGGGGGAGGGGGAACCAGGAAAGACTCTCTAGGAGCTAGCTAGCGTTAGTGTTATTCGAGTTATCATGCCTGACTGACATCAAGGGCATGATATATAGAAGGAAAATGTGATCCTTTGAACCTTGCCAAAATTAAAAACTTCGGCTCGATGAAAGTCCATGTAGAGAGAATGAGAAAGAAAACCTATAGCCTGGGAGGAAAGACTTGCCAATCACGTGTCTGACAAAGGACTACTACCCAGAACACATAAGGAATTCTCAAACCTCAAGATTTTAAAAAATGCAATTTTCTAATTGCGTTAGCAAAAGAGGGGTGTCTGGCTGACTCAAGTGGAGAAGCATGTGCCTCTTGTTCTTGGGGTTGTGGGTTCGAGCCTCCCATTGGGTGTGGAGACTACTTAAGAATTAAATCTTTAAAAAGATATGGCAAACAACCTGAACACACACCTGACTGAAGAGGATGTACAGATGGTAAGCACACGAGAAGTTGCCCAATGTTATTATTACATATGCAGGTATTATTTAGTATCAACATTATTGCATTCAGAAAAAGCAAATTTAACGACAGTGAGATCACTTCACACCTATCGGAACAGAGAAAATGAAAATAGTGACAACACCATATGCCAATGAAGATATGACAAAACTAGATTATACTCGTAAATTGCTGGTGAGAAGAGAAAATGGTACAGCCACCCTGGAAAACAGTTTGTCAGTATCTTATAAAACTAAACATTTGACCATCAATTAAACTCTTGTGAATTTATTACCCCCCCCAAAAGGGAAAATCTTTATTGAGAAAGGGGAAAAAGAAAAAGAAGAAAAAAAAAAACAACAACAGCAACAACAAAAACACTAAAATCCTGTTTGCAAATGTTCACAGCAGCTTTATCTGTAATAGCCAAAAACTGAATTCAGGCAAGATGCCTTTCAACAGGTGAGTGGTTAAGAACACTGGGTGTGTGTGTGTGTGTGTGTGTGTGTGTGTGTGTGTGATGATATACCTGATTCAGCAATGAAAAAAGGAAAGACCACTGATACTGGCAACAACTTGGATAAATCTCCAGAGTCAATCCCAACCCCAAAAGGTTAAGAGGTTTTGTTGCTCCATTAACAAGTTTTGAAATGACAAAATTTTAGAAATGGAGAACAGACTTCCAGGGTGGCAAGAGGTAGGTGGGCGTGGCCATAAACGCCCACAGTGGTGGTGTCACAGCCGCAGTGACACCTTGTGATTCTGGAACTGTCCCGTATCTTGACTGTGGAGGTGGACATGCAGACTTAGCCAGGTGATAAAACACAACAGAACAGGCTGTGCATACAGCCACACAGATGAGTCCAAGCAAAAGTAGAGCACTCTGAGTAAGACCGGTAGACTGTATCAATGTCAGTTTCTGGGATACAATATTATGCTACAGTTTTTCAAAATGCTACCATATTCGGAAATCAGGCTAAGTATACCAGGGATCTCCCCATACTATTCTGTGAAACTGCATGTGAATATACAGTTACCTAGAAATTTTCTATTAATAAAAAAGTGTAAAATAAATAAAAGGAATAAAGTAAAATAAAATAGAAGTAAAAAAAGGAAACATCATTATGATGTATACTTTATAATATTAAGTTAAAACACCAGCATACAAAACTAGTAGAACTACTCTAATTTTCTTAAAATGTAAGCATGTGCTTGTGTGTTTATACATTAAAAAAAAAAAAAAAAAGATTAGGGGGCGCCTCGCTGGCTCAGTCGGTAGACTGAGCAGCTGACTCTTGGTTTCCACTTAGGTCATGATCTCGGGCCCAGTGTTGGTCTCTATGCTCAGCATGGAGTCTGCTTCTCCCTCTCCCTCTGCTTCTCCCCTTCTCCTTCTCTTTTTCTCTCTCTCTCTCCCTCTCAAATAAGTAAATAAAATATTTTAAAAAAAGAAAAAGATTTGAAGGAAATACTTATTAGTGGCTGTCATTTCCAGGTACTGATTTTATGCATATTTACTTTTTTTTTCTCAAATTTTTTATTTTTCAAGTAGTCTATAACAAATATATTGTTTTTATGCTCCAGTATTATTAAAAATACTTGATCTCAAAAGGGGAAAAAAATCATCCATAATGTATATTTTTCTCACCAAACACAATATCAAAGAACACAGCTTCTCTGTGGGTTAAAATATCTTCGGTAAGAAATCAGGTTAGGTGGGAATGTTGAATTTAGAAATGATAGTTCCTTGAACAGAAATGCCTCTTGTGATGCAACGAATGCAACACGTTCTACAGACTCACATTTTCACTCAGCTAATCCCACCTTCTGTGTTTTAGAAAGAAGGCTTTCAGTAGAACTTTAAGGCAAATGCGGAACATCAGAGGATTACACAGTGCTGGTGTAACAGCTCTCTAACTTTCCGGTGTCGGGAGAAGGCCAACCAGACTGACACACGAAATACAGGACCACTGGGAGAGGTAGAAACAGCTGGAAAAACAATTCAGCCTCTGGCTCCTAGTGTTAAAAAGAAGCAAGAAACCCGATGGAGTCACGTGTGCAAAGCCTCGCGTCAGCAAACCAGACTTCATACCTAACACAACGGCAGTTTCAACCTCTCCCAGGAACGGAACCTTGAACCAATCAACCTGGACTTCCCTGATCAGCACAGTGAGCTCATCCTTGATGAGAACCCTTCCAACCCCCAGAGGGAGGTTACCTAAGCCTGAAACAATCCACTCTTTGCTAATAAACTTCTTTTTCCCATCCCCTCTGTCTTTAAAAACCTTCCCTTTCCTGTAGCTCTTGGGAACTCCTTTCTATGAGTTAGACGGGATGCTGCTTGATTCGTGAATCACTGAATAAAGCCAATTCGATCTTGAAATTTACTCAGTTGAATTTTTGTGTGTGTTTTTTTTTTAACAGTAGGAAGTTAGATTCACTTATATTTTTTTTTCCCAAAAATTCTCTCCATTTGCTTCAGATTCCTCCCCGGCCTGCATTTAACACCCTCTTGCAACACAGTACAAAACAAATCTGTCAGCTGCAAATATGGCCCTAGCAACTTTCTCCCCCAATTACTAAGGTAGCAAAGTGAACAGCAGAGAAAACACCTCTAAAAAGAATGTGCCATGCTGTTGTCACGTGCTGTGCAATGATTGTGACCATTTCCTTGGAGCCCCTAAAGAAACTATAGCCACATCACACCCAAGAACCTCACTGTGACCTCTTCCCATTTGTTGGTCTTTGGGTTCAAAAATTCTCAACAGATGGTACCTTCCCCCAGTGGGTGCCTTGGATATCTGTGGGGGTGTTTTCTGACTACAGAGACAAAGGGAGCTGTCACAGCCAACTAAAAGGCAAAAGTGGGATAGGGCAGACAAGGTGTCTCCAAGTTCTGTGTTACGGCACATTTAACTTGGGACTGCCCCAGTGGTCAGGAAATGGAATGCCAAGCATCTGAGCCTAGAACCTTCCTTTGGTTCATGTAAATGCAAAGCATTTTTTTTTTTTTCAGTTTTAAGAGAGACCGTATGCAAAATTGTACAGAATGCAAAGAAAATGCTTCTTTGCTTTGCAAGGATCATTACCCATTCCAGAAAACTGAACCAGCAACAGCAATGCCGCTTCTAAATTTCAGGAGCCCATTCGATCCATCTGCAGCCGTGGGTTTTTGAGGTGAAGCCTTCACAGGGATTCCATGTGTAAAGACAAGCACCTAATACCTCCTTATGCCCTCTGGAGCCCTGCTATTCAAAGTGGGGTGTAAGAGCAGTGGGACTGGCCTCACTGGGGAGTTTGCCAGAAACGTAGAATCTCAGGATCTCTCCCCAGAGCTGTCAATCAGAATCTGCATTTTAACAAGACTCCCAAGAAAATCACAGCCCTAGAGAACTTGCACCAACACATATATTACACATACCGTAATAAAGCATCACTTATTATAAATTCTTCCCTTTGATTTTTATTTTCTGTAGTTAGGTCACTACAGGACTTAAGGAATTGGATATATTAAAGGATGTATCATCCATTAACTTCGTTTTAGGATAATAAAGGGAACCCTAAAATATTTATTATAAAACAGGGAGTCACTGAGTTGAGAAATCCTGAATAAGAAGTCAATTACTCCCTGCCAGCTGTTTGTAATTGGGCATTTCTACATCAACCCTAACCCTAGAAAGAGAGGAATTGCAGCTGACTACAAAGGAAACAAATGTGATTTTCCTTGACTGATTTTTTTGTGCCCCAAATTGTCCCTGTTGCGGCAACGTGGTGTTATGTCACCAGAATGTGACATCAAGTGCAATCTGCCACTCACAAATGTAAACATCTGGAAACATATATTCCCTCCGAAATCCAGACACCAATGCCTTTAAGGAAAGAACAAATCATCCATAAACCCTTCTCCTGAACTGTCTTATTACTTGACGAAGGAGTCTACAAGGCTCTCCTGAGGAGATATGTCTATGCTTTCATCAGAGAAGCTTTTGTTTTGAACTGTAGGGAAAACAAGATTGAATGGTCCCAGGATACTGTCAAAGGGCTGTTGGTCCCATGTTCCCAACTGCCAAACTGTCCCACCAGCAGCTCACATGAGCATTTTACTTTCAAATTCTCCTCAACCTGCTTTCCCCCCTTTGTGCGGTTATTTCAGTTAATGACACCCCTCTACACACACACAAGGAAACCAACCCAATCTCTTAGTTCTACAACAACGAAAAAAATCACTGAGGATCAACTATGTGCTGTTTACCCATCACCACCTAATTATCTAACAAATGTAATCAGTTGCAGCTTCACTAACTAGAAGTTCAATTAACTGAAATCTTTTTCACTCAAAAAGAGGTTTTCCCAAGCCAACAGACTAAAGGCAGGCGAATGGCATACTCATTATTTTCATATGCCAGGCATACATTTCTGCTTCTCAGCAGGGAGCCTGTTTCCCTCTCTCTGCCTACTTGTGATCTCTCTCTCTCTCTCAAATAAATAAATAAAATCTTAAAAAAAAAAATAACAAAATGTAAATCGCCCTCTCTCAGCACATCACACAATAATACACTTCCAGCAATTATACTGTCGGCACTGCATTGCAGTTATCAATTTTGTTTTGGGGAGAGTTGTGGCCACTGGTGCTTACGTGTGAGCACAAAGAAAAAGGTGTGCATAACTGAAATCACCCCAGAAAATAGGTGCTTAAGCCAATTCCAACTTAATTACTTTCTGGTAGAAGCTAAAACTCTGCTTTCTATGACCAGAGTATTTGATTTAATCACCAGAGTCAATGTGTTGCATTTCTGAACAGAGTAAAATTTAGGTTGCAGCTAGTGACTCCAGAGTTGAAATTTATAATTCTGTATTTGTGAGTTAATCACATGACCCTAATACTAGTTGAGTTGAATCAAGTAGGCAAGTGTAGGCAGAGAAGAATTTTTTTTAAATGTGATCCTAGATCAGATATGCCAACTTCAAAACAGTGAAAAATAGAACTGAAAGAAAAAGTTCAATGTCAGAACAGGTGATACAAATGCATGTTTTAAATGTGTTGGTGGAGGGGCGCCAGGGTGGCTCAGTGGGTTAAAGCCTCTGCCTTCGGCTCAGGTCATGATCTCAGGGTCCTTGGATCGAGCCCCACATCTCGAGCCCCACATCGAGCCCCCCCCCCCCACTGAGCGGAGAGACTGCTTCTCCCTCTCTCTGCCTACTTGTGATCTCTCTCCCTCTGTCAAATAAATAAATAAAATCTTTAAAAAATTAAATAAATAAAATAAAAAATAAATAAATGTGTTGGTGGGGGGCGCCTGGGTGGCTCAGGCGTTAAGCATTTGCCTTTGGCTCGGATCATGATCCCAGGGTTCTGGGATCGAGCCCTGCATCGGGCTCCTTGTTCATCAGGAAGCCTGCTTCTCCTTCTCCCGCTCCCTTGCTTCTGGTTCCCTCTCTCGCTGTTTCTCTTTCTGTCAAATAAATAAATAAAATCTTTATTAAAAAAATAATAAATGTGTTGATGGTCAACAAAGTATGGGATCATTCATTCATACTTGTATGGATATTCATTCATTTAATAGGTATTTACTGATGGCCTACTCTGGGCTGAGTGCCATGTTAGGTGATGGGGAGAGAGTGGTGAGCAAGATCAGACTCTTTCTTTCTCTCAGGTCATTGGTTGAATTGTGCTCCCACCTCCACCCCTGCAAATTCATATGCTGAAGTCCGAACCCCCTGTACCTCAGAATGTGACTGTATTTGGAGTTAGGGTCCCTAAAGAAGTAATTAAGTTAAAATGAGGTCATCATGGTGAGCCCTACTCTAATATGCCTTCTGTCCTTCATAAGAAGAGAAAATCGGAACACAGACATTCACAAAAGCAAGACCATGTGGAGACACAGACAGAAGACAGCCATCTACAAGCCAAGGAATGAAGCCTCAGAAGAAATCAACAGTTCTGATACCTTGATCTTGGACTTCTAGCCTTCAGAATTTTAAGAAAATAAATTTCTGTTGGTTAAGTCACCTAATCTGTGATACTTTGTTATGACAGCCCTAACAAACTAATACATTTATAAAGCTTAAACTCTAGGGGCACCTGAGAGGTTCACTAAGTTTGGCATCCAACTCTTGGTTTTGGTTCAGGTCATGATCTCAAGGTCATGAGATCAAGGCCCAAGAAGGATTCTGCCTAGGATTCTCTCTCTCCATCTTCCTCTGCCCCTCCCCCTGCTCCCACACTCCCTCTCTAAAATAAATAAGTAAATCTTAAAAAATAAATAAATGAATAAAGCTTAAACTTTGTTTGGAGAGCCAGACCTTGATCAAGTAATCACACAAATGAACCCAGACCTGTAACTGAGTTGGTGCAGTGCGATCCAACAAAAGGAGCTATAACAGAAGAGAGGGACCTGGTAGAGAAGACCAAGCAAGGTCTTCCTTCCCCAGAAAAGTGGGACCGGAACTGAGATGGGAAGGAGAGGAGGTAACAAAGTGAGAGGGGATAGGACATACATTCAAGGAAGAAAAAACAGGATGTGCAAAGGCCCTGTGGAGGGACCAATGGCAAACCACATGGCTGGGAGCAGAAAGAGGGGTGGTAGGAGATATGGGGCTGGCAGATAATAAGAGGCCAACCCACATTGTTCAAGGCAAGGAAGGAGTTATTACCACAATCATAATCCCAGGGTCTGAGAACCTGGAGGGAAGAAATTACATTCTGATTTTCATTAACCTTTAACTAAAACTCAGCAGTTCCATCTATTATGAATCTTGGCGGCAAATCTTGAGAGTATTATAGCAGTATCTGCAAGTTTTTCATCAATAGAAATTAGAAGTATTTTCATATCATGTTAGGGTTTTCACAGACACCTTGAAATTTATCTGTGTCATTACTACTTTGAAATTATAAAGTTACTGTGCCTTGTTCCATAACACATTTAAAGATGCTCATATATTACTTCTATGATCCATGTAGCACATATGAAAAATATTTTGCTAACTGTATTTAAATATAATTGTTTCCTTTGTTGTATTATTTTATGGAGTTAAAAATAGTATTCTGAGGGGCTCCTGGGTGGCTCAGTCGGTTAAGCAGCTGCCTTCAGCTCAGGTTATGATCCCAGGGTCCTGGGATCGAGCCCCACATCGGGCTCCTGCACAGGAGAGTCTGCTTCTCCCTCTGTGCCTCCTCCTGCTTGTGCTCCATGCTCTCTCTCTCTCTCTCTCTCTGTCTCTCTCAAATAAATAAATAAAATCTTTTAAAAAAAAAATATTCTGAGAAGATTCCATAGGTTTTGCCAGACCGTATGAAGGGTCCAGGCAAAAGTTTAGGACCTCTTAAGATCCCTGTTTTGCATTTCCTTACACGGTACACAAAAATAGACTCAAAATGGATCAAAGACCTCAACGTCAGACAGGAATCCATCAAAATCCTTGAAGAGAACACAGGCAGCAATCTCTTCGACCTTAGCCGCAGCAACTTCTTCCTTTCTACATCCCCAAAGGCAAGGGAAGCAAGGGCAAAAATGAACTATTGGGACTTCATCAAGATCAAAAGCTTTTGCACAG
>CM053603.1:26177213-26336597 GCA_028646535.1 Procyon lotor
TTTTTTTTTTAAAGTAGGCTCAATGTCCAGCATGGAGCCCAACGTGGGTCTTGAACTCACAATCCTGAGATAGAGATCTGAGCTAAGGTGCAGAGTCAGACACCTAACCGACTGAGCCACCCAGGTGCCCCTAAATACATTTTTTAAAAATCAAGCTTTGTATTTCAAGGCTGCCCTGGATTCTTCTACATAAAACTGAACAACCACATCTCATTTCATCCTAATGTTGTGATGGTTTCAGGGAGCAGTTCTGATAATCATCAGGAATCTGCAAATTAAAAAATGACAGTAAAATGTCCTCTAAGCAATCCTCGAAGGATAGAAAACAGGAATGTGTAACAGCCCTGCATCGAGAAATTTCACAAAATGTCTTTACCTGAAGCTATTTCTTTAATGGCTTCTAATGAAGTCGATGCATGTGTTAATTAACTATTAAGTGCAAATGTGAGTACTTGTAAGATGCATCAGAGCTCTTCAGAGCACCAAAGCACTCCGTAGCTCCCCAGTTCTAGAGAACTCGGGAAGGCTGGGGTCCCCAAATCACTAAGTCAACAGCCCCTTCTTAATGCACCCAGGCTCTCATTACCAAATTTTGGAGACAATAACTATGCCCACAATATGGCTCAAGAACAGTTTATGTAAACAAGATAGCGATATTCATCGCTGGTTTTGTGCTAAGTGTTACATACATATTGTACCATTTGTACAAATAGTAGTAGGAAGTTTACATCTATCCCGTTACGAGAAACTGAGGTCTCGCTTTCTCGATAGACAAAGTAACTTATCTAAAATTATACAATTCATAAGAATAAAGCCTGAACTGAATCCAAGTAGCTTTCAATGCAAGCCTTACTTTTTTTTTCCCCCTATCACACATATGGCTCCCTTGAGCTTCCAAGACAGGCCCCAAATAAAGGCACTTTTACTATAAGACTGAGAAAGATATGCCTAGGAAGGCCTTGAACACAAACTTCATTTACCAAGAAATGGTCTCTGGTGGACTCCGATTTTCCCCTTTCTCCTTCATCGATGCTCCGAATCACAGCTGTACCTTTCTAACAAAAAGATACGTGAATCACAGACAGTATGAGCAAAAGAATTCCAAAGGTGGGGAGGGTACTAAGAAATGTCTGCACTAGTGGCCATGATAAAATTTTAATTTGAACATTTCCTAAGGCTAGATTTCAGCTTATCAAGCACCAGGCAAATCACAGGCAGACCCCACACAATGCTGCCCATATTCCCGAGCCTGACACTTTTTCCCCCTCTCCCCAGGATGTGGCCCTTGGGAAACCCAAGCAGAAACAACAGAGCTCTGATAGCCCTCCTGGCTCAGCACTCCGGTTGGAACATTTACTGTAGTGGAGATGACAAATCTGAGGGAAGTTTCTTGATCAGTATTTGGGACACATGTTCACCACTGGTCTCTTCCAATGGCAGCGTTAAATGCAAACAGCAAGAATTTGTCTACAAATATTTTTTAAGTGTAGTTTAAAAGCCCTCAGCCCTGTTAGAGGCAGACTCTTGCCACCCTACCCGTTTAAAAATACACACACACACACACACACACACACACACACACACACACACAGGCTCCAAACCATCTCTTGGACGCACTCATTAGGCAGAAAGGGTTCTCACAGTTGAACCCAGTGCCTTTGAAATGAGGATATCCATCTCTTCCAGAAGTTCAGTTCCTTAAAAGCAGAGATCTTGTTTGTGTTGGCACAGAGCCGATCTCTAAAGCCTTGGTCTTGAATGCATGCTTGCGGAAGAAATGAATAAATTAGCCGCTCCCTTCTGTACTACCATTCCTCAAAGCCTGGGCTCTGCATATGGTGGAGAAACCTTCTTCCTTAGATCCCTGAACGGCAAGGGCTTCCCTACTTGTAACAATGATGGAAGGCATTTGCCTTCCTAGAATACTTCCCAGCAGAATCTGGAGGACAGATACTGGGAGGAGGTGCCTTCTCAAGAGAGGCAGCCCACCCTCCAAGTTCAGGAGCTCCACACCACACTTGCTAATCCGCCTCAAGCCTCAAGCCATGATGGGTTTCTCCCTACAGCTTGGGCAGAGTGGGGGCTGGCTTTCAGTCTTTGTTGCAGTACATGTCATATGACTAGGAAACCAGAAGATGAGCAAATCTGACAGCTGCTACAGTGCTAAGTGAGCTTTGCTAGAGCGATGAACACCAGGAGGCCATTCACTGAACCCAGGAGTGGCTGTAAGTTAGGACCCATGACTGGGGAGTCAATTATCTATCCAAACGCTAGCAAGACTGCCCTGGACAACTTCTCTCACTGATTAGAATAAAGCCCCAATAAAAACTTGTCTAAGAAAATTTAAATACACTCCCGGTTCCCTTTCTCATTTCATTACATGCAATGCCCTTAGGCAATTCTATCCAAACCCAAGGCTTTAATTAGTCTCTCGATGCCCATGAGTCTTCCAGGCTGGACTTTTCTCCTGAGCACCACCCCCACCATATAGCCAACCCCCCCCTGGACACTGTTACTTGGATACCTTGCAGGCTTCTCAAACTCAAAACATGCAAAACTTGCCTAAGCTCCTACTGATGGGAAGTGACAGGTTGATTTCAGGTTTCCATGACACCAAAGATGATACACAGTCTTTCCCCTTCATTGATGGGAATGCCTGTGGAAGGGTGGAAGGGAGGCTGGGACCGTACTGATTTTCTTGGGTAAATGGACCTGAGGGAAACAAATTCGATAGCAGACACGGCAGTGAAGACTGTCAATAAAATGCTTCCCAACCTCCCATTAACCTGGGAGTTGTCAATTTCAGTGTTAGCTGCAGGTTTCATAGACAATGATGGGCTTAGAATTGTTTCAAGACATTCAACTGACTACAGTTCGATGAGATTCGGGGGAAGTTAGTACCATCTGAACAGATCTTAATCACTCACTTTGCTTTGTCAGAGTCTCAGTTAATGAAGTGTCTTTCAGCACGGAGGATGAGGAGGGGTAGAAAAAGGAAGGGGGTCACCAATCCACTGTTTTCTTGTAATCATCCTCAAAGGAAAATACCGCTTCTCAGGCAACATTGTGCAAGTCCAGCTGGCTATGTGTTCTGCCTCATTTCTTTTATGTTTTAGTTCACCAACACAGATAGCCTTCGTTAGCCCCATCTCTGAACAAAGAAAGTTGTGCTGTCCTTAGGAGACACAGTCCATTTGCAGTTGTTTGCAAGCTTCAACTCTTTCCCATTTTCTTAGACACAGTTGTTTCCAAACAAGCACCAGCACCAGGTGTCCCCTGAGCCACACTTGCGCAGGGACATCCATCCATCCTCCTCCGTGGGAGGCTCCTACAGACAGGCAGTCCTACATTGCCTCATTTCCACAGGCTTCCTCGGGATGTTTTGGACATCAACACTTGTCAAGTTTCTCCTGCCCTTGATCTTCTCTGGTTCTAATTATCTTTGTCCAGACAGATAATTTTGAATTGGACTTTTTTTTTCCCCTTATCTAACTTGGCACCAAGAATTTGCACATTTGACAAAAGAGTCAATGGGGTTTATGTGGTTTTTAAATTTAGGAATGCTATTCTAGGTCAGTTTTCTTTTTTCAACAGTCACCTTAATCTGTTCCTGGGAATTCCTGTGCATTGCAATGCATTACTATGTAGAGATCCACTTTTTAATGGTACAAGGAGCATTGATCGCTGTTAACACTTTGCAGAAAAGTGCTTATATGGTGAGCTAAATAGGTCTCCTCCATGTGAGTTGTACATTACACCCCATATCATTCCCTTCTGCAGATGTGCACTGTGGGCTCTTTCTCATATTTACCTGCTTTCCCCAACACTCCCTCTTTTCCTCTTAGACTCAAAACATGGCTTTCTACTGCTGCACAAAATTCCGTTGTGGCTTTCCCAAATCCCCAATCAATTAAAAATGGCTCTGCCTGGCTGAATTTTCAAAGACCTCTGCTGAGGTTAAGGATCAGCCACAATTCATCTCATATTACTTTCACACAAATACTGAGTAGGACACGGATGCAGAGAATTTCAGGAGATTTTATAAAAACTCTCATTCTCATGGTGTTAAGTCAAGCTATGTTGTTATCAAGGTCTACGTGAAGAGATGATTTCTAAGCTTACATTTGGATAATAAGGTGTTATTTTAAGTAATTTTACTTTTTTAGAGTGTGTTAACAGAATATTTTTTTTCTGCCCCATTTTTTTTCTCCCCGTCACCAAGTGGTTAGCATTCAGTGGCATACCAAGGAAGTGCTTTTGGAATTTACCAAAATTCTAACTTAAGGGAGAAGGGTCTTGGTAAACCCGTAAGATGAGCAATACTAATAATACTGAATCCCTTAGGGTACAATACAGTGTGAACACTGAATTGGATTCAAATAATTTATTTGTTATGTGAATTTTAGCTCACTTTTTAAAAAATCGCAATTGTGCAACATACAAAGTCAGTCCAAACAAACTCTGATGATGATGCTTCTTCATTTACGTGGGGATCAGCCTATGATTATCACACTCAATCACAGAGCCTTCAATGTATAGCTTTGGATCATGCTCCCAAGCTAAATTATAATAGATCTGAAACACTTTCACACTCCCTCCATGATTAGATCTTAACTCATCCCATTCCAAATACTACCTGCATGGAAAAAGGGGATTTCAAAATCAAATGATAAGTGAACTTTGAGCTCATTAATGGGGAATGAACCTTCACGTTTCTTGTTCAGACAGGGCTAACATACAGATTTGGGACTATCTGTCCTTTCAATAAAGGATCTAATAGGAGGTTAGCATTGATGTTTTTATTAATTAACAAAAGAAAATTCTTGTAGTCAAGAGATAATTTCCTTATCTGTACTATATTTCTGTGGATGAATGGTAGTTTTAGCATAAAACCTTATCCTGAGCCCATGAGTTAACAAATTCTTCTCTAAAAATACAAACTCTGACTGTGTTTGTAACCATATGCCTTTCGGTGTTTTCTATTTAACAATTCAGAGGTCCACACTGAGTTCTCCAATCAAATATTTTTTCCAAAAGATGTAACGAAAATATTAGCCCTTTGGCTACGTTTTGCCAAGGAAACCATTAGTAGATGGTACAGAGGCAAGATTATAACCCACCTTACTTTGCATATGGGATTTAAAACAATATAATCTTTATCAAATTGATGGCTCTGTCTGAAAGGCCCAAAATTTATGTTGGGCTTTTTTTTTTTTTTTTTAACATGCTCTGAAATAGCAAACCATGGCAACTGTTGACATGAACAAGCAAAATCTAAGCAGCATTTTTTAAAGCCTCACTGGACTATTTAGCGATGTTCCAGAAAGAATAAGGAGCCATACCAAAGCCTCTGTCTTCTATGTAATTATCCAGGCTCCATTTGCTGATTAAAAAACTGTGTACTGAGCACCTCTGAGGTGCCAAGCATAGTGCTACAAATGGAGAAGCTGTCAAATATGAGCCAAGGTCCCCAGTTTCCACGAGCCTGGAAACAGACAGCATCATGGTAGAATCTGCCAAGTGATGAGGGCCAAGGGAAGCTTGGGGTATTAGGAAGAAAGCTGGTATAGCTTTGCGCAGAGGGAAAGATGAAGAGGATGGAGACATGGGAGGAGAAGGGAGAGATTCTAGAAAGAGGAAATGGAAATGCAAAGATCCTATGACAAAGTAGGCCAAACAGCTCTACTGCCTTTCTGTTGATTTCAGTTATAATGGATGGGTGGGTGGAGAGAGCAGCAGCTGATGGAACAGAAAACGCAGGAAGGGGTCAAGTATCACAGGGCCCTAGTGACCATGATAATGAGTTTCTGCATCTTATTTTCATTACAACAGGAAGACATTGAAGGCCCTGCTTCAGGATGCTCAATTTGCCTTAAATCTAGCCCTATAATTCCATCTTCACTAGGCATAAACAAAAATTTCCAAGAGGCCGCACCCCCCCCAACCAAAAAACCCCTTCCATACCAAAACCACCTGGAAGTTCCATTCATCATTCCGAGTGAACCACTGTCTCAGCATGGCAGCAGGATAAACTGAAGACCTGGCAAAGGATTTGAGGAGTGGACAGTTCATTGATTAAACATGAAATGTGTTTGTCATAGTTACTGTAGATGGTGCAGGAACGTCTATCCCGAAAGTATGAATCTTAGACGTGGGAAACTTTTCTTCACTGCTGATTGGCAGGGCTCCTAAGACATAACTTTCAAATGGGAACTTCCATCTCACACTTCCAAATTAAATATTTTATTACTCATATGTTTCGGGGTTGGTGCTGTGCCACATGGAAGCACTTTGTAAATAATCAAAATAAGCAAGCAAGATGGCAAAGGCATCCTCGGAGAACAGTTACTCAAGCCACAAAGATAAAAGATATTTTGCTAGCCATGGATTTCAAATTTCCCTCTCAAGTTCCTTCCTCAGTAAAGCCTTAAAAACTACATAGATAGCTAAACCAGAGGAAATCAAGGCAATAAGATATTGACAATCATAAGGCCTACAAAAACCCAAAGTTGTGGTCATCCCAATCCAACCCGGGGCTTGTAATTGTATGAAAACTAGAGAAACCAATAGGTACAAAAAATTAACCACCATTTCACAAAGCATCAATGGACACACATAAAAAAGTATTTCATCATCAAAAAATATGGAATTGGACAAGTTTTACATAGGGCCTATTTATCAAAATGCCAACCCTATAAACATAACCCACTTTCTTTAAGTCGAAAAATAATCTTTAGAACCAGTTTGACAAAACCAACGCTGCTCCCACAACCAAATTTCTACAACCTGAGGTTCGAGATTGCTTCAACCACTGACAGATGAGACTCATCCTGGTTTTCCTTCCCTTTAAAAAAAAAGTTTTTATACCATTTAAATATGGAATTTTTTTTTAAAAAAGCAGATGAAGATAGTGAGGGTCAGAAGAGGAAGACGGTCAGCTTTTGCTGGAGTAAGTATCCTCTGGCCGCTTGCAAGTCAAAGTAAGGAATCTGGGCAGAGCTCTTCTGTCCCCAGGGAAGAAGAGATAATGTGGTTAGTGCAGCAGCCATGGGTGTTCACAGATGGAGGAAAGAGTTGCCTCATACAGAGAGTGAAAGAAGCCTGGCTAAGAGATGCCAGCTTCTCATTAATTCAGAAAAACTCTATCTTCTTAAAAATACATTTGTGAAGAAGTGTTCAATCAATTACTTCCCTTAATTAGCGCTTAAGTAAAGAGTGAGGTTGGCAAGTGGGTTATTGGTAATGCAGAGAAGAGGGGAAAAAATAGAAGGAAGATAAATTCAGAGAAGTGGAAGGGGAGGGAAGAAGAATTGAAGGATGGGAGTAGAGAAGAAGGAAAAGAAGAAATAAGAAAAAAGAGAGAAAGAAGAGAAAGCAAACTGGAGAAATCACCAGAAAATAGCATTCCGCTTCTTCTGGCAGCTTCCAAAATACCTTCTCATTTATTTCAATTACCTCTTCCTTTCTAGTCTCTTCATCCCCACTGGACGCTAAGGTATCTGAGGAATATGAGGAGTAAAGGAGGGTAAATCCAGCACAAGAGGGGAGAAAAATTTCCAACCCACCTGCCCTGACTGTCAAAGCTCTATGGGATCTGTGGCCTTAGAGAGGAAAATCTTCAGTTTCGTAAGAGTTAACAAATTATTTTAATTAACTAGACCCCAGAAGATGAAAGACACAAAGATACACCTCAGCCTTGGCAAGACAGAAATTAAGTTTAAATCTAGTCAGTCATTTTTGAATAAAGATAGATGGAGATACATATATATATTATATATATTATACACAATAGATCTCTGTCCTTTCTGTGCGAGAGAAATCTGCTCGGCATTCACATCACTATCTCTCTGGGTTTTTTTTTTTTCCAAGCATGAAAAGGGATGAGAAAAAGACTATGTAGCCTGACATGTTTCTTAAACCAATCTCTGAAGCAGAGGCAGTTAGTGACATGCCAAAAATGAAAACCTTCTATCTCTTTGTTTCCAGTCCAATGCTTAGCACACTGGCTTACAAAGTCCTGAAAAGTTTTAAGAAAACTCATCTTTGAAGCTGTGTCTTTTGCCAAGTCTCTGTCTTTAAAAGTGAGTCCACCTCTATTCCTACTTCTGAGGTCTGTTTCCATCCTTAAGAGCTACTGGGGGGAAAAAAATTAATTAATTAATTAATTAATTAATTTTTAAAAAAAAAAACAGATTGGAGGACAAAATATTTAACCCCCTTTTAGAAACACCATAGATGAGGTTGGGGAAAACAGCAGTCTTCCCCTATTTCTTTGCCGATATCTACTATTAGCAAGACTGGATACAGGTAATAGCTTCCTTTTGATACTGTATCCATCAGGTACCCGTTTGAGCACACTGATGCCCAATTTTGCCACTTCAATCAGCAAAGAAGAATGGTGCTCATGTCAGATGTTGCACATAACAGGTTAAAAAATCACCATATGCTTTTGACAAGCAATACGAAAAGAATATGAAAAACTCTAACTTACTTATGGCATGGTTTCTGTATTAATTGAAACACTAATTGTAACTGGTATAAATCAGGGCATACTTGATACATTCTTGTCTAGAAGTATCTGATGTGCTTTAAGCTATGAGAAATAACTGTGACCAAAAACAGTGATCTTAGGATCAAAGCTACTCCAAAAAAGCCTCCTTGATGAGAAAATAGTAAACTGTGGCACATGAAAGCCTAAGTTTTGCCTTTTCAAAGTTCTCTTTTGTAAATCACTTTGTCATTACACAAAGTATGCTTAGAAGTCATTCCCCAAGATTTCATAAGCCTTTTGAGGCATGGTTTAGAAAAGCAAAATGCTTCAGGAAGGAGACATGTAAGGCATAACCAAAAAGATGAAGGCTTATAGCAGGTAAGTTTAGAAGATCCTTTTTCTTTCTTTCTTTTTTTTTTTTTTTTTAAGATTTTATTTTTAAGTAATCTCTACACCCAACATGGGGCTTGAACTTATAACCTCGAGATCAAGAGTTCATGTTCCGACTGAGCCCAGCCAGATGCCCCAGAAGATCCTTTATTTTGAGTATCATTCTCCCCCTTGCATTTTGAGAGTACCTGGTAAGTTTCTAGATTGTCTCAATACTATTATCTTCTTCTGAAGCCTCCACACCCTATGAGGCAGACAAGGCACATAGATACAACTGCTTTCATTTCACTTAAGAAACAACTGATTTTTAGAGAAACTAGGTTGTCCAAGGTCACATAATAAATCAAGTGTAGAGAAAAACTTGAACCAATGTCTTCTAATTGCCAATCAGGCACTTCTTTCAACTACACACTTCCTGACTAATGGCTCCACCATGATTATGCTCTTCCTGGACGTCCGTAGACAGAGACCTTATTGGAATCCTACCTTCCTGCCATCCCTCTAACTGCTGCTTTTTGTTCTGCCATCCCTCTAACTGTCACTTTTTTTCCTTGGCTCACTCTCCTTGCTCTATCCCCTAAATATGGTGTAATGATTAATTTGATGTGTCAACTTCACTGGGCAAAGGGATGCTCAGATAGCTGGGAAAACATTATTTCTGGGTGTGTCAAATAAAGGTGTTTGTACAAAAAATTAGTATTTGATTCAGTAGACTGAGTAAAAAAAGATGTGCCCTTGCCAATGTGGGTGGGCATCATCCAATGCATTCAGAGCCTGAACAGAACAAAAAAGGAAGAAGGGCAAACTCCTTTTCTTTCCTCCAGAAGCGAAGGCTGTCCATCTTCTCTTGCCCTTGGGCATCCACACTCCTGGTTCTTGGGCTTTGGGACTCTGGGACTTATACCAGGGGCTGCCCGAGTTCTCAGATCTTTGGACTCGGGCTGCATTACACCATCCAGTTCCCGGTTCTTCAACTTGCAGATGACAGATCATGCCAGTTCTCAGCCTCTATGACCACCTGAGACAACCGCTGTAATGCATGGCCATGTTCATGACCTCTACATAAATGATTTTCAAATGACTGATTCCAATCTATACCCTGAACTCCAGCACCACATTGCCGTTCACAATCATTCACCAAATGCTAACTATATTCTTGTCACAGTGTTAGGTTTCAGGGATGATATTAGAAATTAGAGAAGACAAGTCCCTGCCTTCATGGAACCTGAGACAATTACTATAAACTCCGTCACGTCACGGTCATGGGCCAGAACAGATTCTTTATGAGTGTGTAGCCAGGATAGATCTGAAAATGACTTCCGGAGGAAATGAGGTTGGGAGCTAGACTTCTTTGAATATACTTTACTTTGGAGGTTTTACTTGGAGACCATGAAAACACCTTATTTAAATGTCAAACAAAAATTGAATTAAAAGGCAACCCCTAAAAACAGACTATCCCAAATAAGTAAAAACTTGGCAATTTGAGTTCATATGCATGGCAAGGTATTTCTGCAGACGAAACGCTCTATAAAAAATACTTTAAATATTCATATCCCTGGTATGAGCTTGTGTCCCTCCAAAATTCCTATGTGCAAGTCCTAATCCCCAGTACCTCAGAATGTGACTGGATTAGAAGGCAGGGCCTTTAAGGAGGCAATGAAGGTAGAGAATGAGGTCATATCAGGGGCGCATAATCCAATATGACTGATGGCCTTATAAAAAGAAAGGATTCGAATAACGAAGTGCATGCACACAGAACAGACCGGGCGAGGACATAAAGTGAGAAAGCAGACACCTGCAAGCCAAGGAGAGGTCTCCAAAGAAAAAAACCACATCTGCCTGTACCTTGACCTCGGACAACTAGTCTCCAAAACTGTAAGAAAATAAATTTGTGTTTAAGGCCCCCGCCCCTTGGCACACTGCAATTCATCTTTAATGACATGACTTTAGATCTCCCAGGCCTTGCACGCCAAGAGGACAGAAAGAGGGTAGAGTTGGAAGTTGTGGTGGTTTAAAACCACAACGAGAAAATGTGTTCACACTCCTTCCACTGAAAGGTAGGGTCTATGCCCCCCCCTACACTTTATTGGGGGTTTTCAGATAACACGACACCCAGAATATGGCAGAAGTGAGGCTGTGCCGGTTTGCAGGCTAAGGGCCTAGGAGAGTTCTAGTTCCTGCCTCCTGCATACCCACTCTTGGACCCTGGCCACCACGCAGAGAGAAAAGCAGGCCATGTGGAGAGGCTGTGCGCATGCGTTCTGGCTGAGAGACCCCGGAGGAGGGCCCCGCTCGCCAGCAGCATCCCGTGCCAGCCGTGTGAGTTAAGAATCCTGGGAGATGGATCCAGGGACAACTACCTTCTGAACTGCAGCCACATCACAGACCCCTAGCCAGCACAGCCTCTAAATATGAGAGGTGATAACAAAACTGTCATTTTAAACCACTGTGTTTGGGGCCGGTTTGTTAGGTAGCAATAGATTACCCAAACAGGACTCTGTTTGGCGAAATAGGCACTCGATGAAATTCTTTCTGTCCTCTTTCTACAAATGTTGTCCATAAATCCTGTGGGATGTCTCTGGGGCCTTTAGCAGGTGAGCACCGTTCACCTAACGGTAAGCTCTTCAACTACATGTACGTTCAGGAAAGTCAGAATTACACAAATAGCTCTAGTGACGCTTGAGCCCGGATAGAGGCAAATCACTCAAAAATGCAAGAATGAGAAGTTTTACAAAAATAGCTTTTCAAGACCCATTCCCCCCCGGCTTCTGAGTGAGTTTCTGTCCATGGCTGTTGGCTGAAGGCCCTCTTGTACGTGGTCACAAGGATTTTGATAACACTGTAATGCCGCATTACCCTGTCTTCTGCTTCCTCTCCCAGTCACCCCAGAGCCATCAAAGCTGCAACGATCACCATGGAAACGAGCCTGGGAAGAAACTCAACATTCTTGGTCAAACCCTCTCCGCTGTCACCCACAGGGGATACTGGAAGGAGAGGCTTGCATTTAAGTTAAAAATGTTTTTTTTCTGATTCTGAGAGATACTCATTGCTTTCTCTGTTTTCTTCCTACTAGGATGCAAGAGAAATTCAAAAAAAAAAAAAAAGAAGAAGAAGAAGAAGAAGAAAGAAAGAAAGAAAGAAAGAAATGAAATGAAAATGAAATTTTCATTTCTAACTGACTTCCAAAATAATATTGAGGACCTACCTCGTGGGAACTACTGAAACAAGCCATAGAGAATCCCAAGCCCCAAGGAGGATTTTGAGCATTGGGCTGATTCCACCACCAATGATGAAAGATAGCAACTAATAATAGTTAAATACAATGCTTCAGAGCCAGGCAGACCTGGGTTCAAGCCCTGATCCCATTACTCAGCAGCTAAACAAATCCATTCACTTATTTATATATTCACTCAACAAATTTCGTGTTACCTATTAGCTCGTGGATGCTTTGCTAAACACTGAGAAAACCTTCAGGTGCAAGAGGACTTCATGCCTACCACATACCACCAGGTCCTACTCTAGCTGCTAGGAAAACAAAGGTGAACAAAATCAGTGCCTTGGCTTTAAAGAGCTTTCATTCTAGTGGTGGAGACACAGGAAAAACATTTAAGATAAAATGACATTGTTATAAGAACCATGAAAGAGACACATCTGGGGCTAAAAGAAAAAGAAAAGAGAGTCTCAGAAGGGAGAGAGAAGGGGGGACAAACCCAAGAAGCCGACCGTTAATGACAGAGGAGAGGTACCCGGGTGGGGGAGTGGGTGACACAGGTGATGGGGAGGAAGGAACACACCTGTCCTGAGGAGCACCTGGCCACGTATGCAAGTGTTGAACCGCTATATCATACACCTGAAACTAATATTGTCTGTTAACAAACTGGACCGTAAATAAAAGCTTTAAAGAAAAAAAAAAAAGAGCAGAAAAAAATAGAGTCTTTCTTGAGGGCAGTGCTCAGAGCAAGCAATTTTGCTTAAATTTTTTAAGTCTTATTAGATTCCCTAGCTGGAAACAGGCATGCTACTACACTGGCTTATTGCAAATTAAGTATCATGCTAGGCAGGCAGGGATGTTCAGTAAATGGCAGCGAGTGTTATTATTAATATCACCTAGGAAAGTATATTGGGTGATTCTTGGGCGTGCAAGCCACCATGGGCCCTGAGCCCTGCTTGGCCCTATAAAGCATGCTGAGCCCTGCCTGCTCTTTTCCCAAGCCATCATTACTCAGGCTTGGGTTGCACTGAGCAGTCTGCAAGGGTAGGATCATGTCTCCCTCTACCGCCAAGAGGTTTGCCATAAAACAGGGGAGTTCCCCAAACTCAGGGTTCCTCGGCTTTGATGGAAGCCCAGTAGGCAGAGTATCCACATAGGCCCCTTGAAATTGACCCCTTGGGATTTGGGGACCTTGGAGAACTGACACAAACGTAATGCTCATGCTGTTTGCTATGCTGTGAGTGATTAAGTGCTCTACCCACCCCCTAAGAATCACGTGATTTTTGCCAGCACGCCCAAAACGGTAATAGACAAATGTATTCACTGGTAAGAAGGGTAAAATCCCAGATCCTCAGTCCCAGGTTCCTCAAGGATCACCAGGGACCTTTAATACAGGTGAGTCAAGCCATCAGTCACTTCACCTTGGACACGGTAGTTTCTTTTGATGACAGTTCTTAGTTAACATCATGAAACACACTCCGTAGACACACAACACACAAGAGAACACATCACCAACCCAAATCATCCCAAATTTCTGTACACTACTACCACTGAGCCTGGCACTTTCTTTTGTTCCTCATCACCGAAGAGCTATTACAGGTATTTGTTCTCCCAAAAGGTCAGAAAGATGAGGGACAACAAACCAACCTTTAATATCAGCACACAAGACAAAGGATGGTGACAAGGGTGTAAGATGAAAAAAAAGAGAGAGAAAGAAAGAGATGGCCAAACGATCATAAAAACGAAGAAGGTGCCCAGTTTGCAAATACCGTATAGTATATAGATTTGCTTTCAAAATGGAGACCTATCTAGGAAGAAACAGGGCATCATATAAGCAAGTTTTAATCAGAACTGCTTCAAAAAGACATTCTGTCAAGGGCATACCACTTTTATCAGATGGTAAAAATGGTGTATAATGATCTTCTATATACTGAGTAAAAGTAAAAAAATGCATGGGCAACAGTTATCATTTTTGCAGGATCATAAAGGTTTTCTTGGTCCCCTTAAAGCATTTTCTTCCTTCTTTCCAGGCCAACTTTTTTTTTTAAGAGCCAACATGTAAGCTGAATTTGCTAACACTTTTTATATATGGCAAATGCTCAGAATTTGAAATGCATTTTTAATTATGTATATTGCTGGGAGTTTGAAAATTCTGACTGAATGAGCATTTGTCTATCTCCTATTAAATGCCAAAAAAAAAAAAAAAAAAAAGGCAACACAGCCTTCCTTCCTCATTATCATGCACTCCTAGGAGTCACGTGCGCATTCCAGGGACAGAAACAGCAGGTCCAAAGATGCGTGCACACACAAACCAGTTTCAGACACACATCTCGTTTGTTTAAAATAATAAACCACGTGGGGGGAAGGAAGCAGATTTATCACGTCACCCAGGCACTAGCCATGCTGTGGAATTATTTCATGTCAAGGATAATCGCATCAATGAAATATTTATGTAAACTCATTATAGGCAAACACTCTGTTTTCTAACCGAGATTGGGTGTGGCTTAAGTAAAAAGGCAGGACGAGTTAGGTTGTAGAATTCACTGTGGTCTGGATTTCTGAACTTAGTAAACTAAAGCCAGGACAGTTCCCACAGAAGGGGAGATGTCGTTTGAGCAAGTGTTGTTAGGATGTTCAAAAGTTTTGTGTTACAATTAAAGGTATATGAGACAGAGATCTCCATCTTCTCTAAGGCCTCTGAAAACAAAACAAAATAAAACATGGATTCCAAGAGAGCATTTGCTAAACGAAACCATTCGCACTCTTTGGGATTGTTTTAAATGAAAAGCATGCTCCGGTCCTCATTTTTGGGGCTGATGGATCAGGCACCATCTTCCCAGGGTGACACATTCCAACAGATACGAGGCCCCCCTGCAAAACTGGGTAAGTTTCTTTGGACACAGAAGGCATCCTAGGGACCTCCAGATATGCCACGGGCCAGTAAGCTGTAATCCCAAAGAGATTTGTGTAATCTCCCAGCTAGAAAACGCGCAGACTCCAGAATACACAAGGCTAAGAACATAATATATTGTCTGGAGAACCGCTCTGAGAAGGAAAATAAAAATAATACATTCTTCTCTACCCAGGATTAATTTATCAGTCACTCACCTCAATGTGCAAAGCACAGAAAAACACAGGGAAGGGAGAGCTCAGCAATCAGGCCAACACGAACACTATGTTATTTCACAGGGTGGTAAGAACAGTGGGGAAGTGCTATTCCTTCCGGCTACCTGACTGGGATCCCCAGCTCTTTAAAATGCTTAATTGCTTCTCTTTGCAGCGAATGTTGACTTCTTTTCTTTGCATTCTCTCTCCAGAGCCCAGCTTAACAATTCATGTGGAGGGTTTCTAATAACTCTTCTTCATGGGACCCAAGACAAATGGAAAGGATAAACCGACATACCTTGAGTCCACATGGAGGGCCCACTATGTATCAGGCTTTGTGTTAGGGGATGGGAGTTTAATAAAAAAACAGTGAAAATTAAAACTAAAAAAAGGATCCTATTAACCATAGCATGATTTATTTTTTTTAATTTCTTTTTAAAGATTTTATTAATTTATTTGACACAGAGAGAGAGGGAACACAGCAGGGGGAGTGGGAGAGGGAGAAGCAGAGCTCGATCCCAGGGCCCTGGGATCATGACCTGAGCCAAAGGCAGACACTTAACGATGGAGCCACCCAGGTGCCCCCATAGCATGACTTAGAAAGAGGTTTTGGATACCAAGCCTCAAACATTTTACAGATAACTTTTGGTTTCAATAACTGAAAGTCAAGTCATACTAGTTGGAGCAAGACAGAAATGAATCAGTGAACATAGTTAAGCAGAAGAATGATGACTTCCCCAAAGATGCCCATGTCCTACTCCCCACAATGGCGTCTACGTCACCTTAGATAGCAAAAGGAATTTTATAGATGTGGTTATGTGAAGGGCCTTGAGATGGAGAGGTTATTCTGGATTATTTTAGGGGCCAATCAAATCACACTGATTTTTTGTGTGTGTGTGTGTATATAACCACACTCCAATGACACACAGTATTAATTAGTTCCCGGTGTACAACACAGTGACTCAACTTCTCTAGATGCTCTGCCATACTCACCACAAGTGTAGATACCATCTGTCCCACTATTACATCACCGCCCATCCTCCCTATGCTGTGCCCTTTATTCCCATGACGTATTTATTCCATAACTTGAAGTCGGTATTGCCCTGACCCCTTTACTCATTTTGCCCATCCCTCCCCTCCGTCTCCCCTCTGAGAACCCTCAGTTTGTACTATTTATAGATCTGACTCAGCTTTCTGTTTGTTCGTTTCCGTTCTTAGATTCCACATATAAGTGAAGTCATATGTATTTGTCTTTCTCTGTCTGACTTATTTCACTTAGCATAATACCTTCTAAGGTTCACCCATGTTGTTGCAAATGGCAAGATCTCATCTTTTTGTGGCTGCATAATATTCCATCACTCACACACACACACACACACACACACACACACACACACACACTCTCTCTCTCTCTCCATCTTTCTGATCCATTCATCTATTGATGAACATTTGACTTACTTCCATATCTTGGCTACTATAAATAATGCTGCAACAAATATAGGGGTGCATATATCTTTTTGAACTAGTGTTTTCATTTGAGTAAATATACTGCAGTGGAATTACTGGCTTGTGTAGCATTACTATTTTCAATTTTTTGACAAACTTCCACATGGTTTTCCACGATGGCTATAACAATTTACTTTCTCATCAACAGTACACATGGATTCCTTTTTCTCCACATCCTTAAAACTTGTTACTTTTTATTTTAACCATTCTGACAGTTGTGATGTGGCATCTCATTGTGGTTTTGATTTGTATTTCCCCAGTGATTAGTCATGTTGAGCATTTTTTCTTGTGTCTCTTGGTCCTCTGTATGTCTTCTTTGAGAAAATGTCTAGGTTGGATCCTATACACATTTTTTAATCAAATTGTTTGGTTTTGGGGTGTTGAATTATATAAGCTCTTCATATATTTTGGATAATAACCCCTTATTGGATGTATCATTTGCAAATATCTTCTTCCATTCAGCAGGTTGCCTTTTGTTTTGTTGATTGTTTCCTTTGCTGTGCAACAATTTAATTTTGATGTAGCCCAACAGTTTAATTTTGCTTTAGAAATATGTTTCTACAACTGAGGTCAGAGTAATTATAGCCTATGTTCTCTTCTCGATGGTTTCAGGTCTCACATTTAGGTCCTTAATCCATTTTGAGTTTATTTTTATGTACGACGTTGCACAGTGGTCCACTTTCATTCTTTTGCATGTAGTTCTCTAGTTTTCCCAAAACCATTTGCTGAAGTGACTGTCTTTTCCCCCACTGATTTTCTTGCCTCCTTTGTCATAGACTAATTGACCATAGAATCATGGGTTTATTTCTGGGCTATTCCATTTAATTTTTCTATGTGTCTATTTTTTAACTAATTAATTTGAGAGAGAGAGAGAGAGAGAGAGAGAGAGAGAGAGAGAGAGAGACTGAGACCACAAGTAGGGGAGGAGCAGAGGGAGATGGAATCAAGCAGACCCCCACTGAGCAGGGAAATCAACATTTAGCTCAATCTCAGCACTCCCAGATCATGACCTGCTCTGAAATCACAAGACAGATGCTTAACTGACTAAGCCACCCTGGTCCCCCATCTATGTATCTATTTTTGTGCCATTACTATACTGTTTTGATTATTACGGCTCTGTAGTATATCTTGAAATCTGGAATTGTGTTTTGATACCTACACCTTTGTTCTTTTTCAAGACTGCTTTGGCTATTTGGGTTCTTTTGTGATTCCATAAAAATTTTAGTACTATTTGTTCTACTTCTGTGAAAAACTGTGCTGTTATATTGACAGAGTTTGCACTGACTCTGGAGATTGCATTGGGTACTAGGGACAGTTTAACAATGTTAATTCTTCCAATCAGTGATCATGGACTATCTTTTCATTTGTTTGAGTGATCTTCAATTTCTTTCATAAATGTTTTATAGTTTTCACCTCCTTGGCTAAGTTTATTCCTAGGTATTTTATTCTTTTTGGTGCAATTGTACATGAAACTGTTTTCTTAATTTTTCTTTCTCTTGCTTCATTATTAGTATAAAATGCTATCAATTTCTAGGTATTAATTTTATATCTTGCAACTTTCCTGAATTCATACTTCTAATAGTTTTTTGATGGAGTCTTCATGGTTTTCTTTGTAGAGGATCATGTCATCTGCAAAGAGTGACTAATTTCTTCCTTACCAATCTGGATGCCTCTTATTTCTTTTCCTTGTCTGATTGTTATGGCTAGGAATTTCAGCACTATGTTGAATAAAAGTGATGAGAGTTGGCACCATTGTCTTGTTCACAATGTTAGAGGAAAGGCTCTCAGTTTTTCATCACTGAGGATCATGTTAGCTGTGGATGTTTCATATAGAGCCTTTATTAGGTCGAGGTAGGTTCCCTCTAAACCCACATCACTGGGAGTTTTTATCATGAATGATGCTAAATATTGTCAAATGCTTTTTCTGCATTTATTGAGATGATCATAAGCTTCTTATCCTTCATTTTGTTGATGTATCATGGCAACCGATTTGCAACTAGTGAACCATCCTTGTGTCCAGGGAATAAATCCACTTGATCATGATGAATGGTCCTTTTAATGTATTTTTGAATGTGGTACTCCCACGAATCCTTAAAAGAAGAAAACTTTTCCTTTCATAAACACATGACAACAGAAGCAGGTCATACAGACAGCAGCAAGAGAAAACTAACACAGTACAAATAATTAAATTAAATAATTTAAAAGTCAGAGTTGACTTCAAATCCAGTGAGATCTAGTTGTCTACCACTAGTTCTCCACTGGAAACAAATGTCCTTCAGAGGACATTGGTAATACCTAGAAACTTGTCTGGTTATTATAGCTGCATGGTTGGGGATGGGGCTACTGGCATCTACTAAGTAGAGACTGCTACACATCCTACAGTACATGAGACAGCCCCCTACAACAAAGAATTATCTATCGCAAAATGTCAACAGTTCTCTGTCTTGAACACCTTTTGTCTTTATATCTTGGCCTGGCTTGGCTTTATTTCCAGGTAAGATTTCCAACATGGTGGTAGCATGGCTGCAAAGAGCTTCAAGCCTACAACTTTCAACCTCAGAAATCCCTTCTTTAAGAGATCTGGCAAAAGTCCTTGGATTAATTCCCACGGACTCAGCTAGGATAGCTAGGATCACTCTCTGACTCCTAAAGTAATCACGGTCAATCCGAGGATGGAGCCCCACCCTGACTGGCTAGGCCTGATCACACACCCTCCCTTAAGGGCCAAAGGGGTTGAATCAGCTCCAGCTCCACACAAACCATAATCTAAATGCAGAGGGTGGTTACCAAAAGGTAAGAAGGTAAGAAAGATTTTTTTTTTAAGCGTCTGCTACTGCAGCACACTGTCTAACTAAAAGAACAATGAGTTATAATGGAGGGTATTATGGATACTTACAATAACAACCGTCTCCCATACACAAGTCTCCACGCCTCCAATGCTATGATTCTAACTCTTTATTCAAGGTACTTTACAAGAGATCACAGTGACATATAACTGATTAGCTTTGCTGTCTGAGGTTAAGATGACATGATTCTGGGCCCCACACAGTCTTTCTAAGAACGCTAGGACCGGGCACTTATTTCTGTAACAGTAGAAGCGAGCTCTACAAAATTGCAGGAAGCACTGTGGCTGGATCCAAAAGAAAGCTTCCTAAGATGATTTTAAAAAAAAAAGGATTACTGTGAGAAGCTGATGCAATTCTCTTCCTGGTCCCTGTTTCCAGAACCAATCTCTGTTCAGTCATATCAATGGACAGAAGAAAGAAATGACCTCAGTGCCCCAATCCAAGCCCCAGACTGCTGAGTTTTGCTTTATCTTTTTACATCTACTTCTCCCATTACACCTTCTCTGCAAAGCGGAGGCAGCACACTTTGGTTAAGCGCTAGTCATATGTCATGCCTTCAGATTTCTTCACATTTTCCAAACTGTGCTGTAAACAGTCCAAGTGACCTATGATCAAGGATGATGTAAGTCTCTGAGCACACACCAAAGTCGAATTACTCTGGGTTTCACATACAAACATGATAGATGATCCCAGAAACTGAAGTAACACTAAGGAGGACAACATAAAAAGTGAGATGAATAAAATCCTCTATTTTCATACCCATCTCCCAGAAACAATGTATTTGTCTTGCTTGTATGCAAGTTTCCTAAGTCAGAGATCTCCGGGAATCCTTTACAAATTTGCATCTCTTCTTTCAAACCAGGACACAGTAGTTTTCCTTCCTTCCTTTGTTTCTCCTTCCTTCCCTCTCCCCAAAACCACTAAGAGATATTTTAATTCCTTCTCCCTGCCCTCTCTTTGCTCCTTACTCTACCCTACGTGCTGCCTTTCAGAATATCCACCAAGGGGCACACAACCCTACAGAGACAAGGTCATAGGGCAAATCACTGAACTGCTAGAGACTGAAAATGATTTTCTAAAAATCATTTGAAAAATTACTTTTAAACCAAAACATTATATATTCAGAGGAAAAATACCAGAAGACACAGATAAATACAAAGAATTCCATAAACAGCAATCTACTTATATAAAGATAACCAGTACAAACATATTGCTATAGATTAGTTCTAATTGCATGTCCATAGATATATGCATATATACCTATATAAAATATATTCAATACCTAAATACACATACATATATATAGACTTACCACATGTAATTCCATTTTTATAAAACAGAGATAGTATACTACATTTTATAAAACAGAGATAGTATACTACAGAGATAGAGATAAAATACATTAAATATTTTAATCAATGGAGTATTATATGCTATTTTGTAACTTGCTCCATACAACTTACACTACTCATCATGAACACTGTTCTATAGCAATTAAAATTCATCTATGACATCATTGTTAATACATAGTATTTTTTTTTTAAGATTTTTTTTATTTGACAGAGAGAGAGACAGTGAGAGAGGGAACACAGGCAGAGGGAGTGGGAGAGGGAGAAGTAGGCTTCCCACTGAGGAGGGAGCCTGATGTAGGGCTCGATCCCAGGACCCTGGGATCATGACCTGAGCCGAAGGCAGACGCTTAATGACTGAGCCACCCAGGTGCCCCAACACATAGTATTTTATTAAAGATATACCATAATTTACCTACTCAATCCCTTACTCTTAAATATGTAGGTTTTTGCTAATTTTATCATTGTAGCATCAAATTTTAAAATGCTACTATTCAGGCAGACAAAATTAAATGCAGCTTCCTAACTTTCTATAGTTTATTTAGCTGACCTGAAGAGTTCTCCTCCCTACCTATAGCCGAGTAGTAGTGATGTATTGTGAACAGTCCTGGAATGTTTCCAGTCTCCATGTAGTCCTCGGGGAAATCCATCAGAATGTGAGCTCCGTGAAGGGGGGGATTTTTGTATGCAGAGCAGGGCCCCCAGGATGGCACAGGGGGAGGGCACAATAAATACATCTTCAGGGAAAGAATCTATCTCCCTCATGAGAATGCAAACTCCACCCCTACCTTTTCCTCCCCAAGCAGACGGGCAGGTGTACACAAGGCTTACCCAGTCCCGTGGCGCTGGGGAGTGGGGACCTGTGCTGGTCCCTGGGTCCTCTGCCCCATTCTGGGAAGCACCATACCTATGAGCTGACTCAGCGTGCCATGGGCACTGGACACCAGCTGGAGTTGGCCCTGGGTGACCCTCCTCTGCTCGCCAAGCTCAGCCCGAGCCCTGTATCCTCCTTTCTCAAGTCCTTCCTGCCTGAACTGTTTCAAATTTTGATGAACCCCATCTGGGCCTTGGTCCTCGCCTCCAACCAACCTCTGTCTTGGCCTATCTGGCCTGGAACCCCTCCCTCCACCCAGGATGGCACTTTATGCTCACTATAGCATCCCCCAGGGCAAGTTGGCTGCTCCTCCACCCAGAACCTTACTTATCCCCCCAAGGAACATGTCACAACTTTCCTTTCTTAGTAGGTGGGAGTCCAAGAAGCTCAGAATTGATAGCCTCTCTCAGCCTCTTTCTCTGCCTGAGCCCAAGGTACTGCTACTCTTGCTATGATACTGCCAATCTGTCTTACATGGGACAACCCTATATTATAGGCTCCCCAGGGCTCCAGGGATCGTGAGGCCAAAAAGCCCTGCTGCTGTTTGCCAAGATGTCCATTAGTACCCCAAATACACAAACACTGGAATTCTGACTTGGAGAAAGGGTAACACACATAGATACACTGACTGCCCTCCCCCCCGCTTCTTCTCCTTTCCCACACTCCACTAGGCCTGAAGGGCTGGGCTCGTCTTACTCCACCTCCTCTGTGGCAGGGATTGATCTTCCCTATAATTTATCATCGGAACCAGAACGCATTTGAGAGAGAATAATTAGGCCAGGACAATGGACATGAACTGGAACTGTCCCAGGCAAGCTGATAAGCGTGGTCAACCTAGTTATATTCAACCGGACACTCAGGCCCAATGGACCTAGTTCTTGATATGCTACTGGAGACTTAAGGGATTTCGAGAATCTTATTTGGTAGACAAAAAGTTGGACACTGATTTTTCCTGCCTTCCCACTTCAAGAATCTTAATTTCCTGAGGCAAATGGTTGCTTCTGGGTGACAGGGAAGGTGGACATGCACACACGCACACACACACACAAAAGAGAAAAGCATATTAATGAACCCCAAATGATTCGCTATCTTATTTATGCTATACTAAACAATGTGGCAAGGAACATCCATGTACACTTGCTCAGTGAACTTCTCACTTTTGTTTGTTTTTCGTTATTGTGTTTAAAGGAAGTGAGCTTACAAAAGATGTGGAAATGACTGAAGAGGCTTGAGGGAAAATAAACCCCATACTGAAAGCCTACTGAACAACTTGTGATTTCCTACAGGCCATAGTGTTTCTCAACTCTGGGCTTCTGCTCACGCTGTTTCTTTTTCCTGAAACACCCTCAGTGAAAAACCAGCTCACTCTGCCCTTAACTGTCCTTCACAATGAAGGCTTTTCTGATTGCACTCCACCCCTCCCCCAATCTCCCCACTCACAGCTCCTTCCGTAGGAATCTCCTGGGTTAATGCATAATGGAAGTGCTTTCCGTAGGTGGAGAAATAAGTCAACCAGTGTGTGCAATGACCTTGAGAAGGAAGTAGAGCATCTTCATTTTGCAGGTTAAAAATGGAACTTAGCAAGTTGTAGTACATGAATTCTCACCCAGGTGTAGTCAGCAGTGTCCAGCCTACCTAGTCTCTTCTGTGCTTCTTGTTTTGTTTTTTCGTTTTTAAGGGTTAAATGACCTATTGAATATGAGCGTGCTTGCAAACAATTGTGGAGCTAGGTGAACGTAACAAACTTTCCTTGGACCCTTCTTCTTTCTACCTGGATGCTTAAACTCTTTGATAATAAAGACTGGATTTTATCTAAATTTCAAAATGTTAGCATGACATGAGAAGCCTCAAGAAATTCTTACTAAATGTTGGCAGAAGTGTCACAGGAGCAAACACACTTCAGCCCTCCAGATGGTCACATTTCTGGAAAGGAACAGGAACATCACCATGTAAGTTTCCAAGCCACTTCTGTTTCTAGAATTGGATACTTGTTGGGTGGAGGGGTTGACATTTGAATAGTACCATTGACTTTACAGATGCTGGGAAGTAGATACCCACTGTTGTAAAAGGAGGGGTGTAAAAGACAGTTTAGATCTCAAAGATCTCTGAGCAGGCACAATGACAGGAGGACATCACTGATGGGATGTTGCTTGGAATGTGGTCACTGGTCAGATGGGGAGGTCAGAGAGGACACCAAGGGAAAAACTACCCTAGAGTCTAGACTAGTGACCAGTGCTCAACAATACCTAGATGGACTCAGAGGAGGGACAATTCAGGATAGAGTCTGGTTAGTAGTGAGCTCCCTTATAGCACTACGGATACCACAAAGAGAGAAACTGTGTGAGTGGGGATGGGTGTGTATGAGGGGGAAAAAAAGCTACATCACCAAAAGCTTTAATGCTGGACCTTTCACGCAGAATGCTCAGCACCTGGCGCTCTCCCACCCCAAGCTGGCTTCAAAGGAAAGCTCAGAATCTCCAGATGGCAGAAACAGCAGGGGTCATATCTCTGCACATCTGACTGTTCTTGAAGTTTCTGGACCCTTTTACCCTCTTCGAAATTATTCTCCCAAAATTATTCTCCCTTTTCCCTGCTCACAGTGTTTCTCATGAAGGGGACTGGATTCTGTAGACGTCACACTTGTAACCTATCAGTGACTTTGCTCATCACAGGTAACACATACTGGGATCCCTAGTTCTGTAACGCATGCCTCCTCTCCAAGAAGAGTTTTCCCATTAGTGTTGGGAAACTAACAACAATGACAACAAAAGAATGACAAAATTACTAATTTTGACATGTTAACTGCACCTCGTAATCACAGTTTTGGTGAAAACCTTACGCTACAGCAAGAGCAACGAAATCCTAATCAGAGAGGAGGGCCTCATTAGAACCACGAGGATTTCATCTTCACTGAGATACACTGTGAATGTCAGTGAACTTTGTGTGGAAAATTAGCATGTTTCTACATTAGGAAAAGTAAGAATTTGCTAGATGTACCTGTGAACGTATGCATTACAAAAAGTCCCATCTTTTGCAGACAGACCATCATTTCAAACACAGCAATTTGCTACTCCAAGGGAAGCATCAACAATTAGAAGCCTGCATGGACAGGTTTAATGAGCCTGAATGTTGTGCATCTTTGAAAAGACAATACAGGTATTAGAGCTTTCTTCTGCCCCAACCAGGCTTTATAAAAGCACATGCGTTTGTACATAAACTCACTCCCATTGTCCTGTCAAAATTATGATGTAGTGCGGAGAGGGATGCTAAGATAAGTGGTTACCATGGCAACAAAAATCGCCACCACACTGGCGACGTCTGAGTGATTCTGTCTCATCTCTCAGGTTCTGGCCAGAATGACTTGCTCAAGTGATCCATCAGCCATCCAGAACAAAGTCCTCAGGCACAGGAGTCTGGTTGTTCTGAATCACCCGAGAAAGGCCATAACTACCAAGTCTTTGGGGAACAAATTTTGCTGCACTGCATACCTGACTCAGAAGACCCATCAGGACTGCCCACTAGAATATACGCCACCTGAGAGGACGATTTGTTTTCCTGTCTTCTACTTGGCTGAATCGCCACTACCTACGAGATCTAATGCCTGGCATATAGTAGGCGCTCAATAAATATTTGTTAAATAACTGAGGGAATGATCACTATGAACCACACAGCACTTATGTAAAACACATCTCAAATCGTCACACTTTATTTTCTTAAAATGATTCACTTTATTTCATTTTAATTAATTCATTTTTTTTTTTTAGGGAAGCTCTATACCCAACGTGGGCCTTGAACTCAAGACCCCAAGATCAAGAGTCACATGTTTTACTGACGGAGCCAGTCAGGTGCCCCCTCCATACGTTAAGGTCACAAGATTGAGGACACAGGTCAAAAAAATTCAACTTTTCAGTTGGTTTTGAAGAACTCCAAATAAGATTCCGATGCAACACAGTTTGACTCTTTACGCCTTCCTTTTATCATTAGATCATTCAACTGAGACAGGATAGTGCAATAATTAAACAAACATCTGAAAACAAAATGCCTGTCTTTGAATCCCGATTCTATCATGGCATGAATTTAAGGGGACTGCTTCATCTCTATGTCCCTAGCATCTCCATCTGAAAATTTGAGTCACAGCACCTACCTCAATTGTCAGCTGTTGTAACTGAGGGTGCCCTATAGCTCATGAGTGTACCATGAGTCTTGTTACATCTAATTCTTCCCAACAAAAGGCAGAATGACAATCATCAGATACACTTCCACTGTCTAAACTATGCAAAAGCGGGTACACATTTTCCTATGTTAGGAAGTGGGTTTAAAAACTCTACCAAATCTTTGCAGATCATACCACAATAAGTAGATTTATACTTCCATCAGCTATTTAAAAACTAAGGCTGGAAAGCAAATGTGTGGGCTAGCTTTCTGATCCTCCCCAGAAAAGAAGAAATACTAAGGGCTTCAGTGAGACCAAGTGGAAGGGGCTGAAAACTAGGAATTGGTGAATCTCCTCCTTCATGATCTGCCAAGATCCTGGAATGAACGGCAGCACACTTCATTCCCGCCAACTGAAAAAATGGAAGTAGTACAGTCTTAGCCAATGATCACAGACAAAAGATCTCCGAGACCGTCTAAGCTGGATGCTCTCTGACACTAGAAAAGTCTGTGCGTCATAGGAAAAATGTGGAAACTCGACCCCTCAGAAAACTTGACTCCAGGCAATTTAATTAGCAATAAAAATAAAGGAAAGAAAAGGAAAAGAGAAACTTACTCAAAGGGTTAATAGCCTAGTTGCTTTTCAAATACTTTCCGAAGCCAGTTTAGCAGGGGAAAAGTGATTTATATGAACATATTCTTGGCAAAGAGAATATAGTAGAGGAATATAAAGTTATGCAAAAACTTGTTGAGATTAAATGAATTACTGCTGCATATGAATCAGTCTTTTTAAAAGAAGTTATGCAGTATAAAATAGACATAGTCTCATAGTTGATTAGATTTACACTTCCATCTTATTTAAACTGTGCCACCTGGAGAATAAAATAATTCAATGCTTTTTATATAAAACACCCTGGCTTAATATTTCACAATGAGAAACCTTACTTTTGAACTAAATTATGCTGAAATGGGAGTCTAGAAGAATAGAATATTCAGCGTCTGCGATGCCAGCCATTCAATCTGGGAAAAAACACTGAGTCTCCAACATTGGCTAACTATTGCAATGTACATTTTCCTACTGTTGGGAAGTGGATTTAGAAACTCTACCAATCTGTGATAATCATGCCACAAAGCAGTCATACACTGCCATGTTCTGTTGTCAGAGCACCAAGTTTCTGCCATATTCAAAAAGCCCAAAAATCCCTGAATAATGCCATTCTCTGTTCACAGATGATATCTTGAAAAGAGCCAGAGAGAATTATAGTCTTCTATACACACTGATCTGAAAGGAAACCATAATTCTCTAGACCGCCATCCGTACATGGGCTATAAAGCGCAGCTTCGCAACCAGGGTTCCTAGAGGGACTGATGCCCTTGGCCCACAGGCCCAGGGTGGGGACTTGGGCAGCTGTTACCCAGGATGGTCAAACCCTACATGCATCTTGTCAGGGCTCTAAATTCCCTTCAAAGGGCCATGTGGATATCAGCATTGTCTATTTCGGCCATGACAAAGAAAAGATGGGAGACAAATGGAGAGGACACAGTGTTCACAGGAGTTTGGAGGAGAACAAAACACGTGGGGGTGGGGGAGAGTCCATGGCCTGTAAGTATAGTAACATGAGACAAATAAGAGATTTCTCCACCTCAAAAAGTTCATTAATATGTTCATGGAATATGCTAAAGGGATGCGATACTGCTGTATTTCCATGTATTTGAGAGAACACTCATTTCCATGGAGTTTCATCAGATTAAGAATGTGTAGAACACAGTTACGAAAGGTTGCTTTAAGCATCTGACCTCTGTCACCTGATGAAGGGGCTTCACTAGGCATTTGAGTTGCATCTGAATTATTTTTATTTTTTTTGTTTTATTTATTTAAAGAGAGAGAGAGAAAGAGCGAGCACACGAGCAGGAGAAGGGGCAGAGGAAGAAGAGAGAGAGAATCCCAAACAGAGTTTGCGCTGAGCACAGAGCCTGACACAGGGCTTTATCTCACAACACTGAGATCAGGATCTGAGCCAAAATCAAGAGTCAGAGGCTTAACCAACTGAGCCACCCGGGTGCCCCAAGTCTGAATTAATTTTAAGAAATAAATTTAGAAAAGGGGGGAATTATTCCAGATGGAGCTCCCAATAAGATAGTGCTTTAGGATAAAAAGGACTGAATGTGACTTAGGAGACGGGAATAATAATATACTTGGAATAACATACTTGGATGACCTAAATTAATTCTCCCATTTGACTCCTAAAATATTCCAGGTATATTTGTACACTGTGTATTTCCTTTCATTTAGTTTCATTCAAGGAGTACTTATGAGTGCCTACCATGGGCTCTAGGCACTCAGGAATCCATTTCCCCCTACAGAGATAGACAAGAGAGATGAACAAGGTGGGCAACATCAAACCTCCATCTTCTCAAAGAGAGATAAAAATGATGTTGCTATAAAAAAACAAATTAAGAAGTGAAATTACATTACGTTTTTTTTTTTTTTTAAAGATTTTATTTATTTGACAGTGAGAAACACAGTGAGAGAGGGAACACAAGCAGAGGGAATAGTAGCGGGAGAAGCAGGCTTTCTGCCGAGCAAGGAGCCCGATGCGGGGCTCGATCCCAGGACCCTGGGATCATGACCTGAGCTGAAGGCAGATGCTTAATGACTGAGCCACCCAGGCGCCTCTACATTACGTTTTTAAGTGTTGTGTGTCAACTGCATCGATGCCCATGTGACAAAGGCGCAACTGGGTGGGGGAGGGGATCGGGTGGGGGGCAGTTACACTTAGTCAGTGACAAAGGAACTAAGTCCAAGACTAGGAGAAGAAGTCAGATAAGCAAAGACCTGGGAAAAGAGATTTCCTCACCAGACAAATGACAGGTTCAAATGCTCTGAGGGAGCACTGAGGTGGGGAGGAGTAGCACACGGCACAGAACCATAGCAGCTAGAGGGACTTTTGAGAAAGACATGGTGGTGAAGGACGAGTCTGCAGACCCAGGAGGGAATAGATCACGTGGACCATGGAGCCCATGGTAAGGAATGTTGGGTGTTCATTGAAGGGAAACTCCTCTGTGGCTTTTAGCAGAAAAATGGCAAGACATGGTTTCTATGGTTAAAAAGGGGTGCTCCTTTGTGGAAAACACTGAAGACTAAAGAAAAGACCAAAGAAGTAGAGCAGAGAAGTTCACACCTAAACATGGTAGTTACCTCCTCAAACCTCTGGGCCCAAAATTCCAAATGCTGAAGGAATGAGTCAGGTCTGATGTTCACCAAGCTAAGGAACCAACAGATGTTCTATCACACAAATAACACTTTTACCTTTCAAACAGAACTGTCAAAAGAGTTAGTCATCCCAAAGAAATGATGAAAAGAAAAACACATTTGCTTCAGTATTATTTTGTTTAGGGCACCGTTATTCTTAATGGCCTCCTTTGAAACTTGAAGGAAAAAAAAGAAACTTGAGGATGAAACTTTTTAACTACGTAAGCATATTCCTCTGGTAGAACTCAAATGTGTATTGGAGCCAATTATTTTTTAAAATAGTAAGGCTTTATCTTGCTTCTTAATCAATATCTACATGACATCTCCACACAAAATGACAACTGACCATGTTTAATAACTCTTGAGATTAAAAAGAAATGGCATACAATAAAACCTGATTAATTCTGACCCTATTAAATCAGATTTTGTAAAAATTTAGACTTGGGTAATCTGAACCTATATCCTGCTTTACCTACTTTTTAAAAAAATCTCTTCTACCAACCATCAATTAACGAACAAGGGAGGAGGGTCAGTATTCAATCTGAAGGGAACAAACTAAATAGAAATATATTTATACAGAACCAGCACACTAATTACAACTTGCTTATCTTATCTACAAGTTGCTTATCTACATTACAGTAGGCCAGCTAGAGACCTCCACCATATTTTTGGCCTACTTTGAGGTTAAATGCACCTATATAGTAGGAAATAATTGTAGTCATGGAAAAATACTTCCTAGCTGAAAGTTTTCAACAATTCCAGCTAACCTTATAATCAGTACAAAAGTTTGAGGTGGGCTAGACTCACAAGAAATCAGTGTGCCTTAACATTCCAGGTTTAACACTACACACAACAGATAATATTAAACAAGACATATTTTCTTCAGTCATTAATAGATTTGGTTTTATCTGAATTTATAAGTAGATTTACCTCCAGTCATTCGGGTTGAGAAATGATGCTGAATCTAACTCAGAGAAGAGCTGTTACCAAATCTGCTTTATCGGAACAAAGCAACTGTCCAGCAAGGCCAAATTCCTCACCCTCCCTGGAACTCCTCTTTGAGGCTCCCGTCACTAACGAAAGTGAACTTTACCTCCTGACCTCTCCATCTGCTCCGGGAATCCAGCCATAACCAGAGTCTCCTGGGATAAGCTCGGAAGCACTCTACTGTAAATACAGTACCGCAGTCTAAGCAGCAGACTGGACTAGATTTGAAAACGAGTGGGTAGCAACAAAAGACAGCAACACTAAAATCACCATGTAATGCAATCCTGCTAGCTCTGATCTTTGGCTATACGGTAGTACAGGAGGACTTAATTAAATAAGAAATGCTGGATTATTTTCTTTCTGTTGCCAAACACTTTGGGGCCTCGTGTTCAATTAAAAATTAAAACTTGGCCACGTATACCAAGAATCTAATTACATTTCTCAACATCTGTCTTTCATTCTAGGCCAAAAGGAAATAATATTTACAGAAGAGCAGATTGAGACAAAATATACTGCTGCTGCCTTTTCATTTGGTTGAACCGATGAACGTCTCCATTACATTATTCGCCTTTTAGGTGGTTTATCAGTTAGGAACGCTTTTGGCTGCAAATAAGAGAATCCTGGAGTAGCAGTGGATTAAATAATTGCTGGCTTGTCTTTCTCCTAGAAATCTGGAGGGAGGTGGTCCCCGAGGTTCATTCAGCCATTCAACAACACTGCCAAAGACACAGCTTTCTCCTTTGACACTATCCTCAGCGTGTCTTCAAGACTTGTCGCCGCACTGTTACAAGATGGTGGCTATACTTCCAAGCAACATAGCCTCACTCAAAGCAGGAAGCAAGACAGAGGCAAAAGGATTTATCTTCATGGGTGTCTTGTCATTTTACTCAGGAAGGGAATCCCTCCCGCCTCTAATAATCAGTCAGAGCTGGTTCACGTGCACAACTCTAGACCCATCAGTGCTGAGGCAGAACGGGCTGACCAGTCGAGCTGAGACCAATCACAATTCATCACGCACGCCTCTGGACAGGCCTACTTTGCCCGAGGTCAAGTAACTGTATTGACGAAACACAAAATCAGGGTTCCGTTGATAGAACAGGGAAATAGCTGCTGGTAGGCAATGTTGCACAGAATGCAAGTTATCATCTATGAAGAAACAAAGCCATTAAAAAAGAAGAGCAATAGCATAGCTTCCGTTTCCTCCAAAGCCAGGGTGCTGCGGGAAGCTCAGTGCTATCAAGGGCTGGAGAATGGAATGGGTGATTGCCTAACTGTCCTCCTTGGATTGTTTGGTCTTTGTTTTTAATAAGAAAGGTGGTCCTCTCCAAGTTTTAGCACATCCACCCGGAGGAAGCAAGATGAGTCAAGTCACCTCCAGAAATATGTTCCAGCCCCCAAACTCCGTGATTGGATAACTCAAAAGGCAACAAAAGTTGTAACGGGGTATTTCATCCAGTTTCCCTGGAAGGTGATTTAAATGTCCATTTCAAATGTATAACACACCCCCCAATGATATAATGAGTGGTATATAAAGAAAGGGTAAAACTTACATATATTCTCATGAAGGAGATTCGTCCTCAGAGTCTGACTGCTCCAAAGAAAATATGGGGATGTTTGTTTGCCACATCAGACACAAGTAATTTTCATGTTATAGCTAAAAACACCATCACACAGCCAACCTTAACATTTGCCTGCAGTCTGACTAAAATGGAATTCTAGCAGCATACAAAGAGATTTACATTATCATGCATAAATTAGCAATTTTTAGTGCTTTAAATAGTAAATGGCACTTCTTAAAACTCAGCCAATAAGCAAACCCTGCATATTTATGCCCAGGAACCAAGGACTGACACCCAGATGAACGTTAAATGTTGACAATAGGCAAAATTGTTCCATAAGGTGTAATCTCCACTCTTGCTAAGTTTACAAGCACAGGGCAGAACAAGTCTCCAAATTTACAAGCTGTCAAAGGCAATATTATGGGCAGTCACTATCCTGGGTTCAAATATAATGTTAAGGTGATAATAAAATGTCACGATTAGGGGCACCTGGGTGGCTCAGTCGATTAAGCAGCCAACTCTTGGTTTCAGCGCAGATCATGACCTCAGGGTGGTGGGATGGAGCCGGGCCCCACACTCTGAGCACAGTCTGTTTGTCCCTCTCCCTCTGGTCCTCCGCACCACTACCTCCCCGCCCTGAATTGCGTGTCAGCTCTCTCTCCTTTCTCTCTCTCTCTCTCTCTCTCATAAATAAATGACTAAATAAATAAAATCTTTAATTTAAAAAAAATGTCACGATGAACCAATTCTATTACAAGTCTTGTGAAAATCTTTCCCCTTTAAATTACATTGCTTCCCAGTAGGAAATAACCATATAAGTCAATGAAACAAATTAGTTCTTGCTAACCTGTTGAGGAATTAAATGAATTCCTGGCCAAAAGAAGAAGCCACAAACCTAAGAGAGACAACAGAATCAAAAGAGGAAAAGCTACTACCTCTGTTTTCATTATCTCTAGGTTAGGATTAGGGACCAGTGGGTTTGGCAACCAAACATAACACACAAGCAGGCCATATTTGGCTATTCAGTTTTAAAAGACATAAAGTCTCTGGAAATACTTCGTATGCACACTGCTTATTTGATGGATTCCCAGCGAGACTAAGAAACAATACCCAGCAGAGGATACAACTTCTACCCCTAAAGATTCCCCCTATACTTACAGGATTTGCCATGTGAGAAATCAGGGAGAAGAAACGGTTTTTTAATTTTACCAAACCAGCATCCTTGTCTCAGACTCTAAGGTCAAGCTGCTCTCTGTTGCCCTCTGGAGGATCTCGGTCTTACAGCAGGAAAAAAAAAAAAAAGGAGGAGGCTAAACTTCCACATCACCGCACACTTCTTCACATTATTTCTGATGACTTAGAAAACAAAGATGTGAAATGGATTTAAAACGAGGATTTCTTGCATATAACATCCAGAACTCTTTTTAAAAAATATTTTTATTTATTCATAAGAGAGAGAAAAAGAGAACAAGCAGGGGGAGGGGAATAGGAGTGGGAGGGGGAGAAAAAAAGCTCCCCTCTGAGCAGGGAGCCCAATGTGGGGCTTGATCCTGGGACTCTGGGAGCATGACCTGAGCGGAAGGCAAACGCTTAACCAAGTGAGAAACCCAGGTGACCCTGTAACATTCAGAACTCTTTAAGGACTTAGGTTTCTACACTTTGACTATCATTAAAAAAAAAAAAGACCATACAAAAATCTTGCCACAGACTATACATCACAATTAAGTATGATTAACCCACTACTCCATCCTCCCAGCTGTGGTCTACTTTCTGGTAGCTCCCATGTCCAATAACTGAAGGTATTAGATGATATGCTCTCTAAAAATGTGTCTCTTAAGTTTAAAAAAAAATGACTTGGTGATTTTCAAATTCATTGATTAGAAACTCCAGTGACAGAAATAAGCGAGGTTAGTATAAGGCATTAGGGAATGGTGAGGACTGTGGCATACTGGAGATCTTACGCCCATTAAAGGAGTGAGGATCTACTTAGTTCTTGGTGATTATGTGAGACCGACTGTTTTTTTTTTTAAAGCCCAAAAACAGTTTTATGAAAAATCTTCATATTAGATGTTCCAATTACTTCAAAACACTTTACTGGGAAAAGAAAATCATGACAATAGATTGGGTTTAGCCCACCAGAGCAGACATCTCTGCTATGAGATCATCTGTTAATGGCACCTGCAAACCAAGGGGGAAACAAAACAAAACAAAACAAAACAAAGAAGGAAAATTCATCCATCTCTCCTACAATGAGATTCATCCTATCGAAAAACCATCTGGTTAATAGGGACAGATGTAGCAGATGTGGTAATTTGAAGACTGCTTAAATCTTCAGCCCGTCCTTTCTTTGGGTGTTTCATCTTAATTTTGAAACAAAGTGGTTTTATATGGCATATTAAAGTATAAATAAATCACTCCAATAGTCTGGGCTAGTTCTTCCCCTGCTGGCTCCGTCCAAAAACTCAGAAGACAGATAGTCAGATGGACATTCCCAAGGAGGAAACAGAGACAATGGAACAGCCTCCATTTTTTGCAAAAGACCTATCACTATGAATCCTCTCCCAGGAAAGAGCACTGCAGGTCTGGTTAAACACAGAACCTCCAGTCCTAATTCCCACTGTCACTTTTTCCCCAACTTGGGTCTAATTTAAATTATTTCACTCTTCCTATCGGCATCACGGCCCTTCTTCCTTTATCCATTTATCTTTTTCAAACCTAAGAACATACTCTCAGTCCATTTTCTCCATAGCGGACAGACCAAAGGATGTCGAATAGATCCAGTAAATGAGGACGAGCTGGCAAGACGCCAACTCGTTTTCATTCGTAAGTTAAACACATTGTCTTATCTATATAACCTTTGCTATCACTAGTCAAATCTCGATTTCAGCAGCATTAAAAACTCCTTAGTGACAATTCCCAACTCAAATATCTGACCTTTGACAATTCCTGAAGGAAGTGGAGTTCCTAAAATCTAATAAAAGGACACAATCCCTCTGAATATTTTTATGCATTTATGAGAGATTCCCAGGGACTAAACTGAGTATCATATCTGGATTTATAGCTCCAGAAAAGAGAGAGACTGAGAGAGAAAAAGGGCAAGAGAGAGAGAGAGAGAGAGAACGAGCAAAGAGACCGAGAGAGCAAGAGAGAAAGAGAGAGAACAAATCCTAAAATTATTCTATGGATTGCTGCAATTCCCATGAGAGTTCTTCTCTCTATATTAAAGAATGTATGTCCCTGTGCTTATAATTTACTTGAAGTCCTGGCCAAATCTTTATTGATTATTCGATAATAAATTATTCGTGAAGGAGATACAAAGTTAAATTCAAAGATCCATGGATGTCATTTAACCTCCAAAGAGTTCCTCGGATCCCCATGGAATTGTGCTATATTCCTAGCATTTAATTTTTACCTTAAAAAATGAATGAATGACAGCCATGCAGACTGCTTTCTTTAAAATTTTCTATCGACTGCTGTCTGCAAGTGCTCTAATAATAGGCAAACGGAAGCAGAATTTATGTATTGTTTTAGCCTGTCATTTTAGAAGTAGATAAAACCCATTAAAAAATTTTTTTAAGGGGGCACCTGGGTGGCTCAGTGGGTTAAAGCCTCTGCCTTCATCTCAGGTCATGATCCCAGGGTCCTGGGATAAAATAGATAAAATCTATTAAAGATAAAATCTTTAAAAAAAAATTTTTTTTAAGGACAGGAGGTCCATAGAAAATATAAATATTTGAAGTGATGCCTAAAGCTATATAGGACAGTAGGAAGCAGCACAGGGGCCAATAAGAAGTATATGGTCAGTGGGGTTCATGGACTTGCTATACTGTGTGCACATTGTGAATAACAGTCATCGGTAATGCTGCCAAAGGGTCAAGGGCAATCTCAAGATTCAACTGTTGCTCAGATAGCACACAATGTGGTCATCCACAGCTCTTGTGGATCTTCAGTCCCCAGAACAACAAATCAGTGGTGATTATTATCAACAGCCTCCTAAAGTCAGATAGACAGACAGACAGACAGACAGATAGATAAAATTTGAAAGGCAACACATGGCAACTACAGAAGCTCCCTATTAAAGATCTCTCCTCTACTAACTCTCACTTCAACAAAAGATATTAGACATCTTAATTTCAACAGTTTAATTATAAGAACCGCCAACATCAATTCAGGGTTTAGAATGTGCCAGGCACTTTTATAGGCATGATGACCTCAGGATGCCTCTGTGAGGCACTGCTCTTACCCCCCACAGCCAGATTTCATAAAGCCACAGAGATAAGATGGCCCAGTCAAGGTCACATCACCCAAGCTCAAGCAAACCCCATATCTTTACCTCCAAAGTCATTACTCTTACCTGAAATTCTCCATCAACGAAAACTCCCAGATAATGAATTTTCGGGAATCACACTGATATTTTTTAGAGTGAATTCAAAGAGGAAATGGTTGGCCATACACCCCGCATTCTCTGTTCCTATCATTCGACTCTCCTACGGATACACATGGGTCTCAGCACAGGAGGACTTTCCTTTCCATCCTTCTATCTCAAACCCAAAAGAAAAGTTCCCAGAAACAGCAGCAATCTCACTTCTCTGGGACTTGCTGCAGGTGATTTTTAATCAACAGGGCTCCAGGTGACAAGAACAGAGCTTCAGTTTAATAGAATACTGTCAATTTCAAAAACAACTCGATTCACCAAACACCTGTGTTCCCACCTAACCAGAACAGATTGTTAATATTGTTTACTTCAAGTCCTTTAAGATGGTTGGATGGAAGGATGGATGGATGGATGGATGGATGGATGGATGGACCGATAAGTCAGTCCCAAAATTGATAATAAAAGCAACTTCTTCAGATAAAAGACAGGTCAGTCCTTGGAACTACCTCATTTACTCCCCAAATGTGCCTTGAATTAAAACAAAGCAACATGCTAGTCACTGGGGATCCAACAGGCCATAAGACAAGGGTGGGATATTGCTCCAATTGTATTAATTGCTCCAGTAGAGGTAAGCCGAGTGTTGTGGGAACACAGCAAGGGGGAGCTACAGCCCTGTCCTACCTAAAGGCACCAAGGGCACCTTCCTTCCCAGGTGGCCAGTGTCTACAGTTCCAGGTAAGTAACATCAATCAACCATGGGACTTCGACACTTGTCTAAAGGCTCAGCCACTCTGAACAAACAACTGCTGCTACATGTTGCCAGCCCTTCCAACACGTCTGAAAGGCCGCAAAGGAAGATTTCAGATGATGAGGTAGCCAGATTACAAAGGCTCTGATAAGTTATGTCAAATTAGAACCAATGAAACAACAAAGTGAGGTCATCAGATTCCACTTTATCAATAACACCCCAGCTCCATGTGGCAAGTAGGTTACCAGGGGGTGACGGTGGAAGTCGAAGTTTCACTTAACCAATAACTGAAAAAAACACACCCACACACCCGTACCATTAGCCCGTGAAACCAGCCTCACTGGGCCTCCTAAAATTAGATTCTGCATTCCCTTACAATTTTCCAACTTAAGGAGAAAAACTCGGTGTAAGCAGTAATGCTTTTAAAAGCTCTCCAGTTTGCTTTCCTCTCTGTGCCAATGGCTTTAGGACAATGTCTACGCACTACAGTACTCAAGTTTACCTGGGAACCAGCACTCACCATATTGATACCCTCCAGAAGACATGAAATAGTTTTGGTGCATCTACCCAAAACCTCTGATCGGGAAACTTACACTCAGTACACACAAGGATACCGAACACACACACAGCACCAGCATGTGTTACTATATTACTATGTTACTATATTACTGTGTTACCATGTTACTATTTCTGCCAGGAAACAACATGGATTAGCTTCTGCAGGGGTGCCTTTGAAACTTTTATAATGATGAACTGATAACGACTATAAAGACTGATAATGACTCGAATAATATTTTCTGAGTGCCAGACACTGTGCGAAGTATAGCATGCACATCACCCTCAACTTAACCTGATCCTTGCATGAATCCTAGGAGGTTAGCATGATTACGATCCTCATTGTGCAGGTACAGACAGCAAGGCCTGGGGAGGTTAATGTGCTTGCCAAAGGTCCCACGTCCAGTAAATAAAGATGCCAAGATCCCAACCTGGAGAGGCTGGCTGCATCCCCTATGTTTCTAAATGCTACATCCACTACATCAAGTTCAAAGACAACAAAGGCTATCCTTCTGAAGTATCTCTGCATATGTACCAATAGCAAAAACAATAACACAGAAGGCACGACCTAGGGAGCACTTATGATGCACCAGATATCTTACCAAATATTTTACATCATCCCATGTAATTTTAAGAGATGATTCTCAGAATCCCTGTGCCCAGGCTTCAAGGCAATGCATTTTTTTCTCTTTTATAAAAATCCAGTAGACCCCAGAATACGCTTCTCTTTCAATAAATCATTTGTTTACATACAGCAAGTGAGGGTTTTGGAGTCTGACACATCAAGGTGTGGCTTACAGCTGCCCTCGAATTTATCAAATGGATTTTGGCAAGTCCTACAGTCTCTGTGTGCCTCTCTGTCCTCATTCATGAAATGAACATTCCCAGAACTTCTTTTCCCGGAACTTGTTAGGAGGATTCCCTAAGAGGCTGTGCATGTGTGAACGTATGTGTGCAAGGCCCAGGACCTAGCCTTGCACGTGCACAACTAACCACTAACCTGCGAGCTGAGCCTACCACCAAAATGCATGGTGCGCTCTCACCCTTTTCATGACTCTGTTCTACACGAACTGTCCGAAGACTCATTATCTAATGTCTCCAGGGTTCTGTGGAGGTGATAAACTCTTCTGTCTCTGCATCTACGAAAACCGAGAGCACGTGCCCTCCAATCAGATTGCGGAAGCTTCTCTTAAGTGAAGAAACCTGCTGATTGATATGATGTGTGGATAATGTTTGCAAACAAACTCTGGAACATTGGCCTACATAAAAGTCTGAAAACAGATATGAAAATTAGCTTTTAAGGAAAGAGGATAATACGGGAGGTAGGGCAGAATAGGCCCTATCTTATCCATCACTGAAAAAAAAATCCTATATCCTTTCTATAGACAAAGGTATCCACAGAAATTCCTGGCTGCACCCTCCATACCGAGAGGCATGCAAGCATGAGTCACACCATTCCATTCTTAACGCTCCAATGTTCTTCAGATGATGTGTTAAAACAAAAAATATGTCATTATTCCTGTGGCAAAAATATTCAGATCCCAACATCAAAGCTCTGTCTTTTCAAAAGCCACTCATTTATTCAACTGCATATCGGAATTCTACTATGTGCCTGGAATATAAGGAAGAGACAGTCTAGAAGATTCCTAGAGTTTGTCCACAAAGGGCTTCATTGTCCATCATCCCCTCTCTAAGCCACGCAAGAAAAATGTTTCTGAAGCAATCATCGTCTCTGCCAGTCTTTATGAAGTCGGAAGAACACGTCCATGAGTCTCATTTGTTAAAATGAGGGGTGGTTTTTTTTTTGTATCTAGGCTACACCTAGTATATGTTCATTTTCTTATGTTTAGTTCTCAAATCTTCAGTGGGATACATTTTAATACAAGAAAAGGGAGTCTAGGGAGAATTAATTTACACATTAAAAGAGACACATATTCACTAAGACACCGTTATTGTACGTGGGCTTTGTCCTTCTACTTCTTAAAAAATGAGACTTCACACTCCTTCATCAGAATGCTGGTAAGTAGATGCACTTGAATTGTTGGTTTTTGGTTTTTTTTTAAACAACTCTTTCAAATTGTTCATTATAGAGTTGAACTTTGAAACAACATAAGTCTGAGCTGAGCAGGTTCACTTACACATAGGGTTTTTTTTTCCTAGAGTACATTACTGGAAATGCAGTTCTCTTTCCTAGGATTTTCTAATAACATTTTCTTTTCTCTGACTTATATTAAGAATATAGTATATAACACATGGAACATACAAAAAAAGTGTTGAGCAACCATTTACGGCATCTGTTCAGCTTCCAGGCAACGGCAGGCTATTAGTTGTAAGTTTTGGGGAAGTCAAAAGTTAGACACACAAGTTTGACTGGAAGGGGGGGGTGGGTCTACACCCTTAACCCCCACTGTTCAAGAGTCAGCTGGATTACAGATTGGTGTTAAGGAAAGGTCAAAAACATCTTGAGTAAAGACTGACCAAGAAACAAGAGGGGAGCTGACTTTGGAAAAGGCTCACAGTATTTTGTTGACAGTCAGGTTCCCTTTGGCTTGCTTTCAGGTTTCAGACTTAAATGGCCTATATCAGAGAATGCCGGGACTCAAGGTGTGGTATAGAATCATAGAGCATGGAGCCCAGTGTTTCCCAAGATACACCCTCCAGACGTAGCTTACACAGGTCAGGTGATGTGACTCCACTGCACGTAGGCCCCATGACTGGCTTTCCCTCCCTCAGAAGGCCCAGAAGAGTGAATGGTACATAGCGATTGCTCAAGAACTAGGAAATGGAAAGGTCAGTGTAAAAAGGAGCAGGCGGAGAGAGATCCACAAAGGCTCTTGGTCTTTAATGAGTGCATCTGATTCGAAGGAAACCTTATGTAGCTGATGGTACTGATGTAAATGTCCCAATGGTATGGGAAAGGTATGCATGGAAGAAAGTTGGTCAAAACCCGTAAGACGTAGAATTTATTATACTCTATCATCTTAACTTCATAATGAGAAAGACTATCAAGAAATATGTTAAAACAAAAAAGGAAGGAAACTGTGCTCATGTATTAAGAGTGAAAACTCTGAAGAGTGGGATTATGGCTGATTTCTTTTTAAAAAAATTTTTTTAACTGTGATTCTATATACATAGTAACCATTGTCACCATTTCTAAGTGTGTAATTGGATGGCATCCCCAGCGCTGTATAATCATCATCACTATTTATTTCCAAAACTCTTTCAATTGTATCTCAATAAAACTGAAAACTTTTTCATCACCTCAAATAGAAATTCTGTAATTATTAATAGTTTTACATTCCCTCCTTGCACCAAACCTTGCTAACCGCTAATCTACTTTCTGTATCTATGCATCTGTACATTCCAGAAATTTCCTATCAGTGGAATCCTATAATACTGGTCCCTTTGCCTCTGGCTTATTTCAATTAGCATAATATGTTCAAGGTTCATTTACAACAGATTTTTAAAATATATTTTTGTACATCTGATTCTCTTTTTGATAATGGAAATGTTATATATAGGAAATCATTGGGCTTTGTGTCTCAAATAATGAGGGAGGTAAGATGAAGCCGATGAGAAAAGGGAAGTCATCCCAAGTGGGAAGAACAGGGCAGGCAAAGGTGCAGAGGGCACATGGTACCAAGTGCAGAGTATCCACAGTGCACGGTGGAGTGGTGCTAATGACCAGTGGTCAGTAAGTCCCATTGCTCCAGTGAAATCTGCCTAACACAGAACAAATCTAAAACCCAGAGTATCTTGCAAAGCTCTTACTGTAAGATCCGCTCCACCGACGAGAGCACAGAGCATATTACTTACAATTGAAGCCCTAATACTGCAGGCAAGCATATTTTGCATGATTTGTCAGGTTACAAATGAACACAAGAAGACAGCATCTGTCAAGTTCCACAGGAAATCAGGCAGAACCGAATGTAATTCCTTACCTGAAAAACATAAACACGTAACACATATTAAAATTCAATTGGCATAATTTTATATCTTTCTTAGTAGTTTAAGCCACATGTTTAATCAATTATTCATTCATCTCATGGCAGCCTGGCAATAGCAACCGGATATTGAATTCTTAATTCAATGCACATTTTTCCCCCCTGATTCAAGACTGTTTTGATGTAAACACTCCCACCTCAGATGTACGTTTGGTAACGCTCCGAACGCAAGTATATGAAATCACTGTATCAAACATAACCTAGAGTTGACAGCAATTATTAACGGTGCAATTAGTCATTTCCAGGACACAATAATCCCATAATCAAATGGACACTCAACTCCCACTTGAAATCCTATCCAGCCCCCTGCATCTGTCTATTTGCCGGTTGAATATCCATCCAATCACTCAGCATGACATCTAATGAACACAAACTATGTCTACTGATGATATACATAGAGAAAAGCAGGACTCCAGCCACCACAAACGATCCAGTCTAATGTAGAAATAAATTATGTCTAAGCTTCTTCTCTCCTTACTAGTGAACTCCTGGGAGATAATTACATTAGTATCTACTTCTTCTGCTTAGTCGATCATTGATTCAATAAGTATATTGAGAACACCTGTGCTAGGAATACACAGTACAATGGAGAAACTGAGCTGGACGCCCTGCCCTCAGGGAGCTTAAGGTCTGGCAGCAAACACACCCATGACAGGTGTGTGTGGTGTGAGAGCAAACACACAGATGTTGTCTGGGGTGAGAGAAGGCCTCCTCGATGGCACACATCTCAACCAAAACGTAAAGAATGGGCAGCTGTTAAGGTAAGGGCCACTTAGGTCTACGGAAGTTGTATTCAGAGTGTTGCCAGGGAACCCCTGAGGATTCCTGATCCTTCCAGAAGATCTCCAAGTTCAAACACCAGCACACACGTGCCTCTTCACCTTCATTTCCTTCCAAGTATACAGTGATGTTTCCCAGAGGTAATGTGACAAGTGGCACCTCAACAGATGGAGGGCAGCAATTATGAGAATCCAGCTGTCTTCTATTAAATCAGATCATAAAGAGATTGGCGAAAAGGTGAAGAAATGTCCTCAATCATTTTTTTTTAAGTCTCTCAGTTTTAACTCCTAGAAAGGGAAATACACAAGAAGCAAAAGCCCTTTTGTGTTCTCAGATATATTTACAAGTGTAAGGGAGCAAATTCTGAACCTAAGTTAAATAATACATTGAGAGTGGTTGGACAATTGTAACAAATGTACACAATGACAAAAACCACAGTGGAATGAGGGGAGAAAGGGCTAAATGGGGACTCTTACGTGCTTTCTGTGCATTTTTTCTGTAAACTTAAAACTGCTCTGGGATGCCTGGTCAGCTTAGTCGGTAGAGCATGTGATTCTTAATCTCAGGGTCATGAGTTCGAGCCCCACTTTGGGCATGGCGCCTACTTAAAATTTAAAAATCAAAAAGTTAAAACTGCACTAAAAACTAAAATCTATTAAAAAGAAGAGTGTATGAAAAAGCCCTGGGGTCAAAAAGTTTGAGAACCACTGACCGATAGAAAGGTAAAATTGAAGCTCTTGAGAGAGGTGGGCAGAGAAACCAGTGGGCAGAGCACCAGGTAAGAAGGTGAGAGAGGATGGTAACTAGAACAAAGGTGTGGCTCTAAAGAAAGCTGTCACCAAGGACAGGACTCTCTTGTCTCCTAATAATGACAGCGGAGAGGAACAGAGAAAACAAACATCTCAAAGACCAGCAAGCTACTACCGAGGGCTGCACGCCTCTTAGTAGCAGAATTTAGACATTAGGGATTTTCAGGTTTGCTCTTAACAAGATTAGGATGAAGATTCTCATGTTATCTTAACATACTCCAGGTTAGGGGGGCCTGGGTGGCTCAGTGGGTTAAAGTCTCTGCCTTTGGCTCAGGTCATGATATCAGGGTCCTGGGATCGAGCCCCACGTCGGGCTCTCTGCTTGGTTGCGAGCTTGCTTCCTCCTTTCTCTGCCTGTCTCTCTGCCTACTTGTAATCTCTCTGTCAAATAAATAAATAAAAATCTTAAAAAAAAAAAAAAAAGGCACATATTCCAAGTTAACTCAAAGAGTGTCCTCCCAGAGTCACTGAGAGCAGCGGCACTAAGTCAGCCCGTAGTCACCAAAGTTACTTTCTCCTGTAGCAAAGAGAGGGCACTAAAGCTGTGGGTGCAGAGATGTCCATGCTCAAATTCAAGTCTTCTGCAGATGATGAATGCAGGACCCAGCCAGATCAAGGCAGAAGCCTTGGGAACTCCTGGTTCTCTTTTGGGTTAGGGTTTGTAAAAACTGAGCAGTAGCCACCAGGAAGTACAAGATGCAAAGGAAATGCAATTATGTATTATTTCAGACACAAGAGGATAGGTAGTCACAGCTGCCTCTGTGTACTGGTTCATAGTAAAGGCCCCACCAGGTTCATCTGTCCATTCATTCTTATACCTGACATTTATTAAACAGCTACTGCCTCCCAGACATGGTATCAAGGGCCTGGTGATCAAGGTAGAGGAACCAAGGAAAAACAGAGCCCAGTTCTAGAGTTTGATGTATGTTATCAGAGAAATAAAGGAGCAAGATGCCCAAAGGAAGGATATGAGGATAGGGACGCTGTCAAAACTGAAGCCTGGGTGACAGGTATGATCTGGGCAAACGAGGAGTAGAAGACAGAATGCATAACATTGTCGAGACCAAGGGGACCCCTGCGGCCAAGGGCAGAAGCAACACAGGATCCTGAAGCAGTTCTGGGAGGGGAACTAAACCACAGCCAGGAGAGTGGACAGGATGGATGATGGCATCCCCAACGAGGCCAGCAGCAGGGTGAGAGAAGGAGAGAGCCTCTCAGATATGGTGGAATTGTGCTGCTGGGCTCTGGGGATAAAAGAGAGGAACACAGCATGAGCCACCAATTTTCTATGTGGAAGAGCTGACTGGCTTCGAAGACTTGGTCATGTCAGCGGGGGAAGCTCCTGGGTACAGCCAGCAAACTCTAGCAGTGATGATTAAATGAAAGAATACTCAGGGTCTCTAAGTGCCTGATAAATGCAATTCGTAAGAGCTGTTATTACTACCATTACCAAAGCTGTCCCTACAACCGAGCATTGGGCCAAATCAATAAGATGAATCGGATTCTATTCTGTGTAAAACATGACCCAAGTCAGCTGTAAAACTGTGCACTGGGCCAATGGCCTATTATGTGAATGAGAGTGAAGGTTATATCCAGGAAGAGTTATTCCTGAGCCAAATGTTGGCCAAACAAAGGACAGGCCTTCGGGTATATTCTGTTATCTTGATTTCAAAATAGCAGCTCTGTTTCACCATCCTCAGGCAAAGCTCAGGTGATACAAACAGACCATACTCTTTCCACCTGCCCCAGAACCTTGAGGGGAGCATTTAATGTCAAGACAGCGCTGCGGTGGGAGATAAGAGGACTGGAGCACAAAGGCAGAAAATCCAGCCTCCTAGAGACCAAGGCTCTGCGAAGGGCAGTCAGGACAAGAAGGTGTCTGGTGCTTGCTGACGCAGGGGGATATGTGCCACAGACCCAAGTCAGAAGGCTGACGCCTGTGGACAGACACCAGACAAGGTTAGGGGGCTATCCGCAAAAACGGCGATCGGGCCAGTAAATCAGCAGACTGGAATTCTGCAAAATGTGCTCGTGGAGGCAGGGGCAGATATCTGGAGAACCTGAAGGGGGTTCAGAAGGGAGATACATATGAAATAAAGAGGCTGAGGGGGTGCCTGAGTGGCTCAGTCGGTTAAGCCTCTGCCTTCAGCTCAAGTCACAATCCCAGGGTCCTGGGTTTGAGCCCAAGTCTGGCTCTGGGCTCAGTGGGGGGAGTCTACTTCTCCTTCTCCCTCTGCCCCTCCCCCCTTCTCTCTCTCTCTCTCTCTCTCTCTCTCTCCTTCTCTCTCCCTCCCCTTCTCTCTCAAATAAGTAATAAAAGTCTTTTTTAAAAAAGAGGCTGGGAAAATAGACTTTTATTTTTTTTAACTTTTTAAAAGATTTTATTTATTTATTTGACAGAGAGAGGCACAGCAAGAGAGGGAACACAAGCAAGGGGAGAGGGAGAGGGAGAAGCAGGCTTCCCACTGAGCAGGGAGCCTGATCTGGTGGCCTATCCCAGCACCCCAGGATCATGACCTGAGCAGATGAAAGCAGATGCCTAATGACTGAGCCACCCAGGCGCACCTTTTAAATTTTTTTAAGATTTATTTATTTGTTTGTTTATTTATTTATTTGAGAGAGACAGAGATAGCGACAGAGACAGCAGGGAGAGCTTTGGCAGGGAGCCCAACTAAGAGATCAATCCCAGGACCCCGGGATCATGACCTGAGCCAAAGGCAGACACTTAACTGACTGAGTCATTGAGCCGCCTCTTCTTTTTATTTTTAATTAATCTCTACACCCAAAGTGGGGCTCATACTTCCAAGCCCAAGAGCAGGAGTCACATGCTCTACTGACTGAGCCAGCCAGGCACCCCAAAAATTGGCTTTTCCAAAAGGGACTGAGGAGCGGGATTTACAACTAGAGAGGTGAGACAAGAACCGTTACTATTGCTTCTCAGGTAGAGCCGCATGTCCCCCCAACAGGAAATCTGGCACTAACGATCGGCTAAACCAGATGAATGACAGAGTGAGTCATCAAGTTCATAAAAGACCGCACAGCATGAGCCCTCTAAATTGTGATTTACTTAACAACGGCTGGTTTATACACATCATAGAAACCTACAGGACACAAGTCAGTGACTCTGAGAATCAGAATTGGTTCAAACTTTGCCCTGTAGATCAGAATTTCACCAAATGGGGGTCAATGGACAGCCTATCTCTCTCTCAGTTGACGTGTTGGAGAGAAAGGCATATTTTTTAAGGCCCAAATTCAGATCCATCCCGTTAGAATCTTTGGGTCACGGAAATGTGAGTTTTTCATAAGCCTCCCGTACAGTATTTTACATACAATGAAATTTGAAAACCACCAAGGAAGGACTCTTACATACTCAACTGCTCACAGTCAGTACAAGAAATAAAATGCTGGACTTCTTGCAATTTTTGTAAGCCAAAGAACTTTACAGCAGGAACTATCACTGGACACTGAAATCAGTTTCCAAGAAGCTTATAAAAATCTTCGAAAGTTCCTTTACATAAGAGGCATTGCACACATTAGTTCACCTCCCTGTGTCTCAGTTTCCACATCCTTAAAATGGGGATTACAAATAACACCATAAATTTACCCGGAGGATAAGCCTTGCTCATACATTTACTGTGCACACAGTGCCGGGCACAGAGAAACTGCCTGATGAGTATAAGATGTAATTACCTGCTTACAACGTCCGATTAAAATGGTATATAAAGTTCTGCACTCAAAAGAGGAGAAGAACATCAATTACCTTTCAGCCCTTAAGTTTGCCCTAATGCGCGCAGAGACTCTCCCAAGTCAAAGCAAGGATCCTTCAGTTGGCAGCATCACAAGAAGAAACAAGCTGTCCTGCCCCCTGCTGGCCAATGAGGGATTCACAGAGAGAAGAAGAGAGGTTTGTAGCATCAGAGCCACATCCCAGCACATGCATTGCGTGGGGCAGGGTCAGCTCCGCAGAGCAAACAGTGTCTCCATCTGTCTAGTTTGATGTCTCTTTTCAATCTAAGACTATGATGTCGCGCTGACCTCCAGAGAAAGGGGCACTGTTCTACACGGCTCTGATAAGCTGCCTTCCAAAAAAAACACTTCCGAGAGGCCAGCAGTATGTCTTACGGAGAGGACGAGACAATGATCGTGTCATTGAACAGTGGCCGCAGGAAAGAGACAGAGACGACAAAGGCAGTTTCCAAATGTCAGTCAAAATGGTCTCTGCAGATATCACTGAGTCACATGTGGACAGCACATGTGTAAGGAAGTGTGTAGGTGCATTTGTATATACTTGCACATATCAGATTTTTTTCTCCTTAACTGAAATACATACAAACTCTATTAAGTTCATGCAACCCCCTTTTTTTTTTCAAAGACTGTATTTATTTATTTGACAGAGAGAGAGAGAGATCACAAGTAGGCAGAGAGGCAGGCAGAAAGAGGGGGAAGCAGGCTCCCTGCTGAGCAGAGAGCCCGATGCGGGGCTCGATCTCAGGACCCTGAGATCATGACCTGAGCTGAAGGCAGAGGCTTTAACCCACTGAGCCACCCAGGGGCCCCTCATGCAACCCTTTTATAGTGTAGAAGAAGATGTATACTATTTAGAGTCAAAAGAATTGATGACAAACCAGGTTTTGGGGGGAGTTTTTTTTTTCTTTTTAATTTCCTTGTTTGTTCTGTTCAGTCTTTTGCAAATACAGAATTCCTTACAAGGAGAACTGTTTTCAAGGATTTATCTTTAAAGATACTTAAAAGTAATCTCCACTAAGACCTGGATTCAAAACCCAGGTTCTGCCGTTTACTTTCATACAGTGTCGGGCCAGTCGATTAAACTCTTAATTCAATTTTCTCCCCTAAGATAGGAAATGCCTACTCAGGTTTATTGTGAGGAATAAATGAATAATGTACAGAAAAGTGCTTTAGAAATGGCAACCAATCACATAAATGTAATTTAAGTCTAAATTAATCATGTAGTTATTCCAAAAACTGCGCGCTCCGCAAAATTTTAAGAAAGGATCTTGCAAAGTTACAGTTACAACCCCAGAGGTAGGATTCTGAAGCACACAGATCCAGGCTACTGTGAGGATGGGGTCTTGCAAGCATCTAGATGGATCCCTGTGTGTTGACAAAGCCTCTGTCCTTCACTCAATGCCAGTTAGGCTCTTGAGAGCCCTGTTTTGGACTAGACCTCCATTTTGGGCCCTGTCTTGTCTTTGGCTTGCTTAGCCCAGTTTTAGCAAAGAATCCCCAAGTCACCCACCACCCTTATTATATCGATTACTCTGACCTGCCTTTAGCCAGAATCCTATTATGTAGGTTCAGCAAGAATCCCCGTACCTGTGGTGTCCCTTCTTAATAATTTTCGATCCACTGGCCCCTCACTCTACTCATGGGTTATATAAATCCCCACTTGTCCTTCCTGTATTGGGGAAGCTTTGGCTCCTACTGAAAACTCTTCATCTGATAGTTCTGAACAAAGTCCTCCTCGAGGTTTTAACACGTATCAGCATCATTTTTTTCTTTAAGTGTGTCAGAGGGAAATAAGGAGAGACAGCATGGGCTTCTGCCATAGGGCTGTGACAAAGATGGCAGAAACGGACATAAGAACATCAAGAAAAGCCTCCACATCTTGAACTGACATGAATGCCTGAGAACTACAGGGGAACATTCTCAAATACACACACACTCAGTGGAATCACCAATTGTCCAGCGTCATTGGAATTTCTGGCAGCCCAGACACAAGGCCACCACCAGCAAAGTGAAAACTCAAAGGGAAACACTAATATGAAGCACTCTTAGACGAATTATCTCACTGAGTCATCACAGAAAGCCTAAGAATTCAGCGTTAAGTTAAACAAGGAGGCCATCAGATCAAGGTACCTGTAAAGCCTTCACTAAAATCTAAGTCTATCATGCCTCAAGATGCAGAAATTGAAACCAAGGGAGCACCAACCACAAACAGCCGACCAGGCTTTCCTCAATAAGACAGGGGTTTAAGTTACAGCCGATCGAACCATCTCCTGGTTTTGCTCCTGCCTCTTCTTCAGGAATGTCCCTCCTGTAGCTCCTGTTGGTGGAGTGCTCCTAATCACTTCCAGATGGGCCAGAACCCAATCACATGGAGTTTTGCTCAAATAAACTTTTAAAATTTTTAACGTGCTTTGGTTCGTCTTTTAACATGGGTACGACTACTATCCCCATTTTATTTGTGGAGTAACTTAACAATTACAAAAGTAAAGTAATTTGTACCAAGTTGTAGAGCTAGAAAGTGGCAGAGCCTGGCCATCGAACCAGGGCAGGCGGAGTCCCAAGCCCACTCAAATCACCACTCCACAAAGGTGCCTTTCCGGGAGTCATATCCAGGAGAAAGGAGGAAAAGGAAATCTGCAATTCCAGGAAAAGCAGAGAGGGCCCAGCAATAAAGAAACCCCCCAAACCCAACAGCAAGGGTGTGAGAATCAGCCACATGTATACAGGCAATTCTTGAACAGACGACGTCTAACAGAACGAATTAGTTGGTTTGCCCCTCACATTGCTTAGAATCATGCATCCCTCTCATCTTCTTTTTTGAATATTTGAATATTTTCCTGAGAGAATCTCTTTCCCCTCCCTACCCTATTCACCGTTCACTTGAAATCTATCACATAATAGCTATTGCTATAATACAGTAACTTTTTACGGATTATTTTAAAGCCTGAAAGCAAAACTCAAATTCCCCACATATCATTGCATCTTGATCACCACCACAAAGACTGAGCCAAGCAAATATGCCAGGATCTAATGTAAAAACAATGGCACATGAAAAATTAATTCCTATTCCCTTTCAAGTGACAGTTGCAGGAGGGGAAAAAAAATAAAGAGCTAATTAGTGACAGAATGAAAAAATTAAGTATTTAAAATATCTCTCAAAGACTTATTAATATTCAGGGAAGATGAAAACATATTTACCTCATTTTATGCTCAACTCACTTCTTTTGGTCCTCGGATTTTTACCCTCCTCATCATTTTTTTTAAACATTTTATTTATTTATTTGACGCAGAGAGACACAGTGAGAAAAGGAACACAAGCAGGGAGAGTAGGAGAGGGAGAAGCAGCTCCCCACTGAGCAGGGAGCCTGATGCGGGGCTCGAACCCAGGACCCTGGGATCATGACCTGAGCCCAAGGCAGATGCTTAATGACTGAGCCACCCAGGTGCCCCTCATCATCATTTTTCAAGAGCAAGAAAGTAATTTCACGAGGTCCCAAAACAACACATTTTGTCAGACGTGTTTCACAATGTACTTGTTGACATTGTTGAGTCTAGCTTTGTATCAGGGCCACTGTGAAAGGCAGTGCTTTAAGGACAACAGTTTTGTGTAAAGCAGTTGTTCCCCCTCCAAGGTGGTGTTAATTCCAGGCAAGTGAAAAAAGCAAAAAGTTGACGGAGCCCCACAGGATTTCAAATTCTTTATTCTCCTTATTTGAAACCAACTCTGCCGAGATACAGATAAACACAAGGCACATTACTCATCGACCAATTTGGATGGTACCTTGGAAGATGCACTTGGAGTAAGGATCAGTTCACTCTGTTTTCCAAGACAGTATCCTCCATTTAAGAGAGGGGGGAAAGGGATCATTTAAACACCGGTTATACCCTAAGGTGCAGTGTATTCACATTATCTCAAATTTTTTTCATCCATTACCCCTCCCCTCCCCTCCCTAGCAACTGTCAATTTATCCTCTCTTTCTATGAGTTCAGTTTGTTCTAAATTCTACATGTAGGTATGATCATATAGTATCTATCTTTATCTGATTTATTTCACGTAGCATCATGCCCTCAAAGTCTGTCTGTGTGGTCACAAATGGCAGGACTTCCTTGTCTTTATGGCTGAATAGTATTCCGTGGTGTATCTATACCATAGTTCTTGATGCATTCACCCATCCATGAACATTTAGGTTGCCTCTCTGTCTCAGCTCTTGTAAATGCTGCTGAAATGAACACGGGGTGCATATATCTTTTTGAGATAGCAACTTCATTCTCATTGCACAAACACCCAGGCCCAGAAGTGAGATTGTTGGATCATACAGTACTTCTATTTTTTGTTTTCTCCTTTGAAGAACCTCCACACTATTTCTCACTTCATCAAGTCACACATTAACTCAGTGTTACAACAATCCACCCGAGGAGGTTGCTATCCCCTTTCAACAATTAAAGAAAAAGAACTTTGAGGGCGCCTGGGTGGCTCAGTCATTAAACGTCTGCCTTTGGCTCAGGTCATGATCCCAGAGTCCTGGGATCGAGTCCCACATCGGGCTCCTTGCTCGGCAGGAAGCCTGCTTCTCCTGCTACCATTCCCTCTGCTTGTGTTCCCTCTCTCACTGTATTTCTATCAAATAAATAAAATCTTTAAAAAAAAAAAAAAGAACTTTGAAAAGTAATTTTTTTTTTTAAGTAACTTGACTGGGTTCATGGTCATTTCTGACCAGGTCCAGCCCTACTCTTTCCCCTATCCCTGTGGTCTCTGACATTGGCATATTTTGCACAAACATGTGGGAGTTTATTCTGAATAAAAAGTCACTGTTTTGTGTTGTCATACAGGAGGCAGAGGAAGAGTGTGAGCGGTTCCAGAATTAATTTCTTCCAGATAGTCTGTGATGGGATCCAGCATGAGGTGGCAGAAATTTACATACAGGCATATAAAATAAATGTCTTCTAAGAAAATGTAAATGAGACCCAAGGATACAACTATATATATTTATGGCCTACAGGAAGGTTAATGTAATGCTTTAATATTTTCTCATGTGAATAATGAAATTAACTTACCACAATCAAGTAAGTCTGAAAAAATTAAGGCAATAGCTATTCTGCGAAGTTACCATAATTATTAAAATAAAATATCATTAACCCTCTGCCAACTTATTTCAGATCGCACCAATTCGAGAAATTCGTCACCCCTAGAGGCAACTTCATGCATTATAATGCTGTAACACAAGTAAATGAATTATCTGAACCTGGATAATTCAAAATCTGTCATTTCTCATCTCGTACTTGTTAAATTCATATAGCGTACTTGTGAAGAAGTTCTGCCCTTAACTCTTTCCACTACTTTCTACATTCACAACGAAAGACTCCAAAGATATTCTAAGTCTGGAAACAACCACACAATGTTCAGGTGCTGAGAACATTAACATGGGAGGTGGAGGTGGGGGCTCATGGACTTCTTTCTCGGTCCGTTCCAACCGAGTTTCCCCTCTACCCCAACCTGCTGAAAAGGAGAAGGACAATCTGTAGTTTTCCACTATTGGATCCTGGAGGGAAAGAAGGAGTTGGAACGGAGGCTGCATTCCACAGGGGCAACATGACCCACTGGGAGGAAATCGTGCACACTACCGTGTAGCACAGCTCAGGAACTAGAAGGGTGGTGTGAGCGGCAGCAAGGCTGTCAAGTGTTGCGGAGTAAACAGAAGCCAGAAGATGTCAGCAAGAGTAGTCGTGGAGGTGGCAATTTTGGACCACCTGCAATATCCCATGAAAACACAGGCAGAGGTCAAAATTCTTGGGAGGGCGGGGGGAGGGCAGGGGCGGGGCACTTGGCCAACTCAATTGGTAGAGCGGGAGGCTCTTCATCTCAGGGCTGGGTAGTAGGTTTGAGCCCCACATTGGGTATAGAAATTACTTAAAAATAAAACCTTAAAAAAAATTTTTGTTGGGATCATGCTTCTTTATTTTTTTTTTTAAGATTTTATTTATTTATATCACAGAGGGAGATCACAAATAGGCAGAGAGGCAGGCAGAGAGCAGGGGGAGCAGGTTCCCCGCTGAGCAGAGAGCCCGATGCAGGGCTCGATCCCAGGACCCTGAGATCATGACCTGAGCCGAAGGCAGAGGCTTTAACCCACTGAGCCACCCAGGCACCCCGAGACCATGCTTCTTTCAATGCAACGCTACTCGAGGACAGGACAGCAAGAGAAGGGCCTTATAAACATGACCTGTCTGTCCCAGCCTCCAACACCTGTTGTCAAGCCTTCTCTAAGTATCTGCGTTCATTCTGAGATATGTCCTTTGCCCACTCTACAGCCTCTGAGGTGAATTAGGGTGGCACAGTCTCTCTCTGTAAACCACATTTATGAAAAATTATGTTCATATTCCCAAATGACACATTCTGAGGTCACTAGTAAACAGTCTTATGTTCCACACACAGCCCTCAGACAACAGCACTAAAGTGAAAGCTACGCACAGTGTCTACCCTTCAGTCTTAACTAAAAAGAACACACACACACACACCACCATTATACAAATCAAATACATAACTCTATTATCAACCGTTGGTGGAAAATAATGTATTTGATAATAAGGAACTTATATCTGAATCTGTACACAGAAGGCCAAGTTCGAAGGCATTTCAGTTAAAAAAAAAAAACACCCTCTAAAACCATAATGAATAATGAAATAATTCTATTTCAGGGACTTAAGAAGATATACTTCAGAATCTCATAATGTATCATAGCTTTGGGTGGTTACCTTTTCGAATGCAAAGTTTTATTTCTTAAAAGATTTTATTTATTTATTTATTTATTTATTTATTTATTTATTTATTTATTTGAGAGAGAGAGAGAGAGAGAGAGAGAGAGAGAGAGAGAGAGAGAGAAGGGACGGTCAGAGGGAGAAGCAGACTCCCTACTGTGGGACTCGATCCCCAGGAGTCCAGGATCATGACCAGAACCAAAGGCAGGGGCTTAACCAACTGAGCCACCCAGGCACCCATCGAATGCAAAGTTTTATAAAATCCTTTAAAACCCCTTCTCAAATGGTGTAGCTTTCCATTTGCTATGTTTTAAGAGTAACATGGAGAGGAAGACATATTTGATTGTCTGTGTCTCTTGTAATTTCCACTGAGTTTGAGCTCACAAGAAACACTGATTTAGAACCACTCTGAAGGACTGAAGCTGGGGTGAGGAAGAAAGGAGATTAGATTACAGAAAAGAGATTTTCTGAAACATTAAAAAAAAAAAAAAAAAAAAAGACTCCACTGTACCTACATAAACCAGTTGAATTTCTTTAATGTAGTGTACATTAAATTTCTATAAATAAAACCATCCCTTCTTAGTGACTTAACCCGTCTTCTCATTATATAGGGACAACTCACTACTTCAGTTTTAGGTTTCTCTGCACCTGATCCATAAAAAGGAACTCTAGAATGAATTATAAGGGGAGGAGAGAGGAACTATTCATTTCTAGTTCCTCCAGTTTAGAAACCACGATTTTCATCTTTGAAACAGAAACAAAACACACTTGACTTTTAACTATATGAACCACCTAATTTCCTTTGAACAAAAGAGGTAGGCATTCTGTTCCAGGGAGATACTTCACAGTGGTTCCTCTCTTGCCAGAAACTTCTCTCAGGAAGAGCCGACTTGAGAGGCCTATCCTGTGATGTCTCAGCACCTTGCACACACGGAACTGGAAGGCACCTGAGCTCTTTGGGCCTATATAAGTGGGTTCTAACCAAAAAATAAAAAGGACACTTGCTGACTTCAAGAGTTCATTGACTCTTGAGGAGATCAATCTCCCCTTCCTCGCTAAGTCTCTTAGAAAGACATAGATAGAAAGGACCACCTAAAATGGAATTGTTGACCCAATCATCTTCCATGTTAAGAAAACAATGCTGGGGGGCAGGGGGTGCCTGGGTGGCTGGGACAGGTCCTGGAATCAAGCCTGGTGTCCAGCTCCCTGCTCAGTGAGGAGACTGCCTGTCCCCCTCCCCACCAGTAGAGCGAGTGGGTGCACGCTCCCTCTCCCTCTCAAATAAAATCTTTAAAAAAAAAAAAATAGTGCAGAGCATGCAGCGTTGGGAGCAGAATAAAATATAAACTAAGGGATGGGGGAGAACGAAAAGTTATTCATCCTTTTCAGCAATGCTTCCCACTATTGGTTTCCTTATATTCCAAACTTTCCAAAAACGAGACAGTCAGTCTGTCTCACTTCATTTTTCTTCCAATCACATGAAGCTCATTCCCAAGAAAGGCACTCTTGAAATATGTGGGGGGAAGAAAGATCCCCTTCTGTCGGCAGTGAGCCAGATTTCGCAAACTGTCCACATGGGCCCATGACCACATTTTATCCAGCCTGCAGTATATTTATTTCTCAATGAATTAGGTGCCGACATAGAATCCAGGGATAATCCTACTCAGTTGGTTGGTATTGCTCCCCAGGGTACACATGGCAAGGTCTGGAGATGCTTTTTGCTGTCACAACTTGGGGGGATGCTGCTGGCCTCTAATGGGTAGAGGTCAAGGACCTTACTAAATATCCTATAATGCACAGACCTACCAGGACAAGGGGTCCCTGGCCCAAATTGTCCACAGGGTCAAGGTTGAGAAACATGGCACTAGAGGACATCACTGACTGACTTTGTGGCTGCCTTTACTCACTGAGAGTAACGTTTTCCAAAAGGGTAAACTTCCTGACTCAAAATTCTTCAATGACTCCAACATATCCTGACAAGAAGTCAGAAAAACAGGCAAATATTTACTTATTACCTGCACTTAAATAACAAATCACTCAATGAACACATATGTACATGAATATTAGTGGAAATCACATTTTAAATCCGTCTAACACTGGCAAGAGTTCTCATACCTTACCTCAGACCCACAGAAACCCTACCTCAGTCCCGCAGAGGAGAAGCATCGCACCCTCTACGGAGAAAAGGAAGCTGAGCAGGAAGGAAATAAAGCCTTTTACCTGGATCCTCCCGGGGCATGCGCAGGAGAGCACGGTTCAATCACCTCTCTAACCCTGGTGTTCTTCCTCCTATTACAATGATGCTCCCTTCCAGGACAGTGTTATAAATACCAAACTGAGCTGCGAGGACCCTAACCATCCATGCCAAACATTCACAGATGTTTCTCAACCTGTGTGAGCTACCTGAAAAGTGGGGATGTGTTGAGAGGAGAAAATGGGATAAGGCTCCTTAGGTCCATACTCAGCACCAGAGGAGCTCTCAAGGGCAAACGGCTGCTGTGGTTATTCTTGTTAGTGAGATCCCAGGCCAATGTGTAAAATAATAGCAGAATCACATTTGAGCAAGCAACCAAAATGTCAAGAAAGCTCAGCCAACACAAGAAATATCTTTTTTAAGAGTTTACTTATTTATTTATTTAAGAGAGAGAGAGAGAGAGAGGAGAGAGAGAACTAGCAGAGGAGGGGCAGAGGGAGAGGGAGAATCTCAAGCAGACTCCCTCCTGAGCTTGGAGCCTTGATCTCATGACCCTGAGATCATGACCTGAGCCGAAATCAAGAGTTAGATACTTAACCGACTGAGCGACCCAGGTGCTCCAAACATAAGAAATATTTATAGCAAAATACTATCCAAGCAAGCAGGACACAGGGAGTGGGAAAGAGGTTGCTTTCAGGTCAGAGTGGGTACCAGATCAAGCAGAAGTCTTTGGCATTCATCACTATTTCCTTTTCTGCCATTAAAGACACAAATTGATGGGGCAAAGTCAAAGTTGACATATGTGTGGAGATCTCTGTTTCAGCACAACTGAGTCCAAATCTCCTTGTTTAAAGGGCCCTAATTTAAAGGGCTCAAAATGGAGCTCATTTTTATGCAACAGGGCACTAAAATAAAAACTCAGGTCCTAGAAACAGCCAGCCTGGATTCAAATCTTGCCTCTTCCACTTACTAGCTCTGACCAGCAGGACATTACACAACACTGCTAATCTTCTACCTCCTGGGCAAAATTGGAGATTACAAGAGTACATCCTTTCTTTTTCTTTTTTAAAGATTTTATTTATTTGACAGAGAGAGAGAGAGAGATCACAAGTGGGGGGGGGGCTCCCTGTTGAGCAGAGAGCCCAATTCGGGGCTCGATCCCAGGACCCTGAGATCATGACCTGAGCCGAAGGCAGAGGCTTTAACCCACTGAGCCACCCAAGTGCCCCCCTCCTTTTTAAAGACTTATTTATTTGAGAGAGAGAGAGAGAGAGAGAACACAGAGGAAGAGGGAGAGGGAGAAGCAGAGTCCCCACTGAGTGGAGAGCCAGACATGGGGCTCGATCCCAGGACCCTGAGATCATGACCTGGTCAAAGATGGATGCTTCAGCTGACTGAGCCACTCAGGAGCCCCGAGTACCTCCTTTCAGAGCACTGTTTTGGAATTGAAGTGATCAGAACACATGTCAAACTCTTAACAGAGGGTCCAACATTTTGAACATGTAGAATGTTCACCACCACTACTATTGTTGCTGTCGTTATCAACATCAGCAGCAGCATCCATAATGCCCAGCGCTAGACCTCGCTTTCGGGAGGCTCACAATAAATGTCTGATTAATAATTGCTAACAGCCCTTACTATTTACTGTCACTAGACAATGTTCTATCAGGTAGTTACTATCATTAACCCCTCTAAAGAAGAGGGGAGAAATGGACACCAGAGAAGTTAATAAATCTGCCCAAGGTCACACAGCTGGCAAGGAGCAGAGTTGTGATCTGAGCCCAAGATGTGAGCCTCAGAGCTTACATCCCTAGCTACCACACAACACAGCTTTCTGATAGCTGAAAATCAGGGATCCCAGTCACTGAAAAAGCCAGATATTTAAGGGTGAAAGGATAGAGTGTTTCCACATGACAGATGTAGTAAAATAGCATGGGAGACTCGAAACCTTCAACTCATCTGGATTCTCGCCGGGCAAGTCCAATTTCCAGAGCATCCCTGAGATGCAGAAGGGAAAAGAGGGCATGTTTGGGGGAAAAGAGCTTCCAGACATCACAACTTCATAGCCATACAATGTCACCACCATATGATCACAAACTAAATTCAGAGAAATCATTATTAGATGCAAAATTGTAACCAGAGACTCATATAAGGCTAGAGAAGGCAAGTGGAGTCAAATAAAGAACTGCTTGACATTTTTATGAAGACTGAATCCTATTCCCAATAGACCTAGGAGGGGTCTGATTGTAAGGACCCTACAGAACTACAGCAAAATATCCAATCCCAAACTTGTTAAGCCATTTCCTATAGTAATTACATGAGGTTTCATTTCTAACCACTCAAAACGCTTTTATGTTTATCTCTTTTCTAGTGGCAAAGGCAGAGAGGTTAAGAGGAGAGAGCCATTTTGCTTCAAACAAGCCACAAAGCGAATACACATTGTCACAAAAGAAGTCTTTATTCTGTCAGCCAGCCTGCTCCTCATTAACCAGCTGAGAACGAGCCCGGAATGCACAATCTTGTGGTAATCACGGAAAACAGATGCCCATGATGGCTGCAGGTAAAACTGATTGTTTTTGCCTCTCGGTACCACTTGGTAGGAACGTGGTCTGTTTCAATGCCACTCAATCCTTCAAGGGCTGCTGGTCTTCCATGTGTTGGTGAAAATATGTGTGGGGGGACAGGACTACGACAAATGAAAAATGGTCTTGACATGATAAAGAGCTGCATTTTCCATCTTGTTCCTCAATGGGCCTAGACAGACAAAATGAAGACTGTTTAACCCTTCAGGGTCCACATCTCTATAGAGCACACTGGGATATGAGCCCAGAAGGTTTCAGGCGGTCACCAGGGCAGTGGTGGGAAATGTCTCCTTTCTCTTTACAGAAACAGTCCTTTATCCAGTACTCATAACACTCCCAGAATGTTTGCATTTCAAAAGGTAAAAACCACTTCAAACACCCAGGTCCTTTCAGGCAGGCGTCCATGAACAATCCCAGCTCAGATAGTTCCCTTTTTTCCCTCTCCAACAAGCGCCACAGCTGTGTCCAGGGAGGGGGTTTCCATTGGCAGCTCCTTGACCTTCCATTCCTCTCTTCTCCAAATCAGAAATTCTGCACAGTGGTCACAGACCTCTGCTGATGGAAAAGAGACACACGCAGCAGAGCTGACTCTGGGGCACCTATTCATTCTCCAAAAACTAGCCTCTCTGAGGAATCTCATTACAGCACAGCAGATGGACAAGCAAAGTACAAAGCAAGGGAGGGGGGAGAAAACACAGGAAGCAAAAATGCACAGCTCTCAGAAGGATGCCATTATTTTACTTTATAATAATCCCAAGAAAAGAGTGCTCCACTCATTGCTCATTTATTCCTCCCAGGAGAATCAGGAGCAGGGCTCTGGGGAAGCAAGAATGTTATCAGTCCCTCTTTCCTACATTTAGAAAAAAGAGATAGAGCAGCATTCTCTGCATGGTATTAATGTATGTCCCACTCTACCATCTCCATAATGTGGTCTCAGAGCAGGTATAAATGTACATACAAAGAGATTCATTGCGGCACCATTTGCAACTGGAAAATGGAAACAAAGTCTATTCGCCAAAGTAGGCATGGGTCCATCAAAGATACAAGAGCCATACAGTGGAAGATATGCAGTCCTTACGAGGGAAAATGCAGAGCTAAGACAAGTGACAGTGACAATATTTGTACAGTACTCACTACTCATCAGGCACTTGTCACGCATGAGCTCATCTGATCCTCACAACAACCCCAGAAAAACGAGGCATAGAGAAACAAAGTTACTTGCCCAATCACACTGTTACTAAGTGCAAGAGCTGGGATTCCAATCCAGACATGCCTGGCTTCCAAGTCTAGGCTTGTAATCATGACTCTATACTAATGGTAACAAAAAACAGCCCAATCTCCTCATTGGGAATGTATGCATATTCCACATTGTTTTAAAATAGATATTTTTTAAGAAAAAAAAAAAACCCTCCTGATTGTTAACAATGGTTATAGTTGGGTATTAAGAAGTTCTTTTTTGGGGGCACCTGGGTGGCTCAGTCATTAAGCGTCTGCCTTCAGCTCAGGTCGTGATCCCAGGGTCTTGGGATTGAGCCCCGCATCGGGCTCCCTGCTCGGCAGGAAGCCTGCTTCTCCCACTACCATTCCCTCTGCTTGTGTTACCTCTCTCGCTGTGTTTCTCTCTGTCAAATAAATAAAATCTTTAAAAAAAAAAAAAAAAGGTCTTTTTCTTCCTTTTTATAATGATCATGAAATACTTATATATTTCTTATAATTATATATTTATATATAAATACAGTATTTATATTACATAAATATAATTATATATTACTTATAAATTTCTTAATTACTTAGAGCAGAATTTCTAGCTCTCTCCCCGTAAAAAAGGATAGAGATGTCCAAATGGTACTGAATTTTCAAGAGAATCTCAGGTAAACATTTAATGCAAGCCACAGAACATTACTTATTGTTGTGATTCATTAGCTCTCTGCTTCTTCCCCTCTTCCTGGCTCCTTCCCCCTCACTAATCAAGGAGGAAAGGAAAATCTCAATGTCTAGTTTTGACATTGCAATGGTTGCTGATGTTCTATTTTACTACATTTGTTATATTTCCAAAACAACAAACATTTTAAAAGAAGAAAAGAAATGTCAGTTTTATTTAATTTGATTCTTCACTTTTTACTCTGAATCAAAGTGTAATCTGCCCTAAAGTTTTGAAAAAGGCCTGACAACTGAGGCCTTTTGGAAAGATCACCTAACTCGACAGGGTACTTAGAGGAAAAATTCATCAAAAGCCCTACATTTTGCAGACAGCAGACATCTACCATAAATCAGCTTCCTTTAAAAAAAAATCCTCTTTAGAATATGGTGAGAAAAAACAATGTCATTGAACTTGACTTTTAAAAGGAAGTTTAGAAATTAATTTGTTTCAGGGATAAGCATACATGTGCACACACAGATTTGGTATATGCCTGGGCCTGCTTATTTCTTCCTGATGATTAAAAACAGCTCCTCTTGCTTTGTCCATTTTCACACCCTTTTCCATTTGGCTCACAAAGTGACATGGATTTCATAAAAGGGCTGTGACCCCGGGTATCCTAGGTACAATGCATACGTTCTGTCATGGAGGTCAATAGATAGCCCTCAACATGTGCCCTTAGTCCTACATATTTAGCAACTAACAACTAACTTATCTGTTCCCTTTTGTAAGTATAATATATGAGATCAGTTGAAAATCTTTGGCAAACACACTGAATCCCATTTACAGCTCTGATGTTAGGGAATGGACTGCTACCAGTTGGAAAAGCTACCCAACCCCTAACAGGATTGTAAATTAGGGACCTTGGTTTTTATTGAGAGAGTGCCAAGTATTTGCCTCTGTCTCAACAATTGGTGGAGGTGGTGGTGAAACCATAAATGTAGCAATATTTGAGTGCTTATTAAGCACAAAAGTCTCATTAGCGCTCTTCACTTTAGAAAGTGTTTATTACTAACTCTATTTTCTATAATAAAGGAAATTGAACCTTAAAATATTTGGGTAATCCACCCAAAGTCATTGCACTGGGAAGTTGGAAGAGTCAGGATCCAAGGCCAAGACGGCCTAACACCAAATCCATTAAGCTATTGTGCCTTTCCTTCATCATGGAGTTGGCCTGGGAAGTTGTCTTGGAAAGTTTTGAGATGGTCTTTAGAAACTTAACCAGAGGCTATACAGCCTTTTGGTATTAATTGTGTAGAGTTTAATCACTGGCAGGGGAATGCCAGTGATTCCTTCCCTATGAAATCAATTCATGTTTTCCATATGCAAGTCAATGGACAATCCTGAACATGGGTTTAGATATTCAGCTTTTTCTGTCCTTCTCTACTGCACTAAGCAAGGCAATGATTCTTCCTATATAACATTCACATTTCTGTAAAACCTGCTCAAATGGTTAATATGTACATGACCCTGATCATATAACCAAAATATTTGCTGCCCCTTAACTAAATAATTTAATTTGACCATCTCAACCTTCAGTCCCATCTGTGGCTTTATTCTTGCTACTTTATTAAATTGAGATGAAGAGGCAAGGCTGAACCATGCCTAACATTTTCCTGCTTGTTTAATTAACAGCTATGGATATTTACATTTGCCTTCCTAACATATTTAGTACTAATTAAACCTCACAGATTTAGCACAGCTTTTTCTACAAGGCACAGCACAAGTTAACAAATTAATCCTTGGAACACTTCCTTTGGGTAATGAGGGATACCTGCTCCAACTCAGAAGTAGAGATTTTAATAAACTTTGGTTGCATTCAATGTAGTATATTCTCTAGATGAAGGAAGGAGAAGTCCCACTCTGCTAGGCAATACATCCAAACTACTGCAATCCATTTTGAGTGCCCCATTATGAGAGGAACACAAACTGAACTGTGTCCAGAGGAGATTCGGATGAAAAAGATTTGCAACCAGACTGGAAGGAATCTAGGGTTGCCTCAAGCAGTGTACACACACACACACACACACAATCTCAAACAATGTTCCTTAAATTAGTTCAAAATATGAGTTTCATGAAACACACCAACATAAAAGGCATGAGGAGAGGGAGTCTCATAGGTGGCTCAGTCGGTTAAGCACCTGCCTTCAGCTCAGGTCAAGATCCCAGGGTCCTGGGATCGAGCCCCTCATCGGGCTCCCTGCTTGGGGGAAAGCCTGCTTCTCCTTCTCTTGCTCTCCCTGTTCGTGCTCTCTCTCTCTCTCTCTCTCTGTCAAATAAATAAATGTAAAAAAAAAAAAACAAAAAACAAAAAACTCATGTTCTAATGAATATGTTGAGGGAAAAGAAGGTTAAGTTTTTTCACATGGCCTAGACATCTATGATCTAATCACAGTTACACTATGATTGGCAGCTACCAATCACCAGTAAGAGCTATGAAACAGAAGAAAATAACAAACTGGAGATCTCTTCATAAAATGCAAAGTATGGGGAATGTGGCCTGATGATGTAAAAAAAAGAAAAATCTTCATCACAGCCATTAGACTGATGGGAGTGACAGAAAACACACTAGCCTGGAGGGAAGGATGCAGGGTTCTAGGCCTGACCCAGTCGGTAAGAGACCGCCATCTTGGGTAAGTCATATCCTCCTCTTTGAGTTTCGGTTCCTCTCTTTTCTCTTCTATGAGTGTTTGGTCCAGATTATCTAGCCAGGATGGCAAAATCGTGGTATGCAGAACCACCAGCACACACATTTTGTTCGGCCAGCATGAATGCCAGGTCTCCACAGCTCACCACCTCTCCATCTTACCAAATAATCACCTATTCACACCCTTAACATTCCTGCCTGGTCCCTGGGTGATCCCTAAGTCATAGAACATTTCTTCCAGATCCAAAAATCATCATGCTTTCTCCTTCTGAGTCACCTACAGTTTGGGTTGTTTTTAATAGTTTCCTCAAACCATTTTCAAAACTCTGGTGATCTTAAATGGGAGAATATTTTTATAGCATTGGAAAGCACAAAGCCATCAGTTTCCTCCATCAAGGAAAGTACGTCCCAGAAAGATGCTCTGACAAGAGTGTTAGAGGCAAGCGTCCTCTTCCCACTGGAAATCCTTTTTTTTTTTTTAAGATTTTATTTATTTATTTGACGGAGGGAGAGATATCACAAGTAGGCAGAGAGGCAGGCAGAGGGAGAGGGGGAAGCAGGCTCCCCGCTGAGCAGAGAGCCTGATATGGGGCTCGATCCCAGGCCCCTGAGATCATGACCTGCGCCAAAGGCAGAGGCTTAATCCACTGAGCCATCCAGGCGCCCCCCCACTGGAAATCCTTTAAACAAACAAACAAAAGAAAAATTACTTAAGGACACTGGTTCCATGGTATCAAATCCAAGAACTGGTAAAACAAAGGTCACATGCCTCAATCAAGTTTTTTAATCTTTTTTTTTTTTTGCTTTACTAAAGCATGCACAAACATACAGCTACGAAAAAAAAAAAACTACTGAAATCAAACAGCATAAAGTTAGAATACTTTCTGAAAAACTAATCACACCTGCAGGGTACATATAATAAAGCCAGCTGTGGGGTAGAATGACTTTACTCATACCTATTATATAAATGACAAAGATGAAATGCAGCAGAAAACGAAGGCCCATTTTTTTCAAGTTAAGAGAGAGCACACAGGAGTGTGAGTTTGAACTTCCTAGAGTTTAATTTTTAACATCTCTGCTTTAGACAACTCTACAGTGGCATTCCTTTAAAGAAATCATTATTTTTTGGAAAATGTGGGAAACATGTTTTAAAAAGATAAAAACCGCGCCACACAGAGAATAATACTTTCCCCTTTCAACTCTAGGGAAAAGGCGAATTTTCCAGCGCCATCTTACTATAGCCTACTGGGGTGGTGAAAAAGCAGATCTATCCAAAATCAGTGCTAAGAACTCCTTGAAACTTAAAGCCAGCACATAACCTTTTGGTGACTTAAATCAATGTATTTCAGTTTTAAAGTCAACGATTTCTGAACAAGAAGCAGTGCCCTGAAAATAAATTTGCAAAACGTGAACTCAGTATTTGCTTTGTCGGTGAAGAAAAGTATGAAGAAGGGCGCCTGGGTGGCTCAGTGGATTGAGGCCTCTGCCTTCAGCTCAGGTCATTATCCCAGGGTCCTGGGATCAAGCCCCCGCATTGGACTCTCTGCTCAGCAGGGAGCCCGCTTCCCCTTCTCTCTCCGCTTGCCTCTCTGCCTACTTGTGATCTCTCTCTGTCAAATAAATAAATAAAATCTTTAAAAAAAAAAAAAAAAGAAAAGAAAAGTACGAAGAAAACACTCTTTAAAAGTTGTCAATTTGGGGGGCGCCTGGGTGGCTCAGTGGGTTAAAGCCTCTGGCTTGGGCTCAGGTCATGATCTCAGAGTCCTGGGATCCAGCCCCTCATCACCCTGCATCAGGGCTCCCTTCTCAGCGGGGAGCCTGCTTCCCCCTCTAGCTCTGCCTGCCCCTCTGCCCACTTGTAATCTCTCTCTCTCTCTGTCAAATAGATCAATAAAATCTTTAAAAAAAAAAAAAAAATGTGTCGATTTGGGATGCCTGACCAGTAGAACATGCCACTCTTGATCTCTGCATTGGGAGTCCGAACCCCATGCTGGATGTAGAGTTCACTTAAAAATAAAATCTTTAGAGGTGTTTGCCTGCCTCAATCATTAAGCATCTGCCTTCGGGTCAGGTCATGACCCCAGGGTCCTGGGATCAAGCCCTGCATCGGGCTCTCTGCTCAGCGGGAAGCCTGCTTCTCCCTCACCCACTCCCCCTGCTTGTGTTCCCTCTCTTGCTGTCTCTCCCTATCAAATAAATAAATAAATAAAATCTTTTTAAAAAAGGATATCTGTCTTTAAAAAATAAAAAAAAAATAAAATCTTTTAAAAAACAAAGTTGTCCATTGGTTTTTCTGATGCCAAAAGGTCAAATAATTACTTACACGTACCTAATCCTAAATATGGGCGTATAGAGATGACTGTTTCTTTTCCATCTTTTTACGAAATTGGATTCTCACTGGAGATACCCTTGGTTTAGCCACTCAAAGTGCATCCGCATCACAGGGAGCTTATTAAAAAGCCCAGGTACCACCCCAGGAATGAGGTGCATTTTTAAGGATTGGGGAGGTGTAGGGGGGAGAGAATGACTTGTAAGCAAATTAAAGTCAAAAGCCCTAGGCTGTACAATGGTCATAAAGCACCTTCTCTATTCTTCCATCAGAAGATCCACATGTAGAAGTGGGTAACACACACCTCTGGACCCCCTCAAAAATATGTAGGTGCCTTGTTTTAAATGTGTTGTTAAAATCTCTAACAACATCTTTAAAAAACAGCATGCTCTGCTTTTTTGAGAGAACATCCGCAGATGATAACATGTCTTATTTACCTCTGAACTGCTGTGAAAACAGAAGCACAATTATTATAAATAAATAATTATAAATAATTATTATAAATAAATAAAATAGAATAAATAGATTAAAAATAAAAATAAAAACTGAGTGCCAAGCCACAGTAAACCATGATTTAATTTTGCTATCCATCTCATTTAATCTTGGTGCAATACGTTTCATACTCGTTTGATCTGTGGGGAAACGGAAGCACAGTGAGGTGAAAGCCCCCTTTCAGTGAGGCTGAAAGCGCCCCCCCCTTCAGTGAGGGGCAGGACAATGAGGAACAGTTTCACCACGCTGCCTTACTGCTCAAACATCTCCAATGAGAGAGCCTCTCCTGTCACAAGCCCTAATGATAAAGTCACAGTATCCAACAGGGACCTTGGGCAAAGGTGTTCATGGACAAAATTCACCATCAAAGTCTCAACTTGCAGATTTATATGCCACCTGGGAGATGGCTACCCTGGGCCGTTAACACAATTATAGATTTCATGCACCCTGTTATTGAGGATGCCGGAAGGTGAGGGAAGTCGAAGAAAATACATCACTGGGCAAACTGCTCCCTCTCCCTTCCACGAGTCTATTCTAATCTCCTGCCTGCAGAAATGCAAGCCCCAGGACAAGACCTCTGAAGCCATGCACCCATCTTCCGAAGATTCTATACCAGCTGCCAATTCCCACACAAGTGCCTCGGAGAAAGCTAGAATTGGGATCCCCGATCCTTATAAGGAATGTGCTCGAGCACCATTAGGATGGGAAAATGCTAACATGCACTCATCTCTGCCCTTTTCGTTACCCTTGGATACTGCCTGGTAAATTCCATCTCCAATCCGTCTTGCCAGGTGTAAAAAAGAAACAAGAGCTGAGAGGAAGCCTGCTGGTCAGCCCCTGCTCTGATCATGTCCAGTAGCCCTGGGCAGGGGCAAGTCAGCCCGTCAGCAAGAGCCTCGAGTCACTCTTCAAAAGACATGGACTCCTCAAGTATTTCTCAAAGTGTGGGACACTTCGCACAGAGGGTTGGGGGAAGGGGCATGAGAGACGCTTTCGGTAGGTAATGAGCATTAGAAGAACACTGGTGGTTTGTATACAGGTTTGTTTTCTTTTCATAAACCGTTTACTTTTCAAGGAAGTCAATTTAAAGACTATTATTAAGCAAAGAACAGCTCATGATAGGTGAGTAGGGAAAAAGAAATCCTAAAGGTGGTTCTCAAACACAGAGGTGCAGAGCACTTGGCAATGAGCATTGATTCAAAGAACACAGAGAAATACTGAGATATTCCGTTTCACCAGAAATATGAAGAAAAATATTTAACTACTTAATATAAAATCAGAATATCAGAGTCCATAACTGCAATTAGAAAAAAAAAAAAATACTGGCTACCAAAAGAAAGGAGAAGTAGCAGCCTTCTTCAAATGTGGTCAGAGTTATTTGCTATTAGCTCCTAACAGCATTCTGCTAGCATTCAAACATAAATAAGCTAGAGTCAGCACCAAAATGTTAAGGCACACTGATAAAAGGGAAAGCTGAATGGATGTAATTTTTTACTCAGTAAGACTGTCATTGTTTCACTCTACTTCAGCCCAAGTCATGAATCCCCAGGGCTGCCTGGAACTCACCATGAGAAGCAGGAAGCAGATGGCGTCTAAAGTCCATTTTATGATTCCAAATCATGTAAGATCTTAATTTACGGTTGTGAATATTTTAGAAAAAATCAAACTCAGTAGGCTTAGCTCCTTCCCTGGAGGGGTCAGCTTCCTCTTTCCTTATCAAAATAGGCTTTATGATGCTAGACTCCAAGGTCTACCCATTAGTACTGACAGACCACGGAGGAAGCTCATTCCCTCTTCGTCTCTTCCTCTTGGACTCCATGAGACCCCAGCACAGCTGTCCACCTCGGGATCCTGCCATTCCTGCCATCGAGGTGGGCATGGAACTCGGGGTGGCTAATCAATCATGACAGACGCCTCATACCCAACTGAGCCAACTGAGGTTTAGGCAGAGAATGATAAAGACGCTAAATGATAAGAATGATAAAGACGCTAAAGGATACCTCCCCTTCCTCGTGATCATCACGGGTGAGAACGAAGCCAGGAGCCATCGCGTGGAGAACACTTTCCTGCGATTAAAACCAACAGGGAATCGCACAGAAGCAGGGAAAAGATGACTGGTAAGTCCTGAGTAAAACCTTACAAACCAGGAAGCTAGCAAAACTCAGAGAAACTAGGGGAGGTGGCATTTGATGATCAGTCTGTTTGGGAGGAGACCTGTTTTCTGAGACCTGATTTTATGACCCACTTCCTGATTAGTGAATAGGATGGTGAGGACCCGTTCCCTTCCAGGAAGACAGAAAAGATGCAAAGGAAGCAGGAAACAACATGAGAATTTAGGAAGGGGAAACAGTGTGAGACCTGGGAACTGGAAGGTCATGAGATCCGCAGAACCGGGTTAAGATCCAAACTGACTCACACCAGCCACTGCCTCTTTACTTAAAAGAAAAAAGAAAAAAAAAAGTTATTGGATCTTTTAACACCTAGTTTCCTCTTATGTTAAAAAGGGAAAGTCTACCTACCTGGCAGGGCTGTTGTAAGAAATAAATGAAATCATATGTATGAAAAAAAATTATATGTATGAAGTTTTCAGAAAAGTATCTGGCACAGAGTAGTTCTCCATAAATGTTAGCTATGATTACTTGCCCCTCATAGAATGTAAAGTTGAAGGAAAAAATACAAACTCCCAAGTTCTCACCAACCCTGATTCACTAGGACCAAGGAACAATATATTAAAACCACCACCAATACCTCCAAGAGATGAATCCCTTTAAGGGGTGGAGGGTGCGTCACTGGCAGAAAACCTCAGAATATTCCAGCAGCAGCACTGACAATATCACTCTGATTGTTTCAAAGTCAGTCACCCGCTTGGAAAGTTCCATGAGCTGTGTTGCTGGTAAACCAGCCTTGGGATTCTAAGTGGTGATCATCTTCGAATTTGCTCGACAAGTTCACAAGACTGCCTTCTGGAGCATATGGAGAATTCGGAAGGAAAATATAATTCTATTCTAATTTGCCATTCTCTGGTCTCAGATTGCCTTGACTAGGCTGGTTATGCCTTAATTACACTTAAGTCATTAATTTTAATGACATTTTTATAATTAGATGCAAAGATGAGAATTTTTATATCCCTTTGTACTTTCCTTTTAACACGAATTACTTGTGGTTGCTGACCGAGTGAAAAATTAGAATAATTCCTTCCAAAGAACAAAGAGGAGGAAGAATTCACAGGAAGAGAGAAAATTCCAAAGGACAAATAGCTCGGTTGCAGAAATTACACACTACAGAATCTGCTAATGTAACCAACCCAATAATTAAGTGGCACATGGACATTTGTTTTCATAGCCCCAGATTTTCTAGCTAATAAACAAAAGTAAAAAATCAGTATATAATAACATTTTTTTCTAATGTCGGATGAAACTCATCATTGCTATGAATTTCTATTTACAACGTATAATTCCGGCTGAACCAAAATTCTGTTTTTGACAAAACAGGAGTTCTAAGCAGGGTGAAATGGTGGTAATCATCTTTGATGTGGCTTTCAAAGGCACAGAAGAGATTTAGCACAATACAATGCTGCCCCTCTCACCTCCCTCTGACTTTTTTCACCCATTAATTTATTGAAAATGTGTTTAAAATGAGCACAATCTTTGTGCCACAACGCTTCTGGAATAATTAGTTTCTGAAGTCCAAATGTGTCCTACGTTTAAAATCTTCTTGGGGCAAAGGGTTCCCTCTTATTCGGAATACCCAGGTTTTGGTGGAACAGGATTCATCATCAGTACTCACATACTTTCCTCAGAAAACCACTGGCATGCGTTCCCTACAAACTCAGAGTCCCCAGAGGTGCTCTTTACCTTGACATTCATCTGCTCCACGCTAAGGGAAAGAGCACACTCAAAATATTTTCCTTATTCGGTAATGAGCAACTACATGGAATTTAACGATCACCAGTGACATTATATAAGAGACAATCAAGAAATTCAATCAAAGGGACGACTGGTACAGAGCATGTGCTCTGCATCTAAGAAAGGTCCCAAGACACTCTGGTCAACTTGGGCAAGCAGGGAGATCATGTGGAGAAGTCAGCCTTTGGAACCAGAAAGGCCAGGGTTAGATTTCTGCCTCTGATATTGATTAGCTACAGGAATCAACTGCTTTAGCCTTTCTGAGTTTCAGTTTCCTCATCTACAAAGTTGGGATAATGGTATTACCATGATCACAAGGGAAAATGTAAGGAAACAATGCTATGAAATTCATGGTGCCTGGCTTATAGGAAGAGCTCAATAAGAGTAACTATAATTGGGGTGCCTTGGTGGCTCAGTGGGTTAAAGCCTCTGCCTTCGGCTCAGGTCATGATCTCAGGATCCTGGGATCGAGCCCCACATCGGGCTCTCTGCTCAGCAGGAAGCCTGCTTTCCTCTCTCTCTCTCTCTGCCTGCCTCTCTGCCTACTTGTGATCTCTCTGTCAAATAAATAAATAAAATCTTTAAAAAAAAAAAGAGTAACTATAATTTCATTACATTAATCTTTGCTATTATCCAAAAGACCCACATTAACGTAACATACAGATCTATCTTTTCTTTAAAGATTTTATCTATCTATCTATCTATCTATCTATCTATCTATCTATCTATCTATCTATTTCAGAGAGAGCACACCTGGAAAGAGAAGCAGAGGGAGAGGGACAAGCAGACTCCAGGCTGAGGGCAAAGCCCAACACGGGGCTTGATCTCACGACCCTGAGATCGTGACCTGAGCCAATATCAAGAGTCAGATGCTTAAGCAACTGAGCCACTCAGGAACTGCAGATTGATTCATCTTCAATGCATTTTTTTCATTTTCTGGAATCCTGTGATATGACGCAATTTTTCCTTTTCCCTATTACCTGCAAAAATACTTCTGCTTACTTTGGTGAAGTGATAAACATTACAATAGATAGCATCTTATAGTAGAGAAAACACATCTGTATGAGAGTGGAAATACATAGAAAAATTTCTGCAATAATCCACAAAAAAGTGTTCACTGTAGTTATAACGAGCGGTCAGACTACGGATCTTTTGAACAGCATGTTGTAATTGTTGTTTGATGAACTTATATTACCTCTGAAATAAACTTTGTTTCCATAAAAGAAACAAAACATAAGCCACCAACTTATAGCCTATCCAAAATCTAGTGGCTTACAATACGTGAATGTGTTTTGGTTTAGTCACCCTTACCAGCTATCCACAGTTTCAATTTTTACCAGTTCCTTGAAATATAAATACTCATTTGCTTGTCTTCTCCACAGGTGATACAGAAGGAATAAAAGAAATCAATGCGGTATTCTTTACTACGTGCTGCATGAAACAAGACTGGCAGTAGACAACTGTGTATTTCATAGCTTCTGAATGTCTTACCTTCCATTAATTAAATCCTCTCAATTTTTTTTTAAAAGCCACGTAAACATTAATGTCAACAAAAGTGATGAAGAGAAAGAAGGCAAGATATATTTCCAAAATTTTTCTCAAGGTCCCTGGGTCCCAGAAAAGACAATTTTTAAAATGGGAATGCTTAAACATACACACACACACACACACACACACACACACACACACAATCTCCTTGTCAAACATATTAAATTATAAATTGGACATCAGTTTTGTAAATTATAATAGAACACATCTGGGATGATTTTTGACTCTCCTTGAATATTTGGTTTTCTTGGCAGCTGCAGGAAATCTCTGGGCAGACACACCACTATAATAATTAATGCCAGCTTTCAGGCATCATAATGAAAAAAAAATTCATGACAGCAACAAAAATGGTACTCCCCCCAAAATAACTACAGATTTAATGTAAAACATGAATCCGTTGGGGGCCTCTAGCCTAGAGCAGCTGAAAGACATTTGTGTGATTCACGAACAAAGAATCATTCAAACTCTTCCATTAGACCTCATCTGCATTTCAGCTACATTTATGCCCATCGTTGGCTGTTTCATTCATACTCTGGTTATACCTGTGCCCAATACTGCTCCCAACTTCTACCACTGGTTCCAACAAGACCTTTACTTTACCTTCTTCTTGCTTTTAATTTTCCTACAGTCCCTGAAGGATGTCCCAAGCCCAGCACAGTGCCTGGAACACAGCAGATGTTCAACAAAAGGCTATGGGTAGACAGAGAGTGGACAATGAATGAGTGTGAATGGGCCAAGCATGTAGAAACAAAAAGCAAACATCAGAAACTAAAAGACTTCTCTGATTCTTACATTACTTCATATATTAAAGCAAATATTCTACTTTTTTCTTCCATTTTTTCCCTAGTTTTACTGAAATCAATGGACACACAACACTGTATAAGTTTAAGGTGGTTAGTGAAACAATTTGCCTTACACATATTGTAAAGGGATGGCTGCACTAAACTCAGTTAATATCCATCATCTCATATAAATGCAGTAAAAAGAAAAAAAAATCTTTTTCCTTGTGATGAAAACTCTTAGGATTTACTCTCTTAATTTGTATAAATACCATACAGCAGTGTTAACTATAGTCACCATGCTGTACATTCTATCACTAGTAGTTATTTATCTTATGACCGGAAACTTACACCTTTTGACCATCCAATCCACCCATCCCACCCTCCAACTCTAGTAACCACAAATCTGATCTCTTTTTCTACAAGTTCTTTTTTATTTTTAAAATTCCATACATAAGTAAGATCATATAGCATTTCTTTTTCCCTGTTTGATTTACTTCACTCAGCGTAACACATTCTACGTCCAACCACGTTGTTGTAGATGGCAAGATTTCATCATTTTTATGGCTGAGTAATATTCCATTCATTTGCTGATGGACACCTGAGTTGTTTCCATTACTATAAACATTGCTGAAATGAACATGGGGGTGTGGCTATCTTTCCAAGTTTGTGTTTTCATTTCCTTTGAATATATGCCCAGAGGTGGAATTACTAGATCACATGGTAGTTCTATTTTCAACTTTTTGAGGATCCCTGTATTCTATCATTTAGAAGAAACAAATTAGATAATATGCTCCACAGTTGTATGACCTTAGGGAAATTCCTTAGCTTCCAGGCTTCATTTCTTCATCTGTAAACTAGACAGAATTATACTACCTGCCTCAGGAAGGTGTTGTAAAGGTTAACCTGATACTGCTTATAATGTATGTAGAAGAGAAAATGAAACAGAATAAATGCCCCAAGTCAAGGAAAGGGAATAAGCAAAAGAAATAAGTATTATCACCATTTTATTAAAACACAGGGGTCACAAGTAGTATAAATACCAAGTGGACTTAAAATGTGTTCGATCTTGGGGCCTTAGTGCTGCAGTCGGTTGGGTGGCCAACTCTTGGCTTCCACTCAGGTCCTGATCTCAGGGATGTGGGATCAAGTCCCCTCTGCACTCAGTGGGGAGTCTGCTTGACCTTCTCCCTCCTTTTCTGCCCCTCCCCCCACTCTCTGTGCCCACACACATGCACTCTCTCTCTCAAATAAATAAATCGGCTGAAACCAAGAGTCTGACACTCAACTGATGGCACCACCCAGGACCCCCTTAAATTAATTTTTTAGATGAAGTCCCAGAGACTGTGTTTTACATGGCTATTGTGGGGCTTTGCAAAATATGCCATTTAAATTCCCTAATATGATATAAGCACTCAGTAAGCATTAGATGCATGAATAAATGATATGCAACATATAAATTATTATACAGAACCTATTTGTCATGGTGTTACCAGACCCTCAAATAGCACCAATGGTCACGTTAGCTAAAACGTATGGATAGCTAACTAAGTACCAGGGACCTTGCTAAGTTCTTTATATGTGTTATCAATCTTTACGAAAACTTCATAAGCTGGGAATTATTATTATCCTCTGCACTGAAAAACTGTTTACACAGAGGCCCAGAGATTACATAACACACCCACCAAACATGCAGGATTGGAAGCCACGCGTGTGCATTTATTCTTCATGCATTATGAGACTGAACATACCTCTATTTCTTATTTTTTTTAAGATTTTATTTATTTATTTGACAGAAAGAGAGATCATAAATAGGCAGAGAGGCAGGCCGAGGGAGAGGGGGAAGCAGGCTCCCCACTGAGCAGAGAGCCCAACGCGGGGCTCGATCCCAGGACCCTGAGATCATGACCTGAGCCGAAGGCAGAGGCTTAGCCCACTGAGCCACCCAGGCGCCCCAATATACCTCTTTTTTCAAAAAAGATTTTCTTTAAAAAAATTAATTAAAAAGAAAAAGCTCTTGAGAAGTGTAGGAGGGAATAAAAGAAAGGTAACATTTGTTGAATATCCAGCATATCTCATGTCTCATATAGAGCCCTTCACATATATGTTCTAATTCCATCCTCCCTATACACCAAGATTAATACCGTCATTTTACCTGCACAGGTGAGGAAACACAGCGATCAAACTGCTTGCCAAAACCACACAAGTACAGAGCCACAATTCAAACTCTGATCTACCTGACCTTATGCTTCTTTCTTTAAAATTTGCTGAACAGGAAAAGACAAAAATGAATAAAGCCAGTCAAAATTTATCAGTATTTTTAGCAATATTTTAAAAAAGACAACTCTCAGCTCATCTCAGATGGCGATTAATAAATACCCTAAGATTCCGGGGTTTTCCAAAGGTTCTCTTTTGGTGGTATTTTTGCCCCCAGGGAACACTGTCAATGTCCAGAGACATTAATGGTTGTCACAACTAGGAAGCCGCACTGGCTTCTAAGTCAGGGATGAAGGATAAATATCCTACAGAGCAAAGAACAGCCCTCCACAACAATGGATTATCTAGTCCAAAACATCAACAGGGCCGAGGCTAAAAAAAGTCCTGTATTAACCAATGAAATGAAAATCTTCTGAGTTTCCAAAACATTGTACTGTGCTTGGTCATGGTCTAGAATTCTACAGGGATAGCCACTGGGCATGCTTATTTTTTTCCTCCAGTATGAAGGTTATGCTTCAGCACTCATCGCTGCCTGTATGACCCCTCCATTACACGCTGGGCTCTCCCAACACTCATGTCAATGGCCCTCTTCTTCATGGACAAGTGAACAAATGGACCACTGCTGGTCTCCAATTAACAAAGAAGGTCCCTATCAGCTTCCGGAAGGGCTCAGCCCAAGGTAAGAGAGACCAAGAGTGGCTCTTACAGACGTCATAAAGCATCACACTCGACATTTCTCCTGATGTAATACATCTTCAATCCAGCAATGTGCTCTCCTTTGCCTGTGTTTTCTGACATAAGGAACTGTGAAACCATTTAAAATTAAACTTTGGGAAGGTGAAGCTAAATCTACTTTCTACTTTTTTTAAGAGTTTATTTATTTGACAGAAAGAGAGATCACAAGTATGCAGAGACAGGCAGAGAGAGAGGAGGAAGAAGGCTCCCCACTGAGCAGAGAGCCCGATGCGGGGCTGTATCCCAGGACCCTGAGATCATGACCCGAGCTGAAGGCAGAGGCTTTAACCCACTGAGCCACCCAGGTGCCCCCTGAATCTGCTTTCTAAGAGCAGAGACTGTACAGTGACTTGAAAGATTTATCCCCTAATTTGATACCTGCTGCCCCTTCCCAAAATTACATAATTTAAATTTATGGGTCTAGTTGGATGAGTGGTTCTCCTGTGGAAACACAAGGCTTTTTTAAAGTCACGGTCTGATAAATCTTAAGCACACCATTGAGGAGAAGGTCTTGATTCCTTAAGATCTCCAAAAAAGATCTGCCTTTTGAAATGACAAGTATGTTGTTTAGCCAAGGCAGTAGCAACTCTTACCTTTTTCTTCCTAGCTAGACCTGTTACTGATTACCTGCGAAGGGGTCTTGAACTGTTGAGCAAAACAAGCGGGGGGGCGGGGTGAATGACAACTGTGACACCTTCAACAAATCTGAAAAGGGGGAGGTGCCATTTGAGACCATGCCGTCATCTTAATGTGTCATAAGAAGAGGCAGAAAGAAGGAAAGGCGGTTTACTCAAAAGTATTACTAAATACACAAGCAGGAGGGCAATATTCCTCCTCTACATTTTGATATATTTAAATCAGTACTTAATTCTAAAATTACAAACTTGTCCTAAAGACACACAGAAAGCAAAGAATTAAAATTTTTTTTTCATTTTTTTTTTATTTATTTGAGAGAGAGAGAGCACAAACAGGGGGCAGAGGGAGGAAGGCGAATCACCGCTGAGCAGGGAGCTCTACACAGGGCTCAATCCCAGGACCCCAGGATCATGACTTGAGCCGCAGGCAAACTTTTTTTTTTTTCTTTTTTTTTTTTGCCGCAGGCAAACTTTAACTGACTCAGCCACCCGGGCACCCAGCAAAAGCAAAGATTTAAAGGAAACATTCTATAACCCCAATTCTAAGGAGATTGAAAGGATGAGCAACCAGATCTGAACCTATTGAAGGGTCCTGGAAGACTCATTTGTGCCTTTATTCACAGAAAGTTTTAATTTAATATTCAGACTCAAGAGGACCCATGGTCAGAAATCAACAGTTGACTTACAATTTCCTCTTAGAGGGAAGAATCCAGTTTTTTTTTTAAAAATTCTACCATTTGAAATAAATGTTTAAGTGGATCGATTGGATGCATACCCCCCATGCATATTTTCAGAGCATGTGTGGATTTGTTTATAAGAACTTAGAAAAATTCAGGAAGGAGGGAAACCAACTTATTACCAGCGGTTCACAGAAGGGGGCTGATGAAAGAGGAAAAGAATGTAGCCCACCTGGGCAGCAGGAGGTATTAGGATTGCTTGTACTTTGTAAGGGCGGTGACTATGACTGATTTTTACTTTTTTTTTTTTTTTTTTAGTATTTTTCAATTTTGATGTTTCAGTGCTTCCATACTTTATTTTCCTAAGTTTGGAAGAAAATCAGAGCAGTACCTGCTAATGGCACCCTCAAAAACAAATACTGGAACAATGTATTTCATAGCACTCATTCTCCCTGCCAGGCACCAGGCTAAGGCCGTCACTTAATCATCGGGGCATCTGCCGGTTTCATCTTCCCGGGGGCCTTATCTCCCCTGATCAGGGAATGGACTAGTGTGTGGGTTCTCATTTTTTTGTTTTTGTTTTTTTTTAACTGAATAGTTTGTTTCACAGAAAGAGGTTCATTTAAAGAATTATTATACAAATTACATAGCAATTGCAGCCTTTCAAAGACCAAGGATATAATGAAACTGACTTGATATTAAACTCCTATTATAGATAATTCAGTGGCGTTACAGAATCCTAACTGCTCGGGGCGGGGGGGGGGGGGGGGTATTGGCAATATTCGTAATAACAACAGCAAGCTAGCTCAATTCCGATTCATCTCCATCCCATGCCCCTCCCTCTGAGGCTACAGAAAGGTGGCTTTCCTGAAGTCCCAAAGCCAGTGGGAAGCAAACCATCAACCACACACACAAGACTGTTGTGTAAAAACATACCCATGGGGGAAGGGCATTCTCCTGGGCAGACAGGTAGATTTCACACACACACCCCCACAGAGTCTGGAATGGGATGCATTTCACATCAGTTCACCACATGTCCCAAACCCAGAATCCAAGGTTATCCAACGGACATAGTCTACAGTCACAGTTGGCAGAAATTATACTTAGGACACATGGTAGGAAGCATAATGGCCCCAAAAGATATTGAAATCTTATTCCCCAGAACCCTACACATATGTTACATGGCAATGGAGAATTAATGATGCTAATTACAGGTACTTTAAAATAGTGAGATTGGGGCGCCTGGGTGGCTCAGTTGGTTAAAGCCTCTGCCTTAGGCTCAGGTGGTGATCTTAGGGTCCTGGAATCGAGCCCCGCATCGGGCTCTCTGCTCAGCGGGGAGCTTGCTTCTCTCTGTCTCTGCCTGCCTCTCTGCCTACTTGTGATCTCTCTCTCTGTCAAATAAATAAATAAAATCTTTAAAAAAAGAAAAAATAAAATAGTGACATTATCCTGGGTCATCCATGTGGGCCAAATCTGTACCACAAGAGCCCTTAAAAATGGGAGAGAAAGCACACAGGAAGAACCAGAGGGGGATGTGACTACGGAAGGAAAGCACACAAAGATGCAATGTTGCTGGCTCTAACCACAGAAGAAAGGAGCCTCTAAAAGTTGGAAATGTCATGGAAGCAAATTTTCCCACAGAGCCTCCAGCAAAGAACACAGCACAGCCAACAACTTGTTGTGAACCCAGGGAGAGCCATCAGACTTCTGAGACCCACAGAACTGTGGGTTAGAAGTCATAAATAATACATTTGTATGTTTTAAGACAGTTTGTGATAATTTTTTACAGTGGTAAAAAGAAGACTAATACAGGGAATAACTAATGAGCTTTTTTCTAAAGCAGAAGAATAGAAACTGATTAAAAATAATTGCATGGATTTTTTTTAAATCACAAAGTTAGATGAAAGGTTCACTTTCACTGATACGTGGCAGGAAAAATGACTACATTGAAATATAACACTTTTCCATTACAAAGGATACTATCATTGAAAATGAAAAGACAGACCACAGAATGGAGAAAATATCTGCAAATCACATATCTGAAACGGATCTATTATCCTGAATACATATTGTAAAAAGCTCTCACAACTCAACAATAAAAAGACAGCCCAATTACAAACAGGTCAAGAATTTTAATTGATATTTCTTCAAAGACGCTATACAAGAGGCCAATAAGCACACAAGAAGATGTTCGACATTACTACCCATTAAAGAACTGTGACTCAAAACCACAATGAGATACCACCTCACACCCACGAGGGGAGCTTAAATAAAATAGCACAATAACATGTTGGATGGGAGTGGGGAAGAATTGAAACCTTCATGGATCCCCCAGCCATTCTGAAGAACAGTCTGGTAATTCTTCAAATAGTTAATCATAAAATTACCATATGACACAGTAATTCCACTGCTAGATACATACACAAGGGAAATGAAAACACATGTACAAACAGAAACTTATACATAAGTGTTCATAGCAGCTTAATTCCTAAGAATCAAAAAGTGTCAGCAACTCAAATGTCCATCAACAGATAAATGGATAAATAAAATGTGGTATATCCATAAAATATTTATTTGGCAAAAGAGAGGAATAAAGTATGGATAATGTTTAAACATGGATGAACCTGAAAACAAGAAAAGTGACAACAGCCAGTCACAAAAGACCATAGGATGTAACAGTCCATTTATATGAAATGTCCTAAATAGGCAAATTGATAAAGACAGAAAGTAGATGAGTCGTTTCCTAGGACTCAGGGGTACGCGGAAGGATGGAGCAGGGAATGACTATTAGGTAGAGAATTCCTTTTGGAAGAGGCAGAAAATTTCTAAAATCAGATTATGGTAATGGATTGCATTGTGAATCTATTAAAAACACTGACTTCCACATTATATGGATGAACTGTATATTAACTATATCTCAATAAAGCCATTTCTAATGCAATTTCACTTCGATATTCCATATGTATTCATTAATTACTATTGTTTTAAATTAACATATAATGTATTATTTGCTTCAGGGGTACAGGGCTGTGAATCATCAGTCTTAGATAATTCACAGTGCTCACCATAGCACATACCCTCCCGAATGTCCATAACCCAGCCACCCTATCCCTTCCCCTCCACCCCCAAGCAACCCTCAGTTTGTTTCCTGAGATTAAGAGTGTCTTTTGGTTTGTCTCCCTCCGCAGTCCCATCTTGTTTCATTTGAGGAAGGAGATATCTGAGAAATAATTGTAAAAAAAAAAAAACCATGGTCAACCACAAGAGGGCGAAATGCTCATAGCTACAGAACCAGAAGACTAAATTATCTGGGTAGTATTTATCAGTTGTATTTCCTTCTCTCTTCCTGTTGGGGGAGGGGGTGGAATATTAGTATGTTCCACCTCATACATTAAAGCCAACACTGTGAACAAAATTGATGACAGGTTGAGAAAATCATGACAAACGCAGATAAAAAGTAAATATTTAAACCTCAATAATACAGAAACTACAGATGACATTGCATTGCGCTCATTTCTTTCCATTCTTGTCACACAACGGATTATACAACATTATTTGTTTAGCATAAAATTCACCCAGATAAGAGAAATCATTACAAGAAACGAAATGTGTTATAAATACTTGGTCTCTGGTTGTCTGTTCTCCATGTCCAGCCCCCAGAGCAAAGCCTCATACAAATGGCATTCGATAAACATTTATTAAATGAAATGGAAAAATGAATAGAAGAGTGAAATCTACTTTTTTTTTTTAATTTCAGGAAAAAAATGTTTACCTACTATGCTTCGGAAACCAGATCAAAATATTTCCCTTGATCCGTACCACAAGTGAATAAAACATTACAGTCATATCACTATCTTCCAAATGAGTTCACAGAGACATTCTGTGGTGTCAAATATACTTCCTCTGGCCAAGTGATCCTTTAATATTGACAGACACACCTCTCTCAATGCATTACCTTTGGCCTTCTTATTTAAAGTTCTTTAATCAATCCACCTCTTAATAAACCACAACCACAGAACACTTCATTAGAAGAAACCACATCCCTCTCCATCCATCTCATATTTCAAATGATCTGACATCAGAATAGAGTCTGAAACAGTAATAATATTGGCTGTATTTCCTCCCCAGAAGGCAAATTCAGTTGCAAAAATTCTACTGCACTCTTAGCTCGGTCACAATAAAAATTATGCATGGTTTTTAGACATGTTTTTCATGTGGGATTAACAAATGGGTAAAGAGTGAGTTGCTGCACACACAGGCCATAATCATCTTGAAGGCACCCAGAGTTTATCAGGTACTGGAGTATTTTCAGAGCAACACACTCCACAAGAAACCAGATCACCAAACGATAAACTCAACTTGAAAAGTCCTCCTCTGCCATTTTTTAGTGAACAGTCTACTGTCAAAACAAAGATGTCATGCTTAGCCAGTTCTAGGCAGCTCGGAAACTTTAAATAGAATGCCAAAGCACGTTGTACTTCAACGACAAGGAAACCAACTCTCACACATCATTCATTTATATACCTAAAAATTTTTCCATGTAACTAACTAGGGACTGTATGAGGTGCCTGGAGATATGACAGCAAATGGGGCACATTCTCTGCCCTCTAAGAGCTTGTGGCCTGGTAGACCAGATGGACAGATACAAATGGGCACTAACAAGAAAAGAGTGGAATGTCAGGGGTAAGCACATGGTGTTACGGGAACACAGAGGTTGAACACCAAATTTAACCTTGGGTGATTAGTAATAACTATAAATGGATGTGATAACACAGCTGAAACTTAGGAGCGGCAGTGAGCCAATGAAATAAGTAAAAAACAGTACCCCAGGCAAAAGTAAAAGCCCAGAGGTCTGGAAGCAGGAGAGCTTAGAAAGTTTGAGGAGTAAGCTAGAGTTCAATATGGTAGAAACAGAGTATGGAACAGAAACAGAGAGGGGTTAAGGAGGTAAAGGCAGGCCAATCATGGAAGATGTTCATTTAGGCTAGACCCTTGGGGAGCCATCCCTGCAATGGTCCGCAAGTCTGGAGGCTGCATTTTTCCTCCCCGCTACCCCCACTTTTTCTAGCCTCTCTTAAATTTCCTAGAAGTCAAACCAGAAACCTTAAAATGTAATTAACACACATTGTCACTCAACTGTAACCAAGGAAGTTCACAGGAAACAAGTGTGAGAAATTCTCCAAAAGCCCATCTGAGCAGGACTCACAAGTCACTTGTATGTTAAAAGCACATTAAAGTTTTACAAAGAGTTTCAGAGGTAGGAGCTCCCATCCCAAACTTCCAAATAGCATGACTGAGGTTCAAAAAAGGAGAATGGACTAGCCAAGACTATGACCTCAGCAACAAGGCATGGACTCCAACCCTGGTTTCTCTCATTGGTTGGTTGGTTGCTACTTTAACAGCTGTTTCCCTCTGGAAACAAGTTGCTAGTATGTTGGTAGGTTATGACCACTCTTCACTAGGTATTTTGGATGATACATTTCAAGCTGTTTTAGGGAACTGCTTCTTCAGTTTGCTCTATCTGAATTCACTCCCAGTAGGCCCTACTGTCAGCTATGCGTAGAGGTCTATGGGCCACTAAGACAAAGTTCCAAAGTTGGCGCGCATTCAAGACCCTTTGTTGCAATAAATCAGCTCTACAGGAGCTCTCTCTAAATGAGTTTTGGATCACCTAGCTGGCTCAGTTGGTGGAGCATGTGACTCTTGATTTTGGGGTTGTAGGTTCGAGCCCCACATTGGCTGTGGAGATTACTTTTAAAAAGTAAACCTTTTTTTTTTTTAAATGAGCTCTACTTTGCATTTTTCTTTGTATTGCTGCTCTCCCCAAACTGAAGCATATCAGAAAGTAAATCAATATTCAGAGAAATGGGGTAGCCTCAGAGGAAAATCGCACTAGTCTCAGATGTCTTCTACAATGATGTGCGGGAGTTGCTCAGTGAAAGTAAAAGGAAAATTTTTAAAGGTTATTTTATTCCCCAAGCACCAAACTGATCAAAAATTAACAAAATGAACAAACAACGGGGGCACCTGGGTTAAAGCCTCTGCCTTCGGCTCAGGTCGTGATCTCTCAAGGTCCTGGGATCGAGCCCCGCATTGGGCTCTCTGCTCAGCAGGGAGCCTGCTTCCCCTTCTTTCCCTAGGGAAAGCCTGCCTCTCTGCCTGCTTGTGATCTCTCTCTCTTTCCCTGTCAAATAAATAAATAAAATCTTTAAAAACAAACAAACAACCACAATAAAACGGTCACCACAAACCTCCTGTCAGAGAGCAAGGAAGAAAAGCAAAGGAAGTACATCAGAGAAGCTACACCAGTCCTGTGGCAATCTTCCCTCCCCCCATCCTGGAAGGATGCTTCGTCTGGAGCTGCTGCAGGCTAACCAAAGCCCTCCGAAGTCAGACTGCCATTAAGCAATTGGTACTCATGCTAAAATTCCCTCCCACAATCTATAGTCACAAGTCACAGAATATTTTGCTTAGCTGTAAGACCCCTCAATTCCATAAAATATTGAGTATCATTTAATCCTTCGTCCAATCCGAAGAGGTTTCATCAAGTCATTCCCACTTTACCCTTCGGGCAAGTTTAAATCAGAAAAGTTGGGTAACTTAAAGTCAACTAGCCAGTCTGAAGAAAGTTCAGAAATCAAACCCAAATCTGAGTCCTAACTGACACCTTTTATCATTCTGCATAGAAGATACCTCCACACCTCAATCTCTCAGGCCACTATGGAGGGATCACAAAGTTTACTTTTAAAAAGTCCTTGAATAATATATAGTCTCATTAGTTTCATCAAATTTTCCTGTCTTTATTCTGTTTTCCTCAGAAAGGAAGCAGAGTGTACGCAAAAGAAAATCTTCAAGTATTCAAGATGATGTTCTTTCCAGAACACTCTGAACAAGAAATATTATTAGAAGCATAATCATATGTAGGCCTTGTTAATGTAATAAATATGTTGCATGCCTTTCATTTCAGAATTTGCAGGGTCAAGATGAACTAACAGATTATTTTTAAAAAGCAAGTAAGTATCTGGGAAGCAAACTATTTCTGATGTTCCTAAAAGCCAAAGCAAACTTACACTTACCCCCAATTTCACCAAACAAGCCCAACATTTAAAAATCAAGATGCTTGGGGCGCCTGGGTGGCTCAGTCGTTAAGCATCTGCCTTCGGCCCAGGTCAGATCCCAGGGGCCTGGGATCCAGCCCCGCATCGAGCCCCGCATCGGGCTCCTTGCTCAGCGGGGAGCCTGCTTCTCCCGCTACCATTCCCTCTGCTTGTGTTTCCTCTCTCACTGTGTTTCTCTCTGTCAAATAAATAAAATCTTTAAAAAAAAAAAATCAAGATGCTTTATCATGATGAGCACTGACTCATGTACAGAATTGTGCACTCACTATACTGTAAACCTAAACTATGACAACACTGTATGTTAACTGTAGTACAATTAAAATAAGAAACTTAACAAAATAAAAATGCAATATTCAAAATTAAAAACAATGGCAAGGCAACTGGACCGTAATAAGGAAAAAGAAAAACAAAAGAGGTCTGGTTTGACCTTTTGATCTTACTGCCTTCTTAATTACAACAGTTCACCTAATTGGGGATGAATGAAGGAAAAGGACAAGGAAGCCCGTTGAGGCCTCCTCGCAAAACATTTCCCCAGCACAGCTCTGCCTAAATCAGTCATTATTAACACAGGTTCAGCAAGCTTCTAATCCAACCTCTCTGAAGTCTAATAATGGTCCTCCTTTGGACTAAAAGCCAAAATGGATAACCATTCTAATGGTTAAGCAGAAGATATGAAAGTCACACAAAGGGCACCTGGGTGGCTCAGTCATTAAGCGTCTGCCTTCAGCTCAGGTCATGATCCCAGGGTCCTGGGATCAAGCCCCGCATCGGGCTCCCTGCTGGGCAGGAAGCCTGCTTCTCCCTCTCCCACTACCATTGTTTCTGTTTTTCTCTCTCTCTCTCTCAAATAAATAAATAAAATCCTTTAAAAGAAAAAAAAAATCAGACAAAAACACAGCTTATTTTTCCCAAAACACACAGAGTTAGATCTCAACACAGTAACATCCAACCTCTCCTGTTAAGTGGACTACAGGATAAAAATTAAGCTTAAGCCAATACAGTAGGAAAATGGTAACCTGGACTGAAAGCATCAAGAAACTTCAACCTAAAAATCTCAGCCTCCTTGGGGAACACTGAAGAGAGAACCTTTCAATTCCACGGTGGGAAGAGGTGTAATAAAACAGTGTTCAAATCCAGATGCTAACACGCTATCCTCTTGCAATAGACAACCTTCACCGAGTTGGCCATTCATTGTTCCATTATTGTCCACTTCTCCTCAAACCAAGCCCCTCATGACTGACCAGCCTCCATTTGAGGAACACAGGATCTTCCCTCCAGTCAAAGCTGACAGACCCAAGCTGGGCTCATCAGACTCTCCCCCATTATTCAGAATGGAGACACAAATCCTAGGTATTTGGGAGGGCCCTGGTGGGGACACGTCCCATAAAACTAGTCTGCAAAGGCCATTATGTACATGTGCGAAGAGAGAAAGCTGGTTTGCAGGGGAAGAAAAATAAAGTGGATGCAAAAAGAAAACCTTGGCTATGCCTCACGAGTTTGATTATTCATTATATGCAGAAGCTGAAGTGATTATATGCTGGTAATTTTTGAACTTCAGGGAAAAAAATTTAAACCCTCTGTCTCTGAGATACAAGCCAAGCCTAATTAGGGTGGACAATACAAGCCATTACCCAGCTTCAATAGTTTATCAAGTTTTCAAAAGAAAGAGTGGAGATAGATAAACACTGTAGCACAGACAACACTTAAAAAAAAAAATCCCCTAGGAAAGCTTTAATAGGGACAAGGTGCCTTGAGAGAATATAGGATTAACGGCATTATTCTAGAAAAGCTTTTTAATTACTCTGATAAATGTCTGGCAATTGCCGCTTCTGATTAAACAGATTTAAAATAGAAACAAAGGAAAATAGAAACCCGGTTTCTGTAAATATTAATATTTTAACTGGTATTTTTTTTACATTGAAACATCTGGCTTCACATTTTAACCAGAACAGAGAGACAGGCAAAATATCAAGTGCCTACTAGAATTTATTCAGTATGTTGGAAAACAATGCAGTGCCAAGGCCAAGTGCCTCCTTGGACCGGAAGAACCTCTAATGGTTTGTAGATAGTATGCATACCTCTTGAACTATAGCTCTTGGAAGGGACAGAACATGGCTGAATTTCGAGAACACACCTTCAACTCCTCGCCTTATAAATAGAGCCCCAGAAGCTTTGAACAATGACCTCACCACCCTTCCTTGCCCTTCCATCTCATGGGAAGCACAAGTCATGAGGACCCATGGGGCAGACCTCCTTTTGAAACACATATCAAAGATGCCCCTCTGAAGTCCCAAAGAAAGGCTTCGGCGGTAGGACTCACGTCAAGATGTGTGTACCACTCTGCAGTTCCTGCTTCTCTATCTTGGCTTTGGAAGAACATCTTGGGTTTCTTTCAACTCTACAGACTCGTGCTGACTGCAGTCAAGATAAATATTCCCAAGATCTAAGGCGATCTCGTTGTGAAGACTCTCGTTGTGAACCAAGGTCTCCTTCAATTTAAAGAACTTCCAGTAATACTACAGCTACATTAAAAGGGCAGTTCACACATCAGCAGACTGGTTTTAAACGGATTTCAACACCCATACTTACATATTTTTTAAAGGCATATTCTTTTGGCCAGGGTTTCAAGAATCTGGAAATCCTGTAAGGTATTACATATTTTCCCCTAGATTAATAAAAGTACTCAATGCTTTACATTTAAATGTTCTGGTTTGTTGTTGTTGTTGTTGTTGTTCTTGTTTTTTAATTAATTTATTTATTTATTTGACAGAGAGAGAGAGAGAGATCCCAAGTAGGCAGAGAGGCAGGCAGAGAGCAAGGAGGAAGCAGGCTCTCCGCTGAGCAGAGAGCCCAATGCGGGGCTCGATCCCAGGACCCTGAGATCATGACCCGAGCTGAAGGCAGAGGCTTTAACCCACTGAGCCACCCAGGCGCCCCTAAATGTTCTGGTTTTTTTTGTTTTTCTTTTCTTTTTTTTAAAAAAAAGTAATTGTATTATCTGGACACACAACTAACATACTGGGCAAAAATAATTTTAGAATCATCTTTCCCAATTTTTTGACACTCTGAACGAAGATGCAGGCTTCTTAATGCCAAGTCTACCACTTACTTAACTGAGTGTTAAGGTATGTTACTTGATCTTCCGATGCTTCCGTTTCCTTATCTGTAAATATGATACTAATAATACCTGTCCCAGATAGGGTTCTAGGGAGGAACAGATGACTTCATGCATGGAAAGCAGGGAGAACGGTGAGCCCTTAGTAAGTGCTAATCATCGTCATCCTTTTTTTCCCACTGTTAATTTTTACTCTACATTGAAAGGTACCATAGTAGTTCAAAGTCGGAGTAAGTAAAATCGAGGACTGGTGGGGTGGGACGTGTTAAATATGAAATACAGTCAACCCTTCATTACTACAGAGTGTGTTATTTAAAACTGAAGAAGATTCTTTGGTGATTTTGTATTACTTTCTTATCCCCAGAAAGAAGGAGATAGAGGGAAATCTTACAAAAAACCATTCCTGGGAGGTCAACTAGTCCAAATCACCACTATAAATCACAGTCTTCTTATCATTCAGCCAGCAGCCCAGTGAGCAGGAGCTCAATGGGGCAAAGCAGAACAGCCTCAAAAGATCTGAAATGCTTCCACTGCGGTAGGTACTCCCACCATGGGAAATGTTTTTCAATTAGGGAGAAAAATTGTCATATAAGAAACTGGCCTATTGGCCATATAGCCCATATTATTTCTGGGCAAGAGCAATATTAATAAAAACCTTAAAATAAAAATGTATCCATTCCTATGGTTTCCAAGTATTTTGATGTTCTTAGATTCTCCCAGGAACTCCTTGGCATTTTACTCTTGTATTTATTTCCTTTGTCTTAGAATAGATTTTTTTTTGCTACAAAGTGCTCTGTCTTTTCTTGGATGCAAGAAGGTTGGATAAATGAGGCAACCCCAGGTATATCTCTCTGGAAGTTCTTCTTTAATTCTTCCTCTCAGTCTTCTTTTATTTGCAAACTGCCAAGTAATACTGGTTTCTATTTCAGATGTTTATGAAAAAAAGAGATAAAGAGCAACTCTGGGTAAACCTCTCCTAGGCTAATATGATGGATCTCAAGTTTCCAGTGGAATATTGGTTTCTGAAATGGCAAGGAACAATCACAAAAAGTTGAGGAGGAAATGAGATTTCAAAAACAGCAGGCATTTAGAATCCAGTTAAACAAAAACACTGATGCAGTCAGTAGCAATGACTTGAATATTTCTCAATCTAATAACTATACTATATTCAAAGGACTGGTTAAAAACAACAACAAATACCTGAACCTTTGAACTGGTAAAAGTAGTTAGGGCTTGAGATTAGATACAAAGTCATAAAGTTCTAAAAAAATGCCAGATCTTGGATCTTAGAGTCCCTCAAGGTGACTACCAAATTTGTGGGGAGAAACCTTTTCATTTCCATCACTAAGCGGACATAGCATCTTAGGCAAACCTTGCTGGAGAAAACTCCACGTGACCAAGGTCCGAAGGGCATCTGTCCCCCTGGCAGTCTGTCTAACTGTCCAACTCCTCCACCCACCACTCACCCTACATTCCAGCCTAATGGCCCCCAACTCTTCTAAATATGCATACAGCTTTTAAAGTGTAATCGAACCAATATAATAGTAATCACATTTTTAAAGGGGGGGGCGCACCTGGGTGGCTCAATGTGTTAAAGCCTCTGCCTTTGGCTCAGGTCATGATCTCAGGGTCCTAGGATCGAGCCCTGCATCAGGCTCTCTGTTGAGCAGGGAATCTGCTTCCCCCTCTCTCTCTGCCTGCCTCTCTGCCTACTAACGATCTCTCTTTCTCTCTGTCAAATAAATAAATAAAATCTTAAAATAAAAGAAAAGAAAAAAGAAAATTTTTATAAACCAAACTGTCAAGAAGTTTATTAACCCCCAAAGCATCTATATTCATTGAAAAAATAGAGTCATTTCACTGAAATCTATTTGAGCTCCTACTCTGTGTTAGGCACCATTTGGAGAACTGGAGATACAAATTATGTCCTAGAAAACTTTCTCTTCTCCTTCTCTCTTACTCCCTTTCAGACGAGGTCTGACCAAAATGGCTACTCCTGATAGGGAAATTCTTAATTCTATTTGGTTGTGGGAGGGAGGGAAGAGAAGAAGATGGAGGCAATTCTTCCTTTGTCATTGGGGTTTTAATTTCTGACCTTATGAATGCATTCATGAATTATTCATATAACAAAAAATAATGGGAAGAAAGTGAAGCATGTGTGTTAAGAGATATCAAGAAAAATCTAAAAGTCCTTTGCAATTACTCTAAGACCCCCTAAGAAGAGGCGATACTATCCCACCCCACACTGCATACTGGGATCAGAAACCAGTGGCTCTCTCCAATTGTTCCTAACAATGAGAATTAGTAAAATGACGCCAATGCTCAGGCAAAGGCCATTCCTCACTCGTCCATCCCTGTAACCTCCATCAAGTACAAGATGCCTGGCACTTAACCAACACTCAAATGAGTTATTATTCAAAGGCTGACTGAAAAAATGGGGGCCCAAAGAAGACTGAGTGTAACGCCTGGCCATTTTTTCTCCTGGGGTAACTCAGCGTATTTTCCAAGACTTCCCTAAAAGGATCTCTTTGTGCGTGTGTGCGCATGCGTGTGCATGTGCATGCGTGTGTATGTGTTGGTCATTGACACCTAACTTACTCATAGTGAAGAACACAGGTTTCAACTCTACACCTGGAGGTTGTCTGCTGAAGGGCACACCCATGTAACCATCAAGCAGATGAAGGTAAACACGCTTCCAGCGCGCCCCGACGGACTCCTTCAACACCACCTCCTTTCATTCTGTTAACAACAGCTTCACGCACTTTTTGTTTGGTCTCTTTGTTTTTCTGCTGCTTGCAAAGTGAAAGAGGTTCTGAATAAGACAATGGCTAAGAAGTTCATTCTTTTTACTTAGAGAAACCAAAAATCTTGAATCTAATGAAGTGATATAGATTAAAAATAGTATTGAGAATCTAGCGGTATTCTATAAGGAGATGAAAATTTAACACTGGACTAAAACAATGTGTGACATTTATTGTAAGGGGCATTAAGGATATGAAAATATACTAAAGGTTTCTAACTGAAATACCTTTATTCTCAACACTCAATGCTTCAATAATTCTAATTTACATGTTTGCTGACTATATATAAAATATTTGCTCAAGAAATTGTCAGATGTGACACAATGTGCCCCTCAAAATTCTCATCTTATAATTGTTCCCTTTGTGAAACTTTGTTCCATCCATCATTTGAGAATGTCATAAGGCAAAATAATTTGTTAAAGCAATTTTGCAAAGGACAAAATACCTCAGACCTTCTCTTGCACAGAAAACACAAGAGTTTAAAAAAAAAAAAAAAACCCTAAAGTCCATAGAGACTATTTAAACCTTTAAGGTAAAAATGATACATTAACAAGAATCTAGTACAAACTATTTGAGGTATCTCTATAATCCGCTGTCCACCTCTCCCTAGGACAACTCCAAGAACATTCAAATCCCATTTATAACATTCAAGAACTATGAGAAACAAACATTCGTCTTATCAATGTAGAAGCCCAGAGAAGGATCACACCATTAGCTCTTAACACAGCCTGGTACAGACTCTGCTTGGCACGGAATCCAGCTAAAGAAAACAGAAAGTTCCAGAGAATTCATCATTTTGCGAAACAGAGAATTTTTCAAATGGCTTAGTAAAAAGGGACACAGGAATGTCAGAACATCAAAACAGGGAAGATCTCCAAATGACATCACTAACCGGCGTGGACAATTTATTTATATCAGCGTTTCTCAACCTTGACACCATTACTGCTGGAGACCAGCTATTTCTTTTTTTAGGAGGGGCTGTTCTGGGCATTGCTAGATATGTAGCAGCACCCCTAATCTCTGCCCACTAGACAGCAATAACATATCCCCCCATTTGGTCACAACCAAAAAAGGAAAAAAAAAAAAGGTCCAACGTCCCCTGTCCCCTGTCCCCTGGGAGGTAAAAATAACCCCTGGTTGAGAACCACTGATTTATAATGAGGACACTGATGATGATGACGGTGATGATGTTGGTGCTGGTGGTAATAATGATAGCAAGAATAATAATAACACAAAACAACCTCAACGTATTCAGCATTCTACATCAGCTGTCCCACTGAGAACTTTCTATATGCTTCATTCTATAAAGCAACCCTGAGCGAAGTACTATGATTTTCTACATTTTACAGATAATAGAACTAACATTCAGAAAGGCTAACTGTCCTCTTCAAGGTCACACAGTCAGTAAGAGGCTGACCTGAGGTTCACATCTAAGCCTAACTTTCGATCATTTTAACCAGCATAATATATATTGCCATCTCCATGTAGAGAATGATCAGAGTGCTCCTTGAACAGAGCCCCAGGTTATTCCAAACAAGTAAATGTAGAACATGGTAGCCACAGGCTACAGCAGACCATGTCTAGTCGTAGTGAAAGCAGGCCACCAGTGGACAGTGAACTCTCATGTGGCTTCTTTTAATTACACATGTTTTATTTAGGATCTCAGTAATCCTCAGAGCAACCTCTCAAGATAGACACCCATATTCCCATGTTACAGGTAAGAAAATTGAGTACCAAGAGATTGAGTAAATGATCCAAAGTCACATGGTTGGCTTTCTTATGGAGCCAAGACTTAAAATAAGATTGGTCTGACAGCTGAGCCTCAATTGCTTGGAATGCAAAGACTTTATGGGTTGAGCAACAAAAATAAAGAGCCAACATACCAATATACTCTTAGCAGTAACTGACATGGGGTAAATGCTCTTGGGTCCCCGGCATGGTGAGACTTTCATGAGACCAAGTGAACCTCAGCCTCATTCTCCAATCACCTCACAAACTGGGAACTCTTCCGGTCTCCTGTCACTCTGGACCTACTTAGATCCTATATGGAACTTGGCTCTTAGCTTTTTATATCTTATTTTAAGTAGATCCAGATTTCTTTAGGGGGCTGGTTTAAGTGAATTCTCCCTTCACAAAAATATTAAGCTCACAGCTGAAGCTCAGCTGGGAATGTGAGGTACACGAACAATGTGTTTCATGGATAATCCAAAGGGGAAAGGAAAGAAACAAAAGGAGATTTATGGTGGGAAAATGAGAGCAATACCCAGAGTGGGAATAATCTAAAGCACAGATATTTAATCTGAGAGAAATATTTGGGTACTGGGAATTCTGAAGGAGAATTGAGCCCACGAGTATGGTCCAGAAGGACCCATGGGCTGTTATTAAGAAATGCATTTACATTGAAATACAATGCTACGTACACACATACACACACCAGAGTGGTGTAAAAATACTATTTGAGGTTTCACACGGCACTGCCATCACAGACAGTGATGATATGCTCTAATAGCTGGGATAATTGACCACGCTGGGACCCTAGGCTTGTTTCCGGACACTTGCGGCAGCTCAAATGTAGAAGATGAATTTAAATTTAAGGCCATTAGGACACAGAAACAATTGTCACCGTTTCCAAGGGGAGGTTAAATAAGGAGGTGAGAGAATTTTGTACAAACGTTTACAAGGATCACAGAAATACAGTTCTCAGATGTCATCCATTTCATGCTCCCTTGCAATATGGAAATAATAGGGCTCAGGCAAGTCAGACAATTGGAGGCAATAACGGTGGCAGACAGACATCAGCGGACATTGAAGAGACATCATTAAATTAAAGAACAACTTAAATCAGGGGTCTTTCAGAAACACTTTGCCCCAGGCTGTTCACTTTGTTCTGCTCAGTCCCATCATTCTGCAGAAATCCTGAACCATCCAAAGACCTTTTTAATTATGAAGATAACCCAACTCCAGTTCACAAGGGAACGCTCTCATTTTCTGACCTAGTCACACACGCAGCCCTGGAGCCGGAAGCCGAGGAAGAGGCCAGCACGGGAGAAGAGGGTAGGTTGTCTGGAGGACAATGGAGGAAAAATGGTACCCGGTGGCCAGTCATGGAGAATGGATGCCATACAGACAAGAACACACAGACTGCACATTCAGGTCAGGTTCATGGTGCACACGTAACGGCAAATATTGCACACTTCCTCTTTCTAGAAAAGCTCAGTCAGGCTTCAGAACTTACCCAGGTCCCTTTCTTCTCTCCTGCCCTACCACACACCCGCTTTTTGAAGCTGTCCTCCCCCAACACACATCCTCTCTATCCTCTCATTTTCCATCATTTCAGGATCTCTTCTTTTCCCAAGTGCTTATGATTTCATCTACAGCAAGAAACATGAGCCAGGATGCGGTTTCATTCATCAAAAGGTACTATACCAGCATTACCCTTGCCCGTGACGTCGCATGTTAGGGAAAATGATTATAACTCGAAGGCACGCATGCTACTTATAAAATCCCAGATACTGTGGAGATACTTTCGGGGAGACCAAGAGGACCTTTCTTCCTAATGACCTTGAAATCATGCCACGGAGATGTAGAAGGCCTGTGACGTCTGGCCAGTAGGAGCCTCTTTTATCTAATCTCTGCCCCATACACCTAAAAGGCCAATTAGTGTGCCTGTTATGCTTCTACTCAGAAAAGTAATACTTCCAAAAGGTTATTTCAAGACAGACTGTTAAATGAAACATGAGTAATTCCATTAGAGTGTTGATTAGGAACACAAGTCAGAAATTGCTCCAGACAAGAAACTAGTAACTACAACAACAAATGGAAAATGAACTCCAACTTGGCTCCCTGGGGAGAATCAAATGAACTGACGGGTATTTGCCTTCTCTAATTTCCAAGGATCCAGCGAAGGTTCCATCTAAGTCAGTGATATTAAAGAGCTGGTCTCCGGGGAAGATGTTGGAGTTCTTGCATTCCTCAATCAGCCAAAGGGAGGATAGCCCAATCTCAACATATGGAAAGGAGTACATTTCTCCACTTTGACAAACTACAGGCAACCCAAGTTCAAATCCCGCTATTTGGCTACTTACACAACAGAGACACATACACCCACAAGTTCAATAACACACAACAGTGTGTTTATTCAAACTGCAGAATCCCTCCCAAATACTCTTACCAATGGAAGGACATATTGGTCTTCTTAGTAAACATTTGTTCAAGTTATTTTCTTTTGGCACACAGATATATTTTAAGGTCAACCATGACAGCTGTCTTCCAGTTTCAGTGGTATCCCCCGTGCAGTGACTTTCTCCACCCATGCCTCTGAGTATGGTGACAAGTCACCCCATATGTTCAGATGCCTTAGATGAAACTCAAACCTATGGCCTGGAGACTTTCTATTGACACACCTCAGCCAACTGGGATGGTCACAAATTTCCCCTGTGACTTCCTCCCTCCAGAGAAATACAGATGCTACTTCTGCTGTGACCCCGCAAACCCCTGCACTTCTCATTCCCAGGGGCACCTGCTTATTGCCATATCTGTCTCATATTCCAAAATGGACTAGGATGCATTTGGGAAAGAAAAAAATTCACCATCTACCAGGCCCTCATGACGTAGGCTCACTTGCACCACCATCCGCCTTGCTCATCATAAGCCAGCAATGCAACACTGCCTTTCCCTCTACCTAGGAAAAGTCTTGGTCCAGTTTTTTCCATTCTTCTAGTCTTGGTTCCAAGTGTGACACCTTGGTTCCAAGTGTCACAAAAGTCTTTTTCATGACCGGCAAAGAATGCTATAGAAAATAGCCCTATTCCCTCCCCATTTCAACAGACTATAGACTTCAACAACCCATTTATGTCCTTTGTGGCACCTACACACCTGGCAATTGTGTTTGCTTTGCTATTTGCATACGTATGTAGTCTCTCTCCCCTTTCTCTTCCTCGATATTCTCTACCACAATACCAGGCAATACCCTCAACATATAGCGAACACCTGGCACAGAGTAGGCAATTATTTGGGAGATTAATCCACTGTTTTAAAACAAAGGACTGATGAATAATTTAATGAACAGCTACATATTATCTTAGGGGTAGCTGTCATAACAAAATACAGACTGGATTGACTTGAACAAAAGAAGTTTCTCATGGTTCTTGAGCCTGGGAAGTCCAAGGCAAAGGTATCAACTAATTCAGTTCCTGGGGAGAGTTCTCCTCCTAGCTTTCAGATGGTCACCTTCTCACTGTGCCCTTACATGGTGAAGAGAGAGAGAAGGCTCTGGTTTCTCATTCCCTTCTTAGGAGGACACTAATCCCATTAAGGGGACTCCATGGTCAGGACCTCACCTAAGCCAAATTACCTCCCAAAGGCCATCACATCAGGAGTTAGGGCTTCAACACATGAATTTGGAGGGGACAGAAACAGTCAGTCCATAACACATATAGACAAAGAGAAGAAAGAGTTTTCTTCTCAATGGATAACTGATGTTTAGCTACTGGAAACCAACTGCAGAAAATAGGTATGTATATGGGAAAGCAAAACACTGTCACACATACTTCATTATTTATCTCCATGTAATTTCACAAAATAATCATAGCCTCATACTGTTTATTGAGCATTTATTGTTATGGGAACTTTTATCATCTTGTTTAGCCCCTACAGACATGACCAAATGATTTGCTACATTTGCTAACATTTTCCGGTTAGAGTCTAGGAGATTAATGTCTAAATCCTGGGTTGCTTTTTTTATTATTACATCGGACATCTTTTGGAGTGTGTGCCAAGCCCAGAAGCCAACCCTCTTCTTGGGAAGCTTCCTGCCAGATCTCCATGGGGGCCCTAGGCAGCCATGACTGGGCTGGGAGTCCAAGCTCCGTTCATTGGCCAAGAGCAGTCATGTGACCCAAGCTTGGCAAAGCCAACTCTCTTTCCAGGGAATGTGGAATTGTGACTGAGAGCCAGCTAGCCAATCTCCGTGGGTGGCTGTAGAAGGAATGAGGGGTTATTCATGTTTTCTTCCACAAAAAAAGCTGCTCTGCAAAGAAAGAGAATGTAGCAAAAACAAAACAGCAGAAACAAGAGGGAAAGATAAAGAGCTGATGGCTTTCCAGGTCCAGATTCTAGCCCATTCCCAAAAACCAGCTCATTCCTGACCCTGAGACCAACGGGAGGTCCCTGTATCACAGGCTCCCTGTTTTTCTTCTTTTCCTTAAGTCAGCTTCACCGCTAGTTAGCTCATGTATTGTAATCTCATATGTATGTTCTAATTTCCTGGGACTATGAAAAGCTTTTGTGTATTTGCATACACCCATGTGTACACAGGCACATATGCAACTATAAATACCAATCTATTTCTCCCACACAAACTCCAGGAGAGGAGAGGTAATCTCATAATCTCTGAATTCATCTAGCCTGAAACTGATCTCTCTATCTTTACAACTCAAAGCCAAGCTATCTAAAGCGCTTTCAGGAGACATATTTTCCTAGACAAATGACAATATTTTTTCCAAGTAGAGAGGGAAAAATAACAATGTGCCCCAGGCTGGCTATTCCTATTGCATTTCTGACTCAGTGTAAGTGCAATGAAAGAATTGGCACAGGGGTGCCTGGGTGGCTCAGTCAGGTAAGCCCCTGTTTCTTGATTTCAGATCAGGTCATGATTTCAGGGTTGTAAGATCGAGCCACACATGGGGCTCTGTGCTTGATCTGGAGTCCGCTTACTATTCTCTCTCTCCTTCTCCCTTTGCCCCTCTGCCTGCTCTCTCTCTCTCTCAAATAAATAAAGAAAATCTTTTTTTAAGAGTTGGCACAAAGTGGGTATTCTGGAAATGTTCATTGCTGTAACTGTTGCTATGATTATCATTTACCTGCTCCTGACCCAGTGCTCCCCAGTGGGGTTGGCAAAGGGAGGTCATGCATTACTGTGACTCTAAAAACATCCCCTCTGAGCAAGGAGTGATTAAAATTACAGGATATCTGTAAGAGTTGGCAATAAAATGTGGCACTCTATGTTCCAAAGGGATTCTAGATGATGAAAAATTAATGACACAAAGTCACTGGTTAATATTGGCTTATACTTTTTAAAAGAAAACTTTGTAAATTCACATCATTAAAGAAAAACAAGTACAAAAAATATATAGTCCCACTGGCATTTGAGAAAATGAGAGCATCTTCATTCTTTGGCAAGAATCCAGAAGGACCAAGATGTCAACATGGCAACTGCGCACATGGCGGAACCACTTTCCAAGCCGCCTTCTCTGAATCTCACCGAAGTCTCACACCCACATTCCTTCTAGTTCCTTCATGGATCTAGCATGTGCTGGGGGAGCCCTGTATCAGCTGAGGGTCCTTTTATTATTCACTACCCACCTGCTCCAAGAAAGCCCACAGCAAAGCAAGACTATCCTCAAACAAAAGCAGATGGAGGGCAACACGGGGGAACAATGGGGAACAGGAAAGTGAAGATTTCGTGATCAGCTTCATTAACAGTTCAACAAATCAAATTGGAACAATGAGATTCCATCTGACACCTATCAGATTGGCAGTTATTCAGAAAAAATATACACCACACAGTGATGATGTAGATGGATGTAGAAGGAGTCAACTTAGACTTGACTGGTGGGAGGGTACCTTGTTTCAACCTTTCTGGAGGGACTCTTGGCAATTTGCATGTCTTTCAAATACACATGGTCTTTGACCTAGCAATCCCACCACTAGAAATTTATCTTACATAAATAATCAGAAAGAGTACAGAAGGTACACAGGTGTTCTGAACAATGAAGACCAAAAAATGGGCTTATAATAGCGAAAAAATGTCATCAATCTGAAGCTTCCATAATAAACGAATGGTTCCCTGAAACACAGCACTTATATTTAAGTCCAGGTTTTTTCAAACCTTGTTCTGAAAAGCTCCAGGGGTACTCACATATCTAAAGGTTCCCTGCAGAAGTAACCAGGGAATTTCAGTGGGTGGGTTTCTTCCCCATTCATCCCAAACCTAACATGCATTACACATTACACATTCTCCTAAATGATGTGTCATGAAATGGTTCTACTGCTTAAGAAACAAACAAAATGGTTAGATAATAAGGACTATTATGTAACTGTTATAAATCAGGCTATAAAAAAATATATACAAACTAAAAAGGGCAATTAGGTCTTAAGCATCTAGTACGTTCCAGAGAAAGTTGAGTCTTTAACACCTGCTTCTTAAAGGCACAGACTTTCCTGTGATACACCACGGTTCTTATTCCTAATAAATTCTTAATAATGGTGTAACCTTCTTTTATATCATTCTTAGTGATGAAATTTGACTGAGAGAACACATGCAAAAGTGTTTTCCCTCATGTCAAGTACAAGATGTTCCATAACTGAAGTTCTTTTGATATACATCAGCCTAATGCTTAAAGGTTTATATAGAGCCAGTATTTAGCCCTGGTTCCCATTCACGCAGTACTTGAAACCATCACCAGGTCAGACCTCCTAGAAGGCATCCATAAAACCAAATCTTTTAGATGGTCAAAAAGTACAGCTCCCAGGGAGGGAGGGGGTTGCAGCTAAGGACATAAGCACTTCGTTTCTTAAGCAATTGCATAACGTTGCTAACAACCCCAACAGGACACTTCCCTCTCCCACATCCCCAGGGCTACTCAAAGAGTGCTCCGAGCATCACAGAACGTTATGGAAACCTTTTATGGGGAAGAGGATGGCTGTCATGTTTTTACACCTTTGAGAAATGGTGCTAATTCAGGCCTCCTTTCTGTAGTGATTTGATTTGATCATTTTAAAACACAGACATAAAATGGCTCATTTATACAACCAGTTGCTAAGAGCCTTGGCATTTTAATAGGTGGCTTATGAAAACATACCTTTTGGAAGAAAAACTAATGTCTAGAGAGAGGAAAAGGATGGATGAAGCTCATAAAATTTAACTGCATTTTAGTTTTGATTTGGGAAAACTGCAAGATCATCCACTTGACAGATCGCGAAGTCCTTGGCCGGCTGCTGCCCTAAGACCCGCTTATCTCAAGGGTTCCAGGAGCCAACAGCAAAGAGCTGACTTGGTATCTGTCCCTCGCTCACAACCTCCCCGTTCCAATCTCGTGGTGGTCTCAGTGACTCAAGGAACTGGACAGAGTTTCTCTCCTCAAAGTCTGATAAGACTTAGCACGTAGGCCTCCGCTGGGACTAACCACCGGTTGGTTGTTAATTGCTCAAAAGAATGGAGTTGCCCCCAGCCTTGCTCATTCTCAAGACAGAACACCTGCAAAGAGCATCCAAATTCAATCCTGCTTAGCAATTTGAGCAGATTTCCCCAAATTTTGCTGTAAAATGATATGCTTTTTTAAAAGTCTCATATTATTGAGTTTTGCATATCAGATGTTGACATATTTTATATCTGAATTTAATTTAATGCTTTAGAAATGCTTTGCAGTAAATTATACAAAGCTAATTGCAAGTGTGAATGCCTCCAAGGTTTGAAATGATTTATTACGTTTTGAAATGGCACGTGCAAAAAGGAAACATTACCTGTGGCTCTGCATTTACCTTTTTAATGCCATAATGGTAAAGCCTGGGCATGGTACCAATTAAAAGAAAATGAAATCTTTGGTAAATTCAATTGTCTGTTATAAAAACCAAAACACTAATTGATATCCTTCTCATTGACTCAGTACCATACTTGAACTTCTATTTTCCAGAATGAAGCCAGGCTAACAACTGAGGAGCTATATGAAAAGGGAGAACAGTGATCAATGACACTGAAAATGTCTCAGATGCGCTCAGTCCATCAGCTGCATTGAGGACCCAACTCTTTTGGACCATTCCTATTCTACTTTCTACCAAGTAACAACTACTGCTCTGGCCTTACTAAATACCATTTTTATGACAGTAATGAAAAGGAGGAGTCTGCTCATGTTTCTAAGCTAATGACACAGCAAATGTAATAAGACAAGACACAATGGTCTAATAAAAAAGAAAAACAAATCCTAAAAGAAATTTGGACTATGATAATGGCCTAAAATAGTCATTTCCAATGCAAGAGACCATGCTATCTCTTAATTGTTCTTTCCAGTTACACAGCGAAAGCCAAAGATGTAACACATTAGCGCAGTCAAAGAATAACTAAATGAAATTAGGAGTCTCATCTCTCTCACTTTCCTTTCTCAAATAGAATTTAAAAGACCTGTAGTCTTTTATTTTTTTAACACAATATTCTATATTATTCAAACACTTCCCTGGTCTAGAAAATGTTGCTTAATTAATCCTCCTTGGGTTATACATTTTTCTTTCTTTTTTTAAAGATTTTATTTACTTGACAGAGAGAAACACAGCAAGAGAGGGAACACAAGCAGAGGGAATGGTAGCGGGAGAAGCAGGCTTCCTGCAGAGCAGGGAGCCTGATGTGGGGCTTGATCCCAGGACCCTGGGATCATGACCTGGGCCGAAGGCAGACGCTTAATGACTGAGCCACCCAGGTGCCCCGAGTTATACATTTTTCTATCAAAGCATTCACTGCCCCATTTTGTACTCAGTTTGCACATCTATCTCCACATTTCATTCAATAAGTATTTACTGAGGCTCCATCACTGAGTGCCATACCAGATGCTGGAGATCTGACAATGAACATGGTTAAGCTGGGTAACCTGATGGAACAATATACAGATTTACAGTTGAATTAAGTGCTGATATGTGCTGTAAAGGATGGTCAGTACACAGGGCTATTAGAACATGCAGAAGAGGGATTCAGCCCAGATGTTAGAGTAAGGAAAGGTTTTCCAGAAGATGGGACCCAAAGAATGAATCCAAGTTGGCCAACAAAGGCAGCAGAGAAGCAGAGGGTAAGGAACATTAAGTGCATTGCTGGTCCAAGAAAGGACATAAACAACAGCTCAGTGAGAGGCACAGTACTGCAATGAAGGAGAAGCCAATGTTCAATAAACTCAAGGGGAAGGGAAATGGACTCAAGATGGGCCCAGAGATGTGTACCTGGCTGGTGCAGCTGGCTGGGTACCTTACTCTTGGTTTTGTCTTGGGTCATGATCTCAGGGTCCTTGGATCCAGCCCCAGCTCAGGGTCTGCATGAGTCTGCCTAAGGTTCTCTCTCCCTATCCCCCCGCCCCTCCCTCCATCCCTCTCTTTCTCCCTAATAAATAAATAAATCCTAAAAAAAAAAAAAAGATGAGGTCAGAGGACCAGCCGGAGATAAGCGCTGAAGGGTTTGTACATCTTGTTAAGGAGTTTCAACTTTTATCCCAACAACATTGTAGAGCCAGAGGGCTGGGAGGGAATGACCCACCATACTTGAAGGTAGTGTTATTGACCACAGCAACTTTTTTTCCTGACTTTCAGCTTGCACTATAGAAAATTACCCTTTCCTGGGAGATCCTCAGAAATGAGTCTTAATGCTTTTGCCACAAAAGAAGACAGTTTTAGAAGCCTGCTAATTATCCTTTGAGATTTCTCCAGCATTTTCTTGCTGTGATCACTTCCTGTCCCAGTTACATCTGTAGTGTCATCCATTCTCCACATGAAGGGCCCCATAGAGGCCCATCCTCCACAGTGATGGGATAGTGACATCTCTTCTGCTGATGTCAAAGAGTACAACTTCCACTCTAATTTAGAAACATGTTCATCAAAGGTCCTTAACTTTTGGGGGTCAAGAGCCTATGGGGTCATGACTCCTTCAAATCATAAAATCTGGACTGTAATTCTGAAGCTCATTCACAGACCCCCAGATACTTCTAGATGGTAAGGACTCTTTGGGTTCCAAGAAAGAGGAAATCTAAGTCATACTAACTCAAGTCTCTCCACCCTCCAGGGTCTATTGTCTTGCAGAAATAACATGCTTAACATGTTACTGAATAACATGGCACAACTTGAATCAGAAGGTAAAGTCTGAGGGCGCCCGGGAGGCTCAGTGGGTTAAAGCCTCTGCCTTCAGCTCAGGTCATGAGCTCAGGGTCCTGGGATCGAGCCCCGCATCGGGCTCTCTGCTCAGCAGGGAGCCTGCTTCCCCTTCTCTCTCTGCCTGCCTCTCTGCCTACTTGTGATCTCTCTGTGTCAAATAAATAAAATCTTAAAAATAAAAAGGTAAAGTCTGTATCATCAAGACTCTCTTTCATCTCTGTGGGATTCATTCTTAGGATCCATGTGGTAGTAACATCAATGGCCAGCAGCAACAGGCCAACTGCATCACCAGTTCAAGTATGAAGGACAATAGATGACGGGACTCATTTTCCTACTGCATCAATACTCCCAGTATCAGTTCTAATAATTTCTGATCAGGTTACATGCCCATCTATGAATCAACCACCACTGCCAAGGAGACAGGATTCCGTTAGCTCAACCTTGCGCCAGACGTCCACCCCAGTACAAAGAGGCAGAGGAAAGGGCAGCAGTGGTGGTTCGAAGAAAATCAAAGAGGCTTTTGCTGAAAGACAGGGAAGTGGGTGCTGGTTACAAACTCCTGTTCTACACACTACATTTAAGTAGACTGATCTTTTGCATTGGAATCACAGAATCTCAGAACCCAAGGAAACAAACATAGTGATCTAGACCAATAGCTCTAAAAGTTTGGACCTGGACCCTTGGGGGATCCTGAGACCTTCTCTGGACATGCCAGGACCGGGTCACTCCCCTGCACTGTTCAGGCACTGAGGATTCCCGTACTTCAGCCACAGGGTATATATTTATATGACTGGTACCCTGACCAAGACTATAAGTCCCATGTAGGCAAGACCCACAATGGTAGCAAACCCCACTGTTTGCCCCACATCTGGCAGACTTCCTGGAAATCAGTAAGTGTTTCTTGAATGAGAAATCGAATAAATAGCAACACATCTATAATACCTGGATAGTTTGGTGGACTTTTACCTTAAATGCTCTTTCTTACCAACTGAACCACTAAAGAAATTTTCAATCCAACCTTCCCAGCAAAGATATTACATACTAAGGAAACTGACAGCTATCTACCCACATGGAGCACAGATATCACAGCAATGAATATAAACCATTCACAACCTATGGTAAATGCCAAACCAAAAAGAAGCAACATAATCACAATACAATCTGTCATTATTCGCTTGGGAAAAGGCTTTCTCAGTGCCCCTGTGGCTTAACACATTTAGACTGGGCACAGTTTAAGACAAGCACCTAAGACCCACCAGAGGGCAAAGTTAGAAGATGCTTAATGGTGAGGAAGCTGAGCCCTTATTAGGGCATGTTCCAGGGGAACAAGGCTTACATAAATTAATAAACCTTGAGAAAAATATTCTTTTGTAGGATTTCTTTTCTACATTTCAAGGTGACCGTCTCTACCTGACCAAATCACTATTTTATCATTCACACTAAGAAAGAAGATATCAAGTGTCTATATGCACCTACCAACTTAAAGGAAATACAGAATGAGTAAACAGGTAAAATGGCACCCTAAGAATGGGATAAGCTGATGCACACTATGGGAAACTATGCGACAATCCAGTTTCCTCAAAAATAAATTACAGAGAGAGGGAGAAGGAGCATGGGCATGAGGTGCAGGGGGAGGAGAGGGCAGTGGGGATAGAGAAGAAACTAAACAGATTAAAAGAAACATAAAAGATGGGGTGTCTGGTTGGCTCAGTCAGTAGACCATGCAACTTTTGATCTCAGGGTTACAAGTTCAAGCCTCATGTTGGGCGTGGAACCTACTTAAAAAAAAAAAAGATGAATTAACCAGTCAAAATACCTCAATACGTGGACCCAATTTTTTTTTATTTTTATTTTTTAAAGACAGAGAGTGCACATGAGTCGAGGAGAGGTACAGAGGGAGAAAGAGAGAGGGAGAATCTCAAGCAGGCACCACACTAAGCATGCAGCCCCACTGGGGCCTTGATCTTACAACTCTGAGATCATGACCTCAGCTGAAATCAAGAATCAGAGTTTTTTGTTTTTTGTTTTTAAGATTTTATTTATTTGACAGAGAGAAACACAGCGAGAGAGGGAACACAAGCAGAGGGAATGGTAGCGGGAGAAGCAGGCTTCCCACAGAGCAGGGAGCCCGATGCGGGGCTTGATCCCAGGACTCTGGGATCATGACCTGAGCCGAAGGCAGGCGCTTAACGACTAAGCCACCCAAGTGCCCCAAGAATCAGAGTTTTAACTGACTGAGCCACCCAGGTGCCCCACATGGACCTTATTTAGGCCCTTTATCAATCAAAGAGAATAAGTAGTTTATGGCAGTTGATCATTAGTAATGTGAACATTGACTGGATATTTGATGGCTATAGTATTACAGTTAATTTTTTAACTTAAAAAAGTTTAGATCACTTTTTAAAAATCCCTCTTACAGCACATATTGAAATATAAGTGAAGTGACATAACATCCATAAACTGCTTCAAAATAAAATAGGAAGGAAGGGAGGATTGAGAGTGGTAGCACACTGCGGCTCATTATATTATTCTGCCTGTTCTTTCTATGTTCCATTAGTCTCTGGGGACAAGAGGGCAAACCGGGTCCATAAAAGCAGGGGTCTTCACCATCTTGTTCCCTATTCCCAGTCCCCAGCCACCTTTAGGTGGCTTCTCCAGTGGTACTGACAGCCCGGTCTGCACATAATGGCCAATTTTATGGGAATGCAATAAAAGTGAGGAAAAAACCCTACCCAAAGCAACCTGCTTCTTTATTTTTAAAACAACAGATACTTACTGAGCCTCTACTACGAGCAGGAACGGATTCACATACTGAGCATGCTCCATGCACTCACATTTTTGTGATGGACACATGCCTCGCCCACCCTTCTCCAATTTCCCCATAGACGAGACAGCAGAGCACACAGAGGTCTAGAATTTAAGAGACCAGGTGTGAATCCTGGTATCACCACTTACCAGATCCAGGAACATCACGTGAATTACTTAAACTCTCTTCACCTCAGTGTCATCACTGATAAACTAGAGAACGCTGAAAAATCGACTTCCCAGGGTCGATTAGTATTAAACCAAGAGCTTCTCACAATGCCCAGTACAAAACAATCATCAAAATTACTGAAGACGGCACAATTTTTTTCCCCTAGGGAAATTTGAAAAAGGAATTTGTTTCAAACAAAAGAGGATGAGGAGTGATTTGGCCAAGCTACCGTGTCTAGCAACTACCCTTGCAAATGCAGAAGCTGACATGATTTGGGGAACACCTGCCTTGCCTGTTCCCTAAGGCCTTGTGGGATCTTGGAGGACAGAAGTCACTCACTGCCAGAGGTGCAGATGTGCAAACAGTGGCACCTATTTGCACACCACACCTGGAAACCTTTCCAACTCCTTGGTGGCCAAGAACTCTTCACGAGTTCCAAAGCAGTAGGTCTTTCTGCACAAGGGAAATGAACACATCCTACTACAGGGATGGAAGAAATTGAGGCGCCCAGTGGGTCTAGAGGCGCCAGGTTAGTTCCCAAACTTCCAGGTGTTAAAAAATATATATATGACCGGTGATGGAAACCTTAAGAAAGTTGCACAGAAAAGCCAAATGGGTTGTTGAAAGGGTTTTGCATAAGGTTCATTATCTTCCACCATAAATCAGCCCTTTGCTCTCAGCTGGCCCATCCTCGGTCCACCATCAATGGATCCGTGAACAAAGAAACAGACACAACAGCCTTCCATTTCCTCCTGAAAGTGGCCACCTAAATACCTTTCACATCTAAAGCAGCATGTAGGGCTTGGGTTTTTATTCAGGAAGGCAATAATACTAGAAGCCATGGTTTTTCTCTTGCCTATCAATAATTCAAACTCTTAGTAAGTTATGGGCAATATCTGCTTTCTGGAAAATGCCATGTTTCTCTGCATCCAGACATCTTTGGCCATTAGACACCAACAAATCTGTGGGAATATTCAAAAATATTTTAAAAGGAAATGGACACTGACCACTTACAGAGACTCCCAGATAGAAGCATGTGCGGCACTCCGTGAGCCCACGCCACCAGACGTGCACGCACCAATGGCCCAAAACAAAGAGGAGCCAGAACCATCTTCAAAAAGCACCAAGATGCAGTAACCACTTTTGAAGAGCCAACTAGTTGAAGATACTTAAAAGATAATCTCTGAAAACACCTGAGCCCAGCTTAGTTTTGGGAAAGCTGAGAGAAGTGATGAAAAGAAGAGAGCTTATACATTTGGACAATGGCATACCCTTTTGTTCCCCCAAATGAGGAGGGGGGGCTCTTATGTTTACAATCTATTTAGCATTTAAACAAAGAAGCAGCTTTAAAGTCAATTGTTTAAAACTTTAACCTTAGCAGAGGAGGGCCAAAGCTGGCTAGTACTGGCCCCCAAGGGCATCTCTTCCCAAATCCTTGTTCAGTGACTTCATTTTGGTAGCTTGTGTTCAGCCGTGATCACAGAATATTTACACCACAGAAATCCAGAAGGGCTACAAATCAGGGAGCCAACTGTTAAACACTTGTCTGCACACTACTGAAGCTAAATGTCCATCAAAAGGGGACTGGTTAAATAACTTACTACACGATCGTACAATGGCCTTCCAAAAAACCTTAAAAGGTAGTATGTATAGAACTATGTATTAATTAATGAGGAAAGATTTCCACAGCACTTTTAAGTTAAAATTATATTTAATTTAAAATTTACATACATATATGCAAACACATGTATTTTTATAAGTACGATGCCATTTCAATAAGATATATATAGATGTACCTGTCCACACGTATAGGAAAAAAATCTGCAAATGTGCATGGCAAAATGATAGAAACACATTATTGATGGATGGTAGGATTCTCAGTAAGTTCTAACTTGTTGAGCTTAACCCACTCTCCTAAATTTACCAAAGTTTCTAGAATAAAGAGCTATGATTTCATAACGGGCAAGGGACCACAATAAAACTCAAATAAAAAGAAATTAAAATTATTTAAAAATTATACAAACATAGGCATATGCATTTCAATGCTAGTGTTATGAGCTACTTCGAGGTGAAGATGCTTAGGATAAGGGCGCCTGGGTGGCTCAGTCGTTAAGCGTCTGCCTTCGGCCCAGGTCAGATTCCAGGGTCCTGGGATCGAGCCCCGCATCGGGCTCTCTGCTCAGCAGGAAGCCTGCTTCTCCCGCTACCATTCCCTCTGCTTCTGTTCCCTCTCTCGCTGTGTTTCTCTCTGTCAAATAAATAAAATCTTTAAAAAAAAAAAAAAAAAGATGCTTAGGATAAGAAGTAGAGGGGAGTATTATTTTTTAAATGTGCTCAAATGAATATCAGAGTTCTGTGTAAATTCTCAAAAGTTGTTCTTGCCTAAATGAGCCTTCTGTTTCTGGGCTAATTAAGTATGGCCACCCAGTCTGATCAAACTTTGAAAAATAAATTAATATATAATTGAGAAAGACTCTTTCTTAGTGACCTTTCCCATTATTACACACACTGGTCTACATCATCAGTGCTTGGTACATTTTGTGCCCACGACAGAAGGCCAGACCAACCTGACATCTATCAGCAAGGATTTTTTTTAATTCTCTCTCTAGTTATACGCAGGACATTGTACTGAGAAGTCAACAATTCTGCCATTAGGAAGCTCTAACAATTTCAGATCCTCCAGAATTCTTTTGCAGTAGGTATTGAAGATGAAAAATATGACCAACTTGCCATTTCAAATTCTGAGTTTTTTCCCCAATGCCTTTCAAATGTGTTATCAATGAGAACATTACACAGAGGAATAATAAAGTCCTTAAAAAGGAGTGAAGAAATTAATCCATTCTATTAGCACTGCCCTGAGTGTTACAGGATTTTTGTCCCCTTAGTGTCCCATAACACTTTGAAGAGTGAAGAGGTAGACCAGACAAAGAGTGATGGGCAGCAAAGCAAAGTTTTTTGAGCAAGAGTAGAAAGCTCCTGGAGAGAGAAGCGGGCCCAGGATGGTGGCCCGCCGGAGTCTCTAAGTTTAGGGGTGTTTACTAGAACTCCTTTGCGAAACTATTGCAAGCAATCAGGGTGTGCTGACCCATGCCCCCAAGGACTTTCTTTGGTAACATACCTGTCTACCTATTAGGTTACTGTCTCTGTGCTGATGGGGTTTTTGTTGCCAACATCTGGGAGCTTATTTCTTAACTGCCTTTTGTCCATGATAATGACAAATGCTTTGTAGTTAATCTTTTCTTTTTTTTTTTTTTTTTTTTAATTTATTTGATGGGGAGGGGAGATGCAAGCAGGGGGAGTGGGAGAGGGAGAAGCAGGCCTCCCACTGAGCAGGGAGCCTGACACGGAGCTCAATTCCAGGACCCTGGGGTCATGACCTGAGCTGAAGGCAGACGCTTAACCCACTGAGCTACCTCGGCACCCCTAATTGTCTTATTTTAGGATGTTCTGCAGAAGTCATTTCTGCAAGGGCTGCAAAACAGAATGTCAGTGCGGTCCTGTCTAAGCTGTGGAACAAGATGTTAGCGTTGTTTTATTTGAGCCATCTTGACTCTATATTTTCTTGTTGGGGACCCTCACCCTGACTACCTAACTGTCCAACGAACCTAACATTAGTACCATCTCCCATGGGGGTTCACTTGCCATATTCCTGGGGAACCACCTGACTAAAGGCTTTAAAATTAGGTTTTGCTTATTCTTATTCAAGTTTTTCAGATTTGCCTCGTTTTCATGACTTTGACAGTTGTAAAGAGGACAAGTCAGGTATTTTGTAAAAAATAAATAAATACATATACATACATACATACAAACACACACAAACAAAAAACCTTAATTTGGGTTTGTCCGATGTTTCCTCAAGAATATCAAAGGACAAGACGCCCTTCCAATCACCTCAGATCAGGGGTACTTGATGTTAAAATGGCACTTTACTGGTGATGTGGACCATCCATCAATTAGTTAAGGATGTCTCTGCCAGGTCTTCTGCACTACAAAGTCATTATTTTCCATACCCTATTCCCTGGGAGTCACTAAGTCCATATTGCACTTCAGAGAAAGCAAATTGAGCTCCCTCTTCTGGAGGTGAAACTATCAATATATAGTATTTAGAATTAGGTAAAGAAGATTTGGCTCTCCTTCCTACTTAGCTATCTACGCCATCGCTCACTGTTAGCACTGTGGACTTATAGATAATCGTCTTCCACTTTGGGCTATAATCCAATACTATTATTTATTTTGTTGTTATTTCTATTTTCAGCCTACACAGAAATATGAGAAATTGAGATCTAGGATTTTCTCATGCATTCAAAGTGCATGCTCAGCTATGTTAGAAATATTTCATTTATCTTAAATTTTTATGTTCCCAGCTTCAATGGTTGCCCATAGTTCTAGGACTCTTAAAATTTCCTACACAACTATCTGCAATTCCAGGGTCACCACGCTGCAGAGCCCCAGGGGGGACTAATCGCAAAACAGTTTTTAAAAAATTAAGGATTTCCTTCATCCAGTCCCAGGGAACCTGCTACTGATTATGAAGCTCAGTCTTTACCACTAACTATTGGGTAGCTCTCCTTTTTTTCCCTTCCATATTCTGTTCCTTTCCCTAATACAGGCAAAACAGCAGTATTCATGACCAAGAGCCTAAGAGACTTACTCAACTCTAGAAAATTAGTGCTGAGTTGGGAGATAAGACAGCAAGTGGGGAGGACATGAAGAAGATAAGTACTACCATTTATCAATTGATTTACCGTATGCCAGGTACAGTGCGAAGAATATTCCTTTTTTTTTTAAGCCTCTCAAAGCTCAAAAATTCTTTCAGGAGACAATACGATCATATGGAATTCACCCAGCTAAATGAGATAATGCCAAAGTCACACACGACTAGTTAGTCAGCTACAGACTCAAATCACTCTGTTCCCAAGCCCTTTCTCTCATGCACTAGACTCTTCTGCCTCCAAGCGGGCCTGGGTCTCAACCTTAAAAGGCCTCTGACCTAGGATGGCTGGGTCCAGGGAGTCACACACAGACGTGTCAGGCGTAGCTTTACCTCAAGTCCAACTCATCTGCACTCCCTCCGTCACGCACTACAAATTTTAATTCCCAAGCTCTGCAGTCTTGGCATGGGGGAAGTTATATAAGATCGCTGACACAAATATTACAGAGAGGGATAAGCCTTCTCCCATCTCGTTGCAGTACTCAGAAGTACAGTTCTGCTCTCCTTACACTGATGCCAACATATAAGTTCTTTTATCACCAAATCCTTTCAACTGCCTGCAATACAAATTTTTAAAAAAGAGTCCTATATAAAAATAAACAGCATCTTTTCATCTATCCTGACAATGGTGATCCAAAAATGTCCCTGAGCGTTTCCTTCCAGATAAACCGTAACCACTCACTTACAGAGAGCGTACGTACAACTAGAGTTGGCTTCATAATATATTAATTAACACAGCTTCATTCTGCAGTGACAAGAGCCCATCTGCTTTCTTGGCACCAAAGAAGAGATGGATTGCAAGTCAGCTTCAGGGAGACCTGAGCCGGGGATGTTTCTATGTGCACATCAATCTGGAAAGTTCTTATCTAGCTCTACTTCTCACTGTTAACTCAAAACATCCTAACGGATCTCTTCAACAGGCCAGAAGAAGACTGTTTATTCATCAAGTTCTGTCACAAACAGGGTGAACAGGAAGCACCCAGCACCACTCCAGTCCAACTCTGGAATTCAAGCTTTACAAGAGAGAGAGAGCCAATCCCACAACAAAAGTTTCCACCATTGAATCTTTTTTTTTTTTTTTTCAAACATTTATGTATTTATTTCTTTATTGGGTGGGGAGGGGCAGAGGGAGACGAGAATGTCAAGCAGACTCCCTGCTGAGTGTGGAGCCTACCTCGGGGCTCAATCTTGCAACCTTGAGATCATGACCTGAGAGGAAACCAAGAGTTAGACGTGCAAGGGACTGAGCCACCCAGGAACCCCACCATCAAATTTTAATGTAAACACTTCTCTATAGCTAAACCCAGTTCATGCATTTTTGTATCTTTGAGGTAGTATAATCCATAATCTCTGGCTCCATCTCTTTAGATGGCCCTTCTTGAGAGAGTGAGCTCTAAGATGGAGCCCTAGAAGAAATAAGGTAAGCACAAGGCATGTGGCTGTCTGGTTAATGATTAATGATGTGCTCTCCAAATGCCAAGGGCAGAAATCTAAGCCAATTAACATGGTTTTAAGTTTAAAATCCAAGAGGGGATTAGGTTGTGGTCGGCAGAATCATGGTCCCCTAAAGATGTCCACATCGGGACTCCCAGTGAATACCCTGTGAAAGGCAGATACGACCAAGGATATGGACCTTGATGATGTGATCGTGGATGATTGGGTGAGCCCAATCCAGTCACCTGAGTCCTTTAAAACTGAGAAACTTCCCTGGTCAGACAGATGAGACAGAAGGAAGAGAAGAGATTCCAATTCCGAAAAAAATTTAAAAATGGTGGAAAAAACTCAACACGTTGCCACAGGCTTTAAAGATGGAAGATCATGGCTACCAGCTGAGGAATATGGGTGACCTCTAGAAGCTGAGAACAAGGAAATGGGCATCTCCCTATGGCAATCACAACAAACTGGATTTTGCCAACAACCCAAATGAGTAAGGAAACCAATTTTCCCCTCGAGCCTCCAGAAAGGAAAGCAGCCCTGCCAACGCCTTAATTTTAGCTCCATAAGGCCTTTGTCAGACTCCTGACCTGCAGAAACACAATAAACTTGTGTTGTCTTAAGATATAAGCTTATGGTCATTTGTTATGGCAGCAACAGAAAATTAATATATAGGCTCAGGCAAAATGAATCCCATTTCTGAACATCTCCTTGTGCTCTCAGTGTTTAAAATCAAAAGGAACCAGTTACAGAGTTTACAAACGTTTACAAAAGTTCTTTAGGGAGAGCTGCTGCAGAATCACATTTGTAACACCAAAGACAGCTGCTGGTGTTGGGCAAAGTCTCCAAGAGATTATTACCAAAGACATTAAATCATGTCAGTCGATTCTAAAAGGCAAAGATAATTAACTTTGATCAGTAATTCCAAGTTTTTTCCAAGTATTAGGAGCTTACAAAATGCCCCCCCACCCCCAAAATGCCATGGACGCCTACACAAACAGTTGTGCTTTTAGTAAGTGTGGATTGATAAACTACATAATCCCCAAGTCTACTCTGGATTCACCACCACTCATAAATGCATTGGCACCTTATTAACCACAACAGCATCTACGTACAGGTAAAGACCCATAATATGAAAACCATGAGGGTCTTCTTGGCACACATTGTGTCAGTACCTTTGTCTGGGACATCCCAGTTTTTCTTTCTATCTTAAGGATGAGTATGAACATGTTTTGAATATCTTAAGGATTTTTAATCCTTTTACTTTTTAAAGATTTTTTAATAATCACAAATCTACCAGGGGCTACTTATGTACTGCTAAAGACATGCTTGGAAACACTACTGTAAAAGAATGACTATCAAAAAAAAGTTGTTTCCCCAAAAAACACCTAGGGTAGCTATCGTTGCTGTGGCTCAGATTATCACCAACCCATGACGGCTGAACCGTGACTCCTGTGGAAGTTCACAAGGAAAATATGAAATAAATTGTAAAAGTAAAATGGATTCAAATATTGTTCTAAATGTTAAATCACAGAGGCGCTTGGGTGGCTCAGTTAGTTGAGTCTCCGAATCTGGATCTCAGCTCAGGTCTTGATCACAGGGTTGTTAGTTCAAGCCCTGCACTGGGCTCCTAAAAAAATAAATTATTTTAAAAATTAAAAAATTAACATTAAATTAAATTAAATAAATACTAAACTAAACCATACACACACACATATAAAAGTACTTGGAGGATATGCTGCCAATCTCATCTTCTCTCAGTAGACATGACTTCTCCCAGACTCCCACCCTAGGCTTTCTATCAGACTCCTTACCAATTCAGGCTCTTGGAGGCTACAGCTAAATGATTCAAGACTCACCTACACTGGCGATCAATTGCCAGTGGGGTTTATAATTAACAGTATTATATTATGCAATCCTTTGAAAATAACCACGTGTCCATGTGACTAAACACTGGAATATTTACCCGAAGCTTATCAAGGCTTCAATAATCTTACTTCAATATTAGGGGTAAGTAAAACACAGAGATGACAGTACCTCCATTGTTCATCATGAATCCTACTTGTGACAGGTGATGATGATAAATGGAAAGGCTTCTATTATTAAATTGAAGCAGATAAGCATGTAAAACTGGAGAGGGGGGTGGCATTTGATGGTTTTTAGAAAGTTCTGTGGTATCTTGAAAAACTAAACACTAGCCTGACACCTAGACTCTGGGAGTAACTGGCTGTGTGTCTCTAGGCCAGTAATTGGACCTCTCTGAGCTTACATAATTTTCCCCCTCATTTGTGAAATGAGGGAGCTGGTCTGCAATTAACTATATATTCTAAATGCATGAATGCTATGTGGACGAGCATTGTCCTTAACCTTTGGCTCCTTACTTCTAACACTGAGTTAGTCAGCCCCACTGCTTTGGACTCTGCCCTTGATTTAATGAACAGCCTCAAGCAAGCGTGGGCCCCAGCAAGCCTCAGCTACTTCCCTGCTAAAAGCTTTTTATTCGAATTGTGAGGAAAAATAAAGCCAGTTGGGAAGAAATTTCTATATAACCCAAGTAGCGTTACTGTTTCCAAAAACTATAACAAACGCAAAGTAAAACTCAAAGCTAGTGAGTTTGTTTTCTTTTATATTTTCAAGAATGGGGTATGTGGAGGGGAGAAGCATAAAGATAAAACATCTCATTGTAACCAAGTACATTGTTGAACTTGACATTCTTCTTCCAAAGTACACAAAATGGAACACTTAATCCATAAAATAAATTTGAAGAATGGCTTCTGAACCTTGACAGTTGGCACAGAACCATGATAAAGAATGCCAAGCTTTTGAACAAAAAAAGCAAAGAACTAAATGACTCCTGGTCTTCAGATTCAAGCAGGAAAGCCAAAACAAAACAAAACAAAATTCCACAAAGATTTTTGGCAAGTGAGACTTTGAAAAGGACCTACTGGAGAAAACCTACTCACATGAATGGGAGTAACTAATATGTCGCACTGACCTACACTGACTTAAAAAGGAAGGAAGGAAGGAAGGAAGGAAGGAAGGAAGGAAGGAAGGAAGGAAGGAAGGAAGGAAGGAAGGAAGGAAGGGCGGGAAGGAAGGGAGGGAGGGAGGGAGGGAGGGAGGAAGGAAGGAAGGAAGGAAGGAAGGGAGGAAGGGAAGGAGGGAGGGAGGGAGGGAGGGAGGGAAAGTGGCAGGTGTTCAAAGTCCTTACTGCAGATGTGACAATGAAAAAGGTGAATCTGAAATTTGCTCCCAGGGATGTGAGACACAGGGTTGCAGTGACCACCAGGATTCTAATGTACATACTTTATCCCCTCCTGAACTTAACTGAAGAGTGAGGAATAATCGTGGAGGCCTTGCTTTTAATATTGTGCCAACACTCCCTTGAAAGTTCATTCTGTCTTTCATCAAGAGGTCCTTAACATTTTGCTGTCCTCACTCCCAAGGGCCTTTTGGTCTCTGACGTTCCCAACCATCCCTCTTCCTGAGGGCACCTCTCTCTTGTCTGTCCATAGATGAATGGGTAAGTGCGGCCAGAAAGAGAACGGCAGATCGCTGGGCATACATCACACCCGGGGATCCGCTAACCACCACATTTAATTGGCAGAATTGATGTCTCTCGAACCAGTGCCTGCTAAGCAGCTGGTACTGTATCGCCCTCGTGCCTTACAAGTTGCTTAAGCCCTTTAAAAATCAGGCCAAGGCGGAGCTAAGAAAGATTCTTCAAAACGAGAGTGAAAGACTTTCAGTGTGCTTTTAGCACATAAATTAAAACTAAACACATTGAAGATAAAACTCTCGTGAATGGGGACACCCCAAAAATAAAGAGCTCACAGGCAATTCTTCACAACCCAAATGCCATCAAATGTCTGACTGGGGGTCCCAAGCTCGTCTGTTGTAGGTGCCCTCTGTCAGATTCCTCAGCCTTCAGCAAGCGAAGAGTCACTCACCCTTGGGTCACTCACTCCGGGATGGAGCTGGAGCTCCTTTCCCTCTGCCACAAAAATGCCCAGCCCGCAGATTTTTTCTAGCAATTTCCATGTGCTTTGTAGTTGTTCCTTTTTTCTTCTTTTCTGACCATCTCGCTCAGAAGACCTGAGCTTCTTGTTCATTTCTCTACCTCTACAGCCTAGTGCCACCCCAGACACAGAAGGGGTACTTAATACTCACTTCCATGACCATCAATCGAGCAAGGCATCCCCCTTACATGTAGCCGGCAAGGGTCTCTACCCGCTTTGGTGAAAATGGCACAGCATTACGTATACTGTTGAGTATGTCAGTCTGATTATTTCTATGCACCATGGGGCAGGCTTGAACCCTACTCACTGCTTTCACTCATATACAACTCTGTCAAGAAAACAGCTCACACATGCATTATTATTGCTGCTGTTGTCCTTAAAATCCTCCCCAAAAAGGTAGAGCAGTGCTATTATCATTCCCATTCTTATGGAGGAGGTCACTAGGGCCTGGGAGGGTGTATGGCTTTTCCAATGTTTCCCAACAAGAAAGTCGGCACCAGAGCAAGGACTGGAACCCAGATCTACCCAACTTCCAACACTCATGCTTTATGACCTCTCCAAGCTCCCCAACAGCATGTGCACATTTCCAACTGGAAACAGAAAGACCTCAAAATTTGAGGATGACCTCTCACTTAATGTGCCTATGTTCCAATGTCTACTTAAGCGCACAACCACTACCGGTAATCATTTACCTGTTTGCAAGCTTTGGCTATGCTATATAAATAAAGAATCTTCATTCTTCATTCTTCCAATTCCAGGCTGAAGTGAGCTTTAGGGAACTATGAGCCCTTTTCCACAAGTTAAGTCTGCAGGCTTCTGAAAGCTTTTGAGCACATTCAACCTATTTCAGTCCAAGCTCCCACAAGAGTTCCCATACTTGGGTAAACAAATATATGAAACCAAAGGTTAGCTAAACAGAGAAAGGCTAGCTCTCTTTGTGTCATTGGCATGCAGGAAAGAGCTTGCTTACTAACTTTCACAAGCTCCCTGGTGGCTTTCTGCAGCAGTGAGAACAGCCTTAGATAACTCGCACATGTGGCTAGCTAGGTGATAGAAATCTACAATCTATTCAACAAATTCTTACTCGGCACCTACTGTCCTAGGGGCTGGGGATACTGTGGTGAACTCAACACACGTCATTCCTGCCTTTCTGGAGCTCATGACTGGTTTTATTTTTGTTTGCTTTTGTTTTTTAAGGTTTTATTTATTTATTTGACAGAGAGAGAGAGAGAGAGAAGAGAGCACAAGCAGAGGGAATGGCAGGCAGAGGGAGAGGGAGAAGCAGACACCCTACTGAACAGGGAGCCTGACAGGGGGCTGATCCCAGGACCCTGGGATTATGACCTGAGCAGAAAGGCAGATGCTTAACTGACTGAACCACCCAGGCGTCCCAAGAAACTCATTATTCTTGTGTGTAACAGTGACTGGTGAATAAATAAACAAAAGCAAATTCAGATATTAAGGGGTCAGAAGAAAATAACGGGGTGATACAAAATCTGGGGAGTGGCAAAGACAGGAAGATGGTATCAAGAGGTTGCCGTGCGGAGGTTACTTTCAATAGGTAATTACAGAAGTTTCTGAGATGCTGTTGAATTTAGAGCTCAGAAAGAATAGCCAGGAAAAATCCGAGGGACAACCATTCTAGACAGAGACCACAGTCTGAATGGGCTTAATATGCTCAAGAAGCAATATAGGAAGCCCAAGTATATGGAACTACCTTTCTCTTAATGATCTCTGTTTTGACTCCACTGTGGTTGAAGATCATGCCTGGTATGATTTCAAATCTTTCAAAATTTAGTGAGACTGGTTTCATGGTTCAGGATATGGGTGCCTGTGACATATAATTTACTGGTGCTTGAAAAGAAAGTGTATTCTCCTCTTGTTGGGTAGAGCATTCTATAAATGTCAATTAGATCATGATGATTGATGGTGTTGGTGAGTTCTTTTATACCTTTGCTGGTCTGCTCTCTACTTGTTCTCTTAACCGCTGGGAGAGGGATGTTGAACTTTAACTGTGGATTTGTCTATTTTTCCTTTCCTCTTTCCCAGTTTTTGTTTCACACAGTAGGCAGTTTGGGGCACAGACATTTGAATTATCAACTTGGTGGGACGATTCTTTCATCATTATAGAATGTGTTCCCCTCCCTGGTTATTTATTTGCTCTGAAGTTGGACTTTATCTGGTATTAATATACCCACTTTTGCTTTCTTTTGGTTGATCTTTCCATGATATACATTGTTCCTTTTACATTGAACCTGCCTACATCATTTTATTTAAAGTGAGTTTCTTGGAGGCAGCAAATAGTTGGGTCATGTTTTCAGCCCACTACACCGGTCTTTAATTTGGTGAACTTAGACCATCAGCATTTAATGAAATCATTGGTGTGTTATGGCTCAAGTCTACCATTTTATTTTTGTATGTTCTGTTTATTCTGTTTTTTTGCCTCCCATTCCTTTTTCCTGCCTTCCTGTGGTTTACTTGAACACTCTTTAAAATTCCATTTCAATCTGTCTATAGTATTTTGGGGTGTATCACACTTTGGTACAATATTTATTTTAGTTTTGTCCAGGGACTTATGTGCTAAATACGATGTAACTACTCACATCAAGGAAGCAAGAGACTACAGTTACAGCATAAAGATATTTAAAAATTCAGTGGTTCTGATGTGTCTGGCAGGAAGAGAAAACAGTGTCAGAAAGGACTCTTAATAGCAATGACAAATGTACCAGCAAGTTAATTTTATATCATCATATCAAGCAATTGGAGAAAGGACTCACTTTTAGCCCAAAGACAATGCATTATCTAATTCCATAAATCTGCACTTCCTGAGTGTCTGATTCTTACCACTTTCACAAATAGAACTCATAAGTATGATAAAGGCCATTCATGGTAAGCCAATATTTGAAAATAGATGACTGTGTACAAGAAATTAATAACTCTGCCTGGTGTATTTACTTTCATTGTCAAACAATATTTGCATTAATATTGCATTTTTATAGTGAAATCTAAGAAATCCCAACTATTTAAATGTAAATAAGAACGTTCTTATTTTACCCTAAGTATTTATAGGCCATTATCTGGCAGAGCTAATGACTTGTATTTATAATTTTAGCGCCCACCGCACCACATATAGACTCTTGTGCCCTGTGCTTACAACCAAAACTCAGCCCTTCTGTTCAGCCGCCTTGATTCTCCCTTGCAGATTACATTAGGCTTCTTGGTTTCCTGCTCTAAAGATAAGAATGACATCTCATCTAGATGAGAGCAGAATGGAGGTCCACATCCCTGCAAACAATCTGGGTGCTGCTTGCTCAGTCTGAGGACCCAGGATCAGGACAGGCTAGTTTGCTAGCTTCCGCAGAGTCGCCCACATGACCTCAGACACACAGCGCTGTGGTTCACCAGCCCGACATTGTGCCAGCCAGAAAAAAAGGTGAGGCATACCTGGACCCGAGGAAGAAGTAAAAGGTACCGCGCACAACATGACCAAGTCAAGGAAAGACCATCTTTTCTCCGGAAAAACCTGAGAACACTTCCCCTAACTACATGCGAGATCACTATCAGGGGAGGGAACGGCTCAATCCACGGAAAAACCAAATGGTAACAAAGAAAATCATCTAATGTGGCAGGCATCGGGGAAGGCTTCTGCAGTTTTTCTAGACTTATGATGTCTTCAGCAGAGGTTGAGGACCACTGGCTTAGTGATAGGAATGGCAAAGACAAGCAAGTTCGAGAGGACGAGGGCAGCAGACAGGTTTCCTCGGGAAGCCCGGACAGATTTCAGCTCCGAGGAGAAGAGGTGGGAGATGAGAGCCAACTCCGGTGACAAACAATCGCAGGCAAAAGATAGTTTTGAGGCAGACAGGGGCGGGCGGCTCCCTGGCCCCGCCATTTCCATCCCGAGCCCTGCCTGTAGTCTCTGCGCCAGCTGGATGCACAGCCCCTCAGGTCAGCACCAGCTGGAGCTGCCATGCCTGCTAAGGGAAGATAGGACACAACCACGAAACAGGAAGGGGGGAAAAATACAATGACCTCCCAGAGGTGGGACGGACAGGGCTCCGATGCCCGCACAGCTGCAAAACTGGAGGACCCTTCCGTCTGCCCCTCCCGCTCACTACCAGGGAATATCACAACCAGTGTGTGCCTTCGTCCTTGGCTTTTATCATAGGCAGCCAGTGCCAGCAGCTGCTCACCCAAGCTCCAGCCAAGCTCCCGCTGCTCGGATACAGCGAGCATCTTACCTACAACATAAACACCACACATGAATGTAAAGCGCAAAGCAACTCGGATCTGTTGTTTTCTTACTCTGACGCTATACTTTTTCCTCCTCTAGGTTCACAGGACTGGCTCTTGTCAGCGTTCTCCTCCATGGTGATCTTCTATGCCTCCCTGTTAGGTCCAGGCTGATAACATCATCTGGGTCTATAAAGGCATAATCCCCAATCTCGCACTCTCCTAGGGTTTCTCAAACTCAGGCCGCCGACCTTTGGGACCGGATAACTCTTTACTGGGGCAGACTGTGCTGAGCACCATAGTGTACGTAACGGCCTCTCTGGCCACCACCACCACCAATGGTGACAATCAAGACTTTTCTCCAGACTTTACAAAATATGCACCATCCAGGGCGCAGGGGGAGTTTTCACATTTGGGGAACAAATGACCCTTGTTAATACTGGCCTGAAATGAATCGACTCAAAATGCCTGAGGGACACCCGAGGCCCATTTCAAAACACAAGCTCGTTATCTACTCTGAGAATACAGACACACAAAAAAGCCAATCCCAGTAATGAAATATTTAGATAGCTAAATATTTAAAGATCAGTGTGAGCATTTTTATCATTCCACCTTTCCATTTCCCGTTCCAGACCTCCCCCCACAGCCGGGTTTAGCCTCAATCAAATTTTTATTGCCGTTTCTCTAACATCAAAACAGATGTCACAGCCCTGAGTTATAGAGTTGTTTCCTTTAGATCAGGAAGCAGCTGATTTTCCCTCCTGGGTGTCTTAAGAGATAGCAAATAAACAATACCACCTCTTGTAACACCATAATTTACACTCCGGTAAGGGAGGAGATGTAAAAGGGTATTTAATCAAGTAAAAAAATTCACACCTGTTTTCTCGCTCTCTCTTTTTGGTTCTCTCTAGAATTTTATAAACGTGTAGTTTGAACCTAATATTGTTTCCTGCAGTAAGAAATATTTGGACTACAGCAAAATGCTTCTCTGTAATTCCTTCCTTCCTCCTAGCAAGCTTCAGAGCCCACGGGGATCCCGGGGGCAAAATCTTGGAGACCAACTGTTCCTGATTTACTTCCTTATATACCTTACTTTTCTCTGCTTACTCCTGAACCATGAAATACGATGTTCACAGGGGGAGGTGGCAGCTTTTTTGTGAAACTGTTCTCTGTCTCCTCACCACAAATGAAAACTTGAAATATGTCTTCTCTATCAGGAAAACTCTACCCAACTCTCTTTTCACATCTGTGGTAAGTAGCCCTACAATGGCCCTCACCGATCACCTCCTCCTGATGCTCACGTCCTTAAATAATCCTCTTCCTATGAGTGTAGGACAAACATACTGACTCATGTCTCACTAAAGGAAATGGGCAAAAGTGATGAGATATCATTTCCAAGATAAAGTTTAAAGTGACTACGTCTTTTGTCTTGAGTTCTCTCTCTTACCTTCTCCAGGATCATTCCTTCTGGGAGAGACCAGGTGCCATATTGTGTAGCCGCTGTGTGGAGAGGTCTCTGAGGTGAGGGACCAAGGTTTGCCAACCATGAGGGTGATCTTGGAAGAGAGCCCCCCACCATCCCAGTCAAACCTTGGATGAGACTGCAGTCCCAGAAGACACGATGACTACAACCTCCTTAGAAATCTTGAGCCAAAGTTCCCAAGGTAAGCGGTGCTCATATTACTGACCCACAGAAACGGAAATACAAATATTTACTACTGTAAGCTGAAAAGAGTGGAGGCAATTTGTTACACAGCAGTAGATACCTAATAAACCTTCTCGGCCAAACTCAGACATCTACAGCCGGGACAACATGTAGTCAGTGGTCATTTAACTCATTCATGTCCAAAGAGCCTGTGATTCCAGAGGCTCCTTCTACTCCAGCTACCTTCATTAGGTAAAAGGAAATAAGTCATCACCCTGACTTCAACTATGTGCAATGTTTTTCACGTTGAAGCTATCAAAACGCAGTAGAAGACAGATAGTAAGGTTTTGGTCGATTTCTTTCTTTTTTAAGAATTTATTTTATTTATCTATTTATTTATATATTTATTTATCTATTTATTGCTTGCTTGCTTGCCATGATGGGCAGATGGGCACAGGGGGAGGGAAAGGGAGAATTTCAAGCCATCTCTACACTGAGCATGGAGCCTAACACAGGGCTCGATCCCACAACCCTGAGATCATGACCCAAGCCAAAATTAAGAATAGAACCCTTAACCGACTGAGCTACCCAAGTGCCCCTTTGGTTAAGTTTTCAATGCTAGCCTCAGAAAAGTTCTGAGAAGAGAGATTTTCAGAGTAAAATAATGTTTAGGAACACAAGCTATCACCCTCTTCTAGGAGAACCCTAAGGTTTCTTAGCCTATTAAAAGCTCTAAGAGGACTTCCTGCAACAAAACTGTGCTTAAATTCAATCTTTTATTAAGATCCTACTGAAATAGGGTGCCTGAGTGGCTCACTTGGTTAAGCGTCTGCCTTCAGCTCAGGTCATGATCCCGGGGTTCTGGATTGAGCCCCACGTCTGGCTTCCTGCTCAGTGGGGGAGTCTGTTTCTCACCTTCCCCCTGCTCATGTTCTATCACTCACTCTTTCAAACAAATAAATAAAATCTTAAAGAAAAAAAAAAGATCCTACTGAAGTAACGTTCTGAATGCCGTACTGTGGAGAACAAGAGTCCACAGCAGCGGCTCTCCAAGTGCAACTTGAAATAAAGTGAAAGCCCAATTCGTATAAGTCTTGGGTCTTATTTAACAGTACGTTTCCCAATGCAAATCAGATCCTAGTCTAAAAGCATGACAATCACATTTCTAATGAAGTGATACTGACTACCATTGACCAATCTCCCTCAGAAGTTCAGGTCAGGACACCACGAGTCTACGATCAGCTCCAACCGAACGGTGAGGGAGACCTCCACTCCCGCTCCTCTACATGGCCACATGTAAGTCTGCTAACTTCTCGTTTCTCTCGCCAAGTGGAATTTTGAAGGATCTACGATGCAGGAGCGACAACAAGGAGTCCTGCAGTACCTCTGAAATTGATTTCTGGTTCCATTACTCACAACACCTGTCAATTACCCTTGGTGAGCTTCACCACCTTTATCCGTAAAATGGGGATAAAAATACCTAGCTCGTTGGGATGTCAGGAGATCATTTGTGCCACCGTCTGGCACTGTTGCCGGCACAGAGTGGGCACCCAAGAAATGTCATCTATTGATACTGCGATCACCACCCAATATATCTGATTTTAAAATAATCAATGTAGGTTTCTAACAGACGCTTAACATCGCAACACTTTGCAACTGCATCAGTCACAATGGCACAGATTTCACGTCCTTGCTCTGTCTTTGCACCGCCAGGCTGGAGAATCCCAGGTTTTCACTTCACTCTCAAGGGACCGCCCTCAGCCCCCCACCCACACCTGTTCCAGCCACATCTGTCTCCACCTCCTCGGGTTCCAATCCGCAGAGAGGGCCACAACCACCAGCTCCACCTTACACGTGGCATCGTCTCCTACAAAAAGGACATCACTCATGACGCCACCCAACATTTGACTACTGGCCTTACGGTGTGACAGATGTATTGACCTGCGGAACCTAGCGGATCCTTGTGTCTTTATCTAGTTCAAAGACGAAAAGTAAGTAGACGGCCGGGCTACAAAAAGCTTAAATCTTCCTTTCATAAAGTTGGGGAACCAGAGCTACAGACCAGGAGTAACCAGGGCCACATCCAGCCCTTGATGTGGTCTGTTCTGACCAAATCAGTCCACGGAAAGGGACTTGGTGCGTGGGCACACCACAGAAAGCAGGGGAATGGAGACCATCCACCAGCCCCATCCCCCCAGTCACAGAAGGCAGCAGTGACGCAGAAGTTCTCATCTCAACATGCTCACGGGCATCTTTCACGTTGACTAGAGGCTGCTGGAAACTAGTGTCCTTCGGGGATACAAGCCCCGATGGGATGTGGTCTCATGGGAGCAATAGCTGAAAGGGAAGTGTCACCTCAGACTTTCACATTGCAACTCCAGAGCTGTGTTTAGACGCTGGATGCCCCCGGGCCTTTGAGCGACCTTAACAAGGTATTTAACCTCCCCAAGCAATATTTCTTCCTTTGCAAAGTGGGATCAGGGTCTGGATGGACTAGGCTGTTAAGAGTTAAATGAGAGTTTGTCACCAAGGCCACAAAGGGCAGGGAATCTGGGATGGGTCCTCCAGCTCCCGGAAAGGCCTTCTATGAATCCTAAGGAGCAACTGGCTCAAAGTACTGAGATTCATGGTGACCAATATGTTTTGAGCATTTAGTCTGTAAAAAATGTGTTTTTTGTTTCTAGCCTCATAACAACCCCAAAGTAGGTTCTGTGATTATCCCCATGACAGATGGGATAACTGTAGGGCTGAGAGACGAAGCAAGACAGCCAGGAAACGCTGGTGCTAGGATTCAAATCCAAGCAGTCTGACTGTAGGGCCTCAGGCCCTAGCCATTATACCACATTGCCTCCCCGAGGAAGCATCTAATACATATTTGTGAAAGGATGGATGGGTTGACAAATACAATTATCTTGCATGTTCACCCTCTGGGGTTTTTGTTTCTGGTTTTTTTTTCCTTCCGAACAAAAAGGAAAGCACTGATTTGTTCTCCCCGCGGATCCCCAGAGAAGAAAAGGAGCATCTTACTAAAAACCAAGCTCATTTGTTTATACTGATTTTAAGACAATTATTTCCTCAACCACATTTTTACTACCCGGAGGGTATGTACTCATTTAAACACGACCACATAATGAAATAACTGTGCAAAAAACAGCAGCTTTTCACTATGGGGAATATTTTTTCTTCGTAAATACAGAAATCCTATAGGCCAAAAAAGTGTAGCATGACAAATCATAAATCAGAGACAGAGGCTTCTACTTGAGGATTTTGAGCTCAAGAATTTCAATGTACTTAATAACATGACCTCTGGGGCAGATGGCTGGCTGAATGGCTTAGGAAATCCTAATTGCTAAGGGCATCCTGGGTAGAGATTCCTTAGCTGGGTTTGTTATTTCCTTTCTCTAGATCAGAAAATGGCTGGCACCACCTGGTGGTTCTTTTTTCCCTTCAAGTCCCCATGAATCATAAAACTAAGATCTGGATGGCGCTCTTGTTGTCAAAGTTACCCATGTAAGAAAGCAGGCAATCTTTAATTTATACCTTATTCATATAATCCTAACTAAAATGTTGAACAAGTTTAGTTTTTTCTCCATATGGAGATATCCTCATCTCTAGAACATTCTCTTAAGTATAGAAATTACAAGGAAACAGAGGAGTTCAAAATCCCTAAGACTCACACGGAGCCCAGTTTAAGCACCCTTGACCTTACACAACATAGAGAACTAGCCACATCATTTATTTATTCATGCATGCATGCTGAGGGTGGACAGATAACTGTGTATAAGTCAAATGTGCCTTGATGATATAACTCCAATAGATAGTGGGCTCTTCGCCATTTTACAGGTGAAGACACTAAGGCTCAGTCTAAATTAGGAACTTGTCCCAGAACTAGTAAGTTACAGGCCTGGGATTTTTTTTCTTTTTTTTTTTAAGATTTTATTTATTTATTGGAGAGAGAGAGAGAGCGTGAAAGCACAAGCAGGGGGAGCAGGAGAGGGAGGAGAAGAAGCAAGGGAGGAGGAGAGGCATAGGGACGGGGAGCAGCAGGGGACAGGAGGTTCTACACAGGGCTCCATCCCAGGACTCAATCCCAGGACCCCGGGATCATGACCCAAGTAGAAGGCAGATGCTTAACTGACTGAGCCACCCATCCAGGTGCCCCTAGACATGGAATTTCTAAATACAGTTTTACCTGTTTTCCTAGTCCTCCGTATGCTACCATTTGTTTTGCTATGGCTAGCTAATGCTGATTAATCCCAACATACTTGCATGAGAATGGAAAAGTTCCACTTTGAAACCTCATTAACTAATGGCAGTTCTGCTGCAATTTTCCTTTGCTGGAAATCCTACTCAGTCAAGATGGAGCTGTACACATAAACAAGTGTTCAAATGTCTGCTAATTAGTTTTCAAGTTCAGTGGACCCTGGGTAGCTCGGAAGCACTAAACGCCCTTCCCCAACAGAAACACAAAGGAGATAACCAGAGGGTAAGAATTCCCCAAAGGATGGAAGGACATTTGTCAAACTTTCAGCCAGCACCAAGGAGAAGAAACAAGTCAGAAGAAATCCATTTATCCAACCATGTGTACCTGGGCTCCTGGAAGGATGTGTGGGGAGTATGAGAACTGTGTGTTACCTTGAATGAAATTTCAGGTGGGAAAGACCAAATGGGAAGGATATGGGAGAGGTAAAAAGGTGAGCAAAATGAAGCCAAGTGACCTGGAATGTTTCATGCCCCATGTTGGTTCTGGACAATTTCAATGAGATGCTCAGACTGACATTCTATGGACTGGGAATCCACAACAGCCCTGAAGTACATTTACTCCCAGCCCCGTGGACCCATTATTGCTCAGCTTTCGATAATTCAACACTTACAAAGAGCAGGCAGGCAATCTTGAATTAAAATGAACTGAAAATAACTTGAGGCTCAGTTCGGATATAGAAAATAACTATTTTTTGGTAGAGTTACCCGACTTACGCTGTGTCCAATTTTCTTTGTGTGTATGTGTCTTCCTTCTGAATCAAGAGTTTTCACTGAAAGGAAAAAAATGACCTTATAGTTTATTAAGAGATGAAGATCTGTAGTGAGGAGGGGAGCAATAGCAACAGCTTAGTGTTTAAAAGCCTGGGTTCGGGATCTAGATAGTCCTGAGTCTGAGCCCTGCTACCTTCAGGCTGAATGCTCTTGGTCAAGGTACTTAACGGTACTCTCTGAACTTCACATGCCTCATCTTCAAATGCAATAGACTTCCTGATTTGGTAGTCATTAGAGCAGCTCACTCAAGTATTTCAGGACCTCTGTAACTGGAAATATGGAAAGGTCACACTTCCTGGCCTCCTCTTTCATGGGTGGATGGGAGCATGTGACTAGTTCTGGCCCACGAGTCATGTGGAGGTAAGGTGTATCATGTCCAGTCCAAGCACTGAACTGCAGGATCAACACCATCCAGAACCTTCTTTTCTCTTTGGGACAGCAACCAGCAATGTCGGGAGGGTGGCCTCTCTGCTGCTCTGAACAACCATGATGGGCAGGCCACATCCCTACACGCTGGCCCATTTAATGTGCGTGTGTTCTGAGCTATAACCAAACCTCTTTTCTTTTTAACGGTGCTGGCAAATGGAGATTGATTATGGCTACAGCTTCAGACAATAATGACTGATAGGCTGCTTCATGAGCAGGTTGCAAGGAGTAAACAAAATAATGCTAAGTAATGCCCATTAGTATTCAGTGAATGACTTTATTTTTTTTTTTTTAAGAAACAAGCATTTCTCCTAAACAGGTACAAAATGATTAAATGGTACTCCAGGGGTTCTTCATAAATAGATTTTTTTTCTTCACACCTAATAACGAAGGAACTTAACAGAACACAAATATATATCAATAAAAAGTCTTCCTCTTTCTTCCAAGGTTCCTCTAAAGATCTGAAGTTGGTGCATGGAAACCTAAAGGAATTTGACTCCCCCAAAACCAGCTCTCCCTTTCAAGATTCAGCTTCAAACGAGAAAATTTCTCTGCAATGCAGCTACGTAAGTTACTTTATGGTAGAGCATAAAGCATGAATATAAATCAATTTATCAATTATGCACTACTGTGCTTCACAGTCAGATCATATTTTTCTTCTCAATAACTGATATTAGGAGTGAAATAAAATGTCATCAGCCAAAACCGTTTGGACACCCTGTTTCTTCCTAAAACTCACACTAATTGAATGTTGGGGAATATTCTAATGTTCTAAGAATTTGAACCAGTGTGCTTGTGTCACGCCCTACATTCTGGTGCATTTCCAATATATGATCTAGGATGATCACCTAGTTCCTGAGACTCTCCCAGTTTCAGCACCTACCATCCTGCAAACCTATGAAAGCACGCAGTCCCAGGCCAACCAGAAGTCTACAACTGTCTTAGTTCTAAAAACGTTCCACATCCCAGGAGAACTCTCAATCCAGGACAAACCAGGACAGCTGGTCACCCGAATACAAAGACGTCCTTGAAGTATCAAATAAGCAAGACACATCTTCCTGGAGTGTAAAGATACAGGGAGGGACCTGACACTAACTGAAAGAGTTATGTTGTTGCCTTATTTGGATTTTGATGAGTAGTAGTCATACACTTGTAAACTTAAGTTAGGGAAGATCTGTCAGGCTAAGTCTTATGCATCAATGTATATGGGTAGACACACATACATGGTCATATAGGACTGGGCTATTTTCTAAACTATATTGACAGAAATCAAACATTTATACTCACTAATGTAAAACCAAGTTTAACCAAAAAAGTTTGAAGACACAAGCAACACCTAAAAAGAGACTGCATCGTTTTGACCTGTAAGAAGAAGAGGAACAGGGAAAGATTTTGAGAGGAATATGGGTGACAGCCAAAAGGTGAGATTAGACGGGGAAGGTTTGTAAGTGGGGATACCAGAGAATACATACACTGAGCCAGGGTGGGAAGGCTCCAGACCACTGGAGCCCAAGGCAAGCCTGGCATTCTTCTACCTGCTGAGGGTATGACTGGCCTACATACCAAGTGTTTGTGAATCAACACTACGAGCCTACTGCCTGAGAGGAGTCCTCTGCCCCCGGCCACCGACAGATTTGCACCCACCCAGAAAAGGGCGAGAACAATAGCAAACAAACATTTTTTTTTACTTTTTACCACTGCCCAACTTTGCGTTTAGGTTGATGGATCAAAATGTAAAACTCTACCTAATTGGTTAAAAAAAAAAAAGATTAAAAAAATAAAAACACTAGACGTGTATATACACATACATCTATTACTGTAAAAAATGTTAGAAGACATGTCTGACACCTATATTTTACATAACTGGCAAAATATTAGAAAATATTTGTGGTTACAACTCTGACACCCACTACTGGCACCCTTTGATGGTTCATAATTCAAGATTTAAAAGGAAGTCTTGTGAGATTTATGACAGTCTCTGGATAGCCCAACTCAACACAGATGTAGTAAACAGATCAATAGAAACCGTAAACACCGCCTTCCTTGTGTGACATGAATAGTTGTACGAGTGCATGTTTATTGCACTGATAAGTGAGTTCCTGGCAGGGTTAAGATCTTCCCTCATTCTTCAGTGCATACCCTATGCTGATAAAATTCTTAACACAACTTCTATCCCTTAAATGCTGCAGTATCAAAAGTCAAGCACAAGGGAAAAAAAAAAAAAAGTCAAGCACACACACCACACGCTGCTGCTGAGAAGTTGTGATAGATCAAATCCCTACTTATTTCTCTCCTCAACCCACATGGTTTCCTCCATAAACACAATATTACAGAAATAAACATAGAGCTTCTGGATCAATAGTAAACCTTAAGATGGTTCCAAAGAGGGCAGCCAGATGACAAGGAATCAAAAGCAGTCTCTATCTATGCAAGACCATATTTTATTAAATTATTTTGAAAAGTTTTGCCTGATGCATTTTGTTGCAAACACTAAAAGCGGCAAACTTGCCAGGAGAAAATGGTCTCCTGGACCAAGAGCCCTCGGAAATAGATAGCAATATAGGTTAGTTGAGTGAAAATTCGAACCTTTTTCTTTAAAAAAAAAAAAAAAGGATTTTATTTATTTATTTATGACAGAGAGAGATAGCAAGAGAGGGAACACAAGGACAGGGAAGCAGAAGAGGGAGAAGCAGACTTCCCGCTGAGCAGGGCTTGATCCCAGGATGCTAGGACCATGACCTGAGCCAAAGGCAGACGCTTAACAACTGAGCCACCCAGGCGCCCCGGAAATTCTAACCTTTTATTAAAAACATTTACTTAAGCAGACAGAAACAAAGAATCATAAACAAATGCAACATACTTTCTCTTTTTCACTTGAGGGCTTTGCCATCCCAGTAACTTGGACAGTACTTGTATATACAAAAATCTAATCTTGGAGTAAATGAATGAGTGGTTGAGTGAATGACTGAATGATGAACATCCATCCGTCCACTCTCAAATAGCTCCGGAATTCCTACAGCAGCAGTTCCACCATCACCATCTCCAAGTTTTACACGAAGAGCGCACCAGATAAACAAAAGTGGTTTCCAAGGCCAGCGTTAGAAGAACCATCCTTTCTGCAAAATGGGTCACTTTCAAATATATTCATGAAAAAGCCCAGAGATGGTCTTACAAATCCCACTCCAGAAGGCGCTGGTTGGAGGGATGTGCATGAAATGTCCCACTAGTGGAGCTCAGCCACGTGGATTTTATTTAGGAGACACACCTCGGCGATAGGGACTGCTGCCTAAATAGGCTGCTAGGTCTCCAGGCTCCAAGGGTCACACCATAACCCACAGTTAGCACACAATGACCAGGTGACATGCCATGACAGATGATCACGCCACTGAAAAAGCCTCAGAGTCCGCAACTGAGGGAGGAGAATGGCACCTTGGAGATAAATGAACTGCATCCTCTGACCAGGGGCTGGAGACGCACATGTCTGCTGGGACCAGAGAGGTACCAGAAAGAAGCACATCTGCCAGGCATGATCCAAGAGGGGAGAGTGCTGACTACAGCTGGAGGGGGCATGCCAGACCTCAAGGACCAAAAGAAATAGTTAAGCTCTAAGGACGCCGGGGTGGCTCAGTGGGTTAAAGACTCTGCCTTTGGATTAGGTCATGATCTCAGGGTCCTGGGATCGAGCCCCGCGTCGGGCTCTCTGCTTAGCAGGGAGCCTGCTTCCTCCTCTCTCTCTGCCTGCCTCTATGACTACTTGCGATCTCTATCAAATAAATAAATAAAATCTTTAAAAAAAAAATAGTTAAGCTCTGGGTTAATAAAACAAAACCTGCCCAAGTTCATGGGGGCTGAGTTCACTAGCGCTAAAACAGACATATAAACACATGCAATTGGCCAGGCTGCTTCTAAGCTTTGCTTGAGGGGAAGACAAGAAGAGCCTGACCTAGGGATGGCCGAAGGGAGAACAAAACTTGTACCGCTGCCATGGGCTTTAGGCACATTAGACGATCTTCTCCCAGACTTTTCATCTCCTGGGGGAAAACCAATGTTGTCGGGCTACAGTCTTAGGGTGTCTGCATTCTCATGCCAATGCAATTCTGAAATGATACAGAGCTCTGTGCGCTTCTAAGAGCAATCAGAATAGGGATACGAATGAAACCATGAGGGCACAGTGAAACGCAGACCAGCCAGGGGGCTTTGGAATCTTAGGTAGAGCTATGACCAATGGCTCTGCCATGTCCTAGGGAGCTGGCTGGCCTCGGACAAGCTCCTGAACCTAGTTGGTCTTGGCTGTGCCATAGAGGCTCTCAGAATATACACCTCCCAAGAGGAACACAAGGATCAGAACTGTTCTCCTGAAGCACTCAGCACCGTAGCCAGCATACAGGATGTGCTCAGTAAAAGATGGCATTAGGAGGAGGAGGAGGCCATGTGAGTCCACAAGATGGAAAATGGCTTATGAAATGTTTGCTCTGAGGCCTGCAGGCAGGAGACCAACAGCACAGAAGAACTGGGAGGAAACGTAATTAAATACACGCAGCCAGAAAGGGGCAGATGGCATACACAAACTTTTACGAACCAAGCCTGGAGAGCCGTTGCCCCCAGTGGGTTCATCAGCTCAGGTGAGGAAAAGGAGGACATGCTGAACGTCCCCCATGTAGAGAGACACCCTTTCCCTCATATACTCACGGATACCCACTCCTTGGTCCTGCACTTGGACATGTAATCGACACTCACTGGGAGCTTCTCATGGGCGAGACACCCATAGTCCAGCACTGAACACTTGTAGGGAGCATGGGGACACTCTGGAAATGGTTATTGTGACAGAAAGATTGGGGGATTTTATTGATTTTTTTTTTTTTGGAGAGAGAGAGAGAGAGAGAGCAGAGGGAGAAAGAGAATCCTAAGTAGGCTCCATGCCCAGTGGAGCATAGAACTCAACCCAGTGGAACATAGAGCTCAATCCCACGACCCTGAGATCATGACCAGAGCTGAAATCCAAAGTCGGATGCTTAACCAACTGAGCCACGCAGGCACCACTATTGTAGTTCATTTTAATTAGTTGATAGGTCACATTAAATAGTCATATGTGGCTAGTGGCTACCCCACTGGATACTGCAGCTCTAGGCACACTTGAAATGCAGCCATCACGTCAGGGAAAAGACAAGCAAGGAAAATGGAACACCACAGAGGAATGGACAGCCAGACTTAGCTCAGCACCTCCTATGTACTCCTAACTGTGCCAATTTAATATAGCTCGTGTGTTCAGCTTGTCCATTCCTACCTCCCCCAATGCCATAACCCACCCTCCCAGGGGGCAGAAGTGGAAAATGAATGGCAGATGGCGATGAACACTTGAGATCCTACTCATTAAAGTGTCTGCCACAGCACTGAATCAATGAACTCCGTTACCCAAATCCATTTGGTCCAAACGGTATGCCACCTGGTACTGTACCCTTCCCACACATCCTGGCACAGAGAATGCCACGGTCACCTTCACATCAGGGGACAAAACGCTACAGTACTCCCAAAAACAAGGAGTCTATGGGAACACTCCAGTCTTCGTTCTTCTCCGTTCAGACATATTTCAGATGAGTACGGATGTCATACGCTAAATGTTTGTGTCCACAGTACTTTTTCAAGAGGTCATATTGCCCCCAGTACGTAACACCTGAGCCACAGAAATTGGGAGCTGATAGTCTCCCTCCCCTCAGCAAAGCTGGATGGCTCTCACCACAGTCAGCAGCACGAAGGAACAGTACCTTCTTTCTGCATGGGAGTTTCAGTGCAACCTCAAGCCCACAAGCCATCTAATGGAGGGGAACGCAAATCACCCCTGGGGCCTCACTTCCTTTTCTCTCAACTGAGTGACATATTAGAAAATGTCAACCAGCTCCCAGAAACTCAGCAATCACATGGAAACCAGTGTAACCCAATTGCCCTGTTCACTAGGCGGGAATCAGCCAGCCCAAACAGAGGTAATGGGGCTTAGCGGGAAGGAGGGGGCAGGTCATGGCCACTGCATACACACACAAAGTACACCTGGCAGAGGGGCAGCCTTATTTCTTATTTCATTGGGCCTTTGTTCATAGAGTCAGTTGCTAAAGTCATGGTCAGGAGCACTCAGAATAGAAAACAGAGCTAGTCTTTCTGAGGACTGGCAAGCAGTTTCCTGGAAGGAGGAAACACATGAGCATTTACAAAATCTAAGGCTGTTTTCGATGTGGGGCACTTGACCTGCTCAGTTGGAAGAGCATGCGACTCTTGATCTCCCAGTCGTGAGTTCAAGCCTCACGTTGGGCAGAGAGCTTACATTAGTAATAATAATAATAATAATAATAATAAATTTTTAAATCAGGCTACTGGGACACGTGGGTGCCTCTGACTCTTGGTTTCAGCTCAGGTTGGGATCTCAGGGTCTTGGGCAGGAGCCCAAGTAGGACTCCAGGTTCAGCAGGGAGCCTGTCTCCTGGAGAATCTCCTTCTCCTTCTCCTCTTGACCCTCCCACCCAGTGTACACACAATTCCTCCTTCCCTCCCCCTCTCTGTATTTCTCTACAATAAATAAATAAATCCTTTAAAAAAATAAGGCTGTTTTAGCTCTTACAAACCATCAAAACACAAAACAATGCCACATAATCTATGATTGTTGGATCTTTGATATGTCCTATTTTTCACATTTTAACGACTTAAAAATGAATGCAATTGTGTAATTATCACCCTACGGTTGTTTGCAAATCAGTACCCTCTCCCAGTTATCTCTAATTTACACCTGTTAATATTACCATCCCCAATTCATCTGGAAGAAAACAAGAACCAAGGGTCATGGCCAGTTGTACGGTTCAGAGCCCAGAGGCTCTGGGACTTCCCAAGCAGGGTTATTTGCTACATCACACTGGAGGGAGTTGGTCAGCAAGACTGTGGATTTTGGCTCTTTTGCTCAGTATTTCTCCCAGAGAAGAACCTAAAGGGGAGCAGAATGCAAAACTCTCAAATACTCCTTTGACACAGGATTATCCCGAGCTGATTATTTTTAAGAAAGAGCAGACTCAGAAGAAGTTCTGAAAATGGAGAGGGTGTAACCCTTTTGAAATTTACATTTATAAGGGAAATCTCTATTGTCTGAGTAGAAGAGGGGAATGACTAAATCTCTAGAAAATCTTATCAGTGAAGAAGGCGTAGACTTAAATCTGCATAACAACCTTACCGTTGTTTCTGGAGTTCCTCCGCAGTACCCTCTAACTGGCTTCCCCTCCCCCACATCTTTTTTGTGTCTTTAGCTGCAGGGAGTATTGAAGGTGGTGCTTGCATTTTGGGGAGTTACTTAGTTTTCCTGGGTCTCTCCCTTGTAAGCAGAACACATATGTGTTATTCTTTGTTTTTCTCCTGTTAGTCTTTTACTGTAGGATATTTTGGCCAAGAATCTAGAAGGGTGGTGGGAAAGTTATTCTTCCTCCCTGACAAAACTAAAAAGGAATGAATCTGAGACCATCCCTTTCAGGAAATCCCAGAAACTGCTCTGCCCTTAGAAGCTAGTTAGGTGGTGCTATAGTCTGCCATCCACAGAGATGGGACCCATTGAGACACTTCCTGCTTCACCAGCATTCCATTGTTTGGGAGGGGAGGAACATGCCGAAACATCCCATGTCTATTAAATTAGACATTTAAAAGGAGATTGGAAGTAAAGGCTGGATGGAATTGGCCTCATGACACGACTTTTTAGGGATTAATAAAGCTCTACTGGGGCGCCTGGCTTGCTCGGTCTGTAGGTCTGTACAGCATGTGACTCTTGCTCTTGAGGTCTTGAGTTCAGGCCCGACATTGGGTGTTTAAAAAAAAAAAAACATTAAGCCCTAGTGTTTTCAACAGTACTAATCCTAAGATGATGACAACAAACACAATATTTTAATAATGGCTTAAGCATAAATATGTTCCTTACCATAGAATAAAAATTCATGACACATAGAAGCTTCTAGACGACTTCAGAAAGAACTCACTGCTCCATGATGACATTATATGAAGTGAGGTTATAATTTATAGAGCTCAACAATGTGATTAGGAAAAAGTGTCATGCCTCACGTCTACAGCACACAACAGCTGTTACAGAGACAATACATCAATGGGTCTCTTCTGTATTCAGCTAATTTTTAATCATAGATTTGTGAGAATGCTTGGTCGGGTAATGCTATTAAAAATTTTGAAAAGATGATTGGGGCACCTGGGTGACTCAGTGGATTAAAGCCTCTCACTTCAGCTCAGGTCATGATCTCAGGGTCCTGGGATCGATCCCTGCATCGGGCTCTCTGCTCAGCGGGGAGCCTGCTTCCCCTCACCCCCCTGCCTGCCCCTCTGCCTACTTGTGATCTCTCTGTCAAATAAATAAATAAAATATTTTTTAAAAAATTTTTTGAAAAGATGAGAACCAGGATTTGCAAAGGTCTAATAAAATAAAACAAAATCACTGCTCCTTCCCAGCAGGAATGGAAAACTCCTTTACCTGGAATTCAGTTGTACTCTTTTATCTCTTCCTGGGATGTAATTATAACCATCTCTGTCCTCTGGGAAGAAGAAAGGAGGAGGAGGACAGCACTGTGACCCTAAACCTCTGCTTTTTAAAACCACCAAGGGCGTGCTCTTCTTATCTCTGCAAGAAACTCATCTGTGATAAGATGGCAGGAGACAACACTGCAATTTTCAAGAATTATTTTATGCAAATATATCATCTCCAACTGCATATGAATTAAAAGAGTAATAAATCAAATCCTATTTTCTCATTGACTTATTATTTCAGGGTTAATTCAGCTTCATTTCTGAATCAGCTAACACCAAATTTCTCTGCATCCCCCATGAATACAGCTGGAGTCTTCTGACTTACAGAGCAAAAAATTCTTATCACAGACAGGGAAGGATCAATGATACGTTCTACGCTGGCTATGTGCCAGGTGTTTCGCTATGTGGCTTAAAAATGGCCCTTTATTTAGTTCTTTCACCAGAACTGTAGGCAGGATATTGACAGAGCCCTCTCTACAGATGGAGATAAACAGGGGATTGGGAGGGTTGGGGGAGGCTGCAGAGCAGGGGAGGATGAAGCCTGGCTTATTTGGCTCTGCCACCCCACATGCTCTCCCTCCCACCACACTAACTCAAATGAGGGAGAAATCCTCAGGGGAAGCCACAGGGACCTCTGGGTACATTTTTAACAGGAGCCGAGAGTATTCGCCATGGTAATGGCATCTGCAGCCAGGTGCCATGGGGAAGGTCCCTCCAGGACTATGTCACCAGCTTGCCCTCCCTAAAGGCAGCTAGATCCACGGAAGAGAAATCCTCTGGGGCTAAAAGCAGGATGTGTGTGTGTGGTGGTAGGCTTACAGTGAAAACTGTTCCCTCTTCTTCCATTTTGGTCAACTCCTTTAAGAAACAAAACAGTCCCTTCTAGCTCTACAAATGTCACATTGACATGATAAATATATTTTTGAGCCATTTCAAAGTAGCAAACAGTCATCGTAACTTTCCCTTCATTTCTCGTTTCTTTGGAAGTAACACAGAATTCAAGTAAGTGTGACACAGGTTGTCCTTTTAATGAAGGTCCGCATTTCAGAGGATGTGAGATGGTCACATCATGCCCTGTGACCATGGGGCCCAGGTCACCCCCATTTGAAGAGTGACAGAAAGCAAGCTTCTCTCACTAGTTTCTCAGCTACAGAGACACAGAGGACCTGGCTATACTCTCTCTGTGCTGCTCCTTGTCTTCAAAGCTTTCTCCAATGAGCTGTATTCCTTATCACAGGTCACAAAGTAGAAACTGGAGAAGGAACATATCCTCTGCAAATATATCACCTGCCAGCACCATGGTTTTCAGGATTTTTAGAAAAGATTTATTTATTTAGCTTAGAGGGAGAGAGAGAGAGCACGCAGAGAGAAACTCCAAGCAGACACTGCACTGAATGAGGAGTCCATGCAGGGCTCGATCTCAAGACTTTGAGATCACGACTGATGTAGGAAAGATGTTAGGGTTCAAAGCCCATGGCCAAGAAAGAATTCTTGAAACATCTTTAATGCAAAAAATGTGGTTTTATTGAAGCACAGGGACAGGACCCTTGGGCAGAAAGAGCTGCATGGGAGGCATGAGGAGTGGCCCATTATATACTTTCAAGTTGGGAGGGGGTTAGGGATGCCATAAGCCTTCCAGGCATTGTGGAAATAAGGTTTCCAGGAACCTGAAGGGGCTAGCTATTGTTGGGAAAGGTCATTGGTTACTGTTTAGTAAACTCTCAGTCATGAGACCCTTCATATTTATACTGGTGGGTCCTATGCTTGGAGGATGATGCCAACATGTATCTTGGAGGCTAGAGATAAAGGAAGTTTCGAAAGGAGTTTTTATAGATGTTAAAATAGACTTACAGGATCCTGGAGGTTTGGCTAAGATTGCCTTTTGCCCTTAGTAAAGAATCAACAGCAAGTCAGCTGAGTCCTGAGAGGAATATCACTCTGCCTGCTTCAAGGACTGGTCAATGGTCTGTGGGTAGTAAGGAAATGTAATCATTTTTCTTCTGCCTTTGTTTCCCACATCAAGGACCTGAGCTTGACAACCAAGTGTCAGTTGTCCAACGAACGACACCACCGAGGTGCCCCAAGTCTTCTTTTGTTTTTCTCTTGAGGGAAGATTTCATAGACCAGGTGTGCTGTCCAGCCAGCACCCCACCAGCTCTGACTGTCTCAGCCAGGTCAGCGTCACTCTTGGGTCACCCACTGGCCCCGAAACCCTCTGTGTTTACAATGCCAGTTGTGTATGTTCAATGATAAAAACAACAGAACAACTCATCACAAAAATTATGTCACCCCCATCCTAACCCCTCTGGGATACAACCCCCAGAAACGAGGTGAAAATAGCCTAATAGGGGAAAGAGACTCCAGGGCAGGTCATCATAAATACATCACATTAACCACACAGCATGAACAAAGGGGGAAAACCACTTCTGCCCCAAAGAATTTATGGAAAGTTTCCAAGTCAGGGGCCATTTGATCTCAGCCTGGAAGGTGAGTGGAAGCCTGGAGAGGGCAGGGGCACCCTGAGGCAAAGACAAAAGCTAAATGAACCAATGGCTTAGTCACAGGGACTATGCCCGCCTAAACTGTGCATCTAACTTTCCTTTAAAAACCAGTACAGAACAACCACTAAAAACTCTTATAAGACACTGATCAAGATGTTAACAGGCACGTGCAGTCCGTGGCTAAATCAGCGCCAGGCCCTGGGATATGACACAAACGTCACACAAGAGGTGCCTGTCTCTCTAACTGGCATCGTCACACTCCCAAATCTGACCCCGGGTTCGCCTCTGATTCCTCCCCTTTCCTTACATCTAATGAGGTGCCAGACACCTCATTTCAGACATGACTCCTTTGTTCACCTTCTCTTCCCTCCTGCATTTCCAGAAAAAGCACGCTTCCCACGTGGCAGCCCCCAGCAGTTAAGAGCTCAGGTGCTGGCTACACCAGCCTGGGTCTGAATCCTGGTCCTTCCCGCCCACAGCAAGCATCCCCGTGACTTGGGTTCTTCTGGAAAATGGGGAGACAGCTGCACCTCTCTCCCAGGGCTATTGCTTGTGAAGTACTTAACAGCTCCTGCCACAGATGGAGTGCCCAGGAAAGGTTAGCCTGCATTACTCCCGTCTTCACTCTGTGCCCCTTTCCTTCCCCGTCTCTGGGTTTCTCCTCCTCTAGGTCATCCTCTCTAGCAACACCGCCACAACTAACTTGTCCAAAATAGCACCGCGGCAGGGGCAGCTATTCCATTCCTCATCATCCCGGGTAGCACACCCAGACTTCATTTCCCAGGGCCCCGTGCAGCTTGGTGGGGCCAGGAACTGAATTCTAGCTAAATATGTGAGCAAAGTGATGCAAAGCCGTATCTAAAATTGTCATGTAAAAAACTTCATGATCCTCCTGGTTCTCTCCTCTTCCACCAGCTCAGTGCAAAGCAGACATGCAGGGACATGGAAGCTACATGTTGAAAATGGAAGAGCAAAAAAAAAAAAAAAAAACAAAACAAAAAAAACGGAGGGGCCTGGGGCCCTGAATCATCACATGGAGGAGAGTCACCTGCCAATCAGAAACGACCCTTCTAAAAAAAAAAAAAAAAGAAACGACCCTTCTAGACACTTGTGAAGAAGAAACTACCTTCAGTTACATGAAGTCACAGAGGTTCTGGGTTCTCCTGTTAAGCAGCTGCCGTTACCCTGATGTAATCAAATCTGGTGAGATTACGCTCCTCCAATTACCCACAGAAGGAAATCTGACTTTCCCAGCACAACATCAGGGTCTCCTCAGCCCAACTCCAAAATACTCTCCAAGCCCATTTCCCACCAAAAAGCCAATAATGTGCCCAGTACTTTCCATTAGTACCAGATATCACCAGACCTCCTCAATCCTTAAAATCTTTACGCTCAGAGTTCTATCAGAAAGTCCCAAATTTCTTAACATTTGATGAAATTCTCATTAGCCTTCAAGGATCAGTCCATTCACTGCCTCCTCGGAAAAGCCCATGCAGAGCTGGTCACCATGTCCTGGGGCTCTCAGGACAAAAAGAACAGACTAGGTTCACTCCTTTAGTGTAATAGTCCTACTTATATAGTAAATTGCCTCTGCATTTCCACACCTACTGTATGTATGTAGGGTATAAGCTAAGAACACTTCAATTTCACATTCTCAACCCTTACTTAACATACTAGCTGACGGAAGTAGGGACTCCATAAGTGTTATATGAGTAAATTTATAAATGCAAAAAGGATCAAGGTCATACCCCAGATACTATTAGGTAGCATGCCCCAGTGTACCTATTTGGCCTCCCCAAAAGGAGGCCACATCCTTAGTGCAATTCCTTGGCAGGTCAGTTACCTTTGTGTACAGCCCAGTCTGAGATTTGCAAATTTGGAACATTGAATACCAGGGAGCCACATGAGAATGCTGGTAAATTCAGGCAAATCCACAGATCCTGTAATCCAGCCATCAAAATGGATGAAATGAGTGAAAAATCAGCAATAATCTAATGTCTTCCTTACCTCAATAAAACTGGAAAATTAGGGGCGCCTGGGTGGCTCAGTCGTTAAGCATCTGCCTTCGGCTCAGGTCATGATCCCAGGGTCCTGGGATCGAGCCCTGAATCGGGCTCCCTGCTCTGCGGAAAGCCTGCTTCTCCCGCTACCATTCCCTCTGCTTGTGTTCCCTCTCTTGCTGTGTTTCTGTCAAATAAATAAAATCTTAAAAAAAAAAAAAAAACTGGAAAATTAAATAAACACCAAAATAATTTGTTGCATAATATATGACATATCCATAAAGGAAATATTATGCAACTATAAACACTGATATGGACACACTTTTCCTATCCCAATTCAACCTCTACATCTTAGTCCTCAGGATACCACTGTAGGGACAATTTCTTGCAGATCAGGACCCCTCTGCTGTACACACACACACACACACACACACACACACACAGTAACTTTCCTTTGGCATTCTTTCACATTCACTGGTATGATTATTTGATTACAATCTGTCTCTTCCACAAATACTAAGTAAATGACAGTGGAAAAAATATCCTTTTTTTCCCCCTCAATTTTTAAACAGGTTAGCAAATGAATGGATGAATGAACCAAGGAATGAACAGTCAACAAATATTGACATAAAAAAAAAAAGATTACATAACGGCACTTCAGCATAATCCTATTTTGTGAAGGAAAAAATGTTACACCCAGCTGCCAACATACACATACACACACACACACACACAAGCGTGCGTGTGCACACATGCGCACATACATGCACACACACAGAGGAACCTCTAGAAAGTTCTTCACCAAAATGTAAACCACAGATTTTTCTAGAAAGGTTTAAAACACCTGTGGGGAGGGGCACCTGGGTGGCTCAGTCAATTAAGCATCTGCCTTCAGCTCAGGTCTTGATCACCGGGTCCAGGAATCAAGCCCGCATCAGGCTCCCTGCTCAGTGGGGAGCCTGCTTCTCCCTCTGCCTCTGCCTGATGCTTCCCCTACTTGTGCTCACTCCCTCTCTCTGTCAAATAAATAAATAAAATCTTTAAAAAAAAAAAAAAAGGACCTGTGTGGGGTGATGCTGACCCCATTCTGAAGACTCCAGGATCTTCCCTCTCCTTTGTGCATGCAGTTCAGGGTTGTTTGCCCCTGAGTGATGGACAGATGGATGCAGTCAGCTGTTTATGAGGCAGCTTCAGTGACCAGGTGGAGGTGGTGGCCTGCTTCTCAGCCTTGCTCACCAACTGCAAAAGCAGTGGCTATGATGGGCAAGTGTGGACGGATCATTCCAGCCGCCCATCAGCCACATCCGACACTGCACAGCGAGCTGCAGATCAGAACTGATCAAGACAGGGCTTTCCATCTAGTTTCCCAGCTTGAGCCAGTTCCCCATGGAGAGGAGAAGAAATAGAATGAATGGATCAAAAATACTCTCTGTCTTGACCGCCCCCCCATGTTCCTCCAGGCTGTTTGGGGGAAAACCAGGTGGTTTTTTATTGTGATTTACTAGAAATATTGGACTAACGTGAAAGTCCCACCTACTCAGTCACTGTTCAAATTCAAACGATAGGCTCAAAATACGGAGATTTTACTGAAGCTGCAAAAATTAGGGAAAAATCAAGATTTTTTTATTCAAAAGGTTGGTTGGGATAAAGGAATATATACAAATGTTGATCCTTATAATGGAAGACATAAGCAGACCTTCCCTTCAATACTTTGGATAAGAACACCTGTAATTTTGTCATATACACATGTACAGAAACACATACATAGAGGGGATATATATGGTAATGTTTATTTAAAAAATCAAAAAAAGGAGAAATTGAGCCAGTATAGGCTTATAGTCTTTGTCCTTTGATGGAACTATTTTCTCCTAGAAATCTATCGAACACATCATTCAGGATGTGTACCAGTATGAAAATTTGGAAATATCCTACACGGTAAGTAAAGAAAGAATGCTACACCAAAATGGGGAGCATTCTGAAAAATTTTTAAAACCACAAAAGCAGCTGCTAATGTAGAAAGATGTTCATGATACAATATTAGGAGAAAAACAAGTTTTGAAACAGTATATATTATTTGATTCAACAGTATATATTATTTGGTCTAATGTTTTTGGAACACAAACATCTTTTTTTTTCTTTTCTTTTTCTTTCCGTTTCTTTTCTGTCTTTCTTTCTAAAGGAAACATGGATATATTAAAATATAGCATATAGGGGTGCAGGGGTGCCTGGGTGGCTCAGTGGGTTAAAGCCTCTGCCTTCAAATCAGGTCATGATCTTAGGGTCCTGGGATCAAGCCCCACATCGGGCTCTGTGCTCAGCGGGGAGCCTGCTTCCCCTTCTCTTTCTCTACCTGCTTCTCTGCCTACTTGTGATCTCTCCCTCTCTCTGTGTCAAATAAATAAATCATTAGTTAATAAATAAATTATTTACAAATAAATAAATCTTTTTAAAAATTTTTAAAAAATAAATAAAATATAGCATATAGAGAAATACATGAAACACAAAATGAAAGTATAATACAAATGGAAAGAGCAGTTGTGGCTGGGAGGGATTATTGATATGGCTATCTTCCTTTTTTTTTTCCTATTTTTTTCCTTTAAAAATGAGATGAACAATTTTTTTTTTTTTTTTTTTTTTTTAATTTAAAAAAAGGTGGAGACCGGGACACCTGCCTGGCTCTATCAGTAGAGCATGTGATTCTTGATCTCAGGATTGTAGAAGATTGAGCTCCACGTTTGGTGTAGAAATTACTTAAAAATAAAATCTTAAGGCTGGGATTTAGAAGAGCTGGTTGAGAAACCAGGTCCTACCAGAATAACCTGTATGAGTTGGGCTCGGGATCCAAGGGACTTGAAGAGATGCTGGAAATCATTTATGTGCATACAGAGCCATGACAGTATTTGTAACCTGGGCATCATCACCCACTAAACCTTTCCCACGTTGCCCCTCCCCGCCCCTTCCCAGTCCTCCCCTCCCTCCAGGTATCTAAATATTACTGCTTTCGAAGCTTGGCTTTTTCTAAGGCTGGAGTGCTTCCATGTTCATCAAATAAACTAGAAGAATGACTTAACCCAGGGCTGCTTTAGAGGACGGGTAGTGAGCACAACAGACAAGAGAGGGAGACGCTGTGGAGCAGTCCATGGTGGGGACCGTGGCTAACCAGCCAAATAGGCACCTAGCCACTCAACTGCTCCTGGCTGTCACCAGGCAGGACATTAAGACCAGCTATGTCTACCCATCATGACCTTTTTAAGTAGAAACTGAAGAGTCACATGTCTGGGGAATCTCCTGCTATTGGAAGTGGCCATTACTAAATGGGTGCACCCTTGGGTGAGTCACTCAACCCTTGGGCTTACTTTCCCCATCTGTACATTAAAGATAATAACAATATCTGTTTCTTCCGGTTGTTGGGGGAGTTAATGACTTACTCTGTACAAAGTGCTTAGAAAGTTACCCAGCCCAAGGTGAGCCCTGAGTGTTTATCATCATCTAATCAACCCTTCCCACAGGCTACCCCGAAGGACCACCATCTGACAGCGAGAAGCTCACTGAGGACAGGGCCTAGGCCTCCACAAGCTTTGTTTGACTGACCACAGGCATGGATCAATCATGCAATGATTCCTAAATAGTTAGGATTCACGAAGCCCCTTTTTCATCACCAGCCCAAACCCACCCAATCTCAAAGGGCATGAGGTGGCCACATAGTAAGCACTCTCCTCGCCAGGCTGCCCCTCGGGTGCCTCTGCTTTTTACTTGTGCTTTTGGAATTCCACTCTGGTTGGAGACTCGGGAAATGGCAAGTGTGGGGAAGACGGAAACAGATGGCAGTCCCAGGGGTGACTCCTTGTAACTGCTGGTCCATCAGGAGTCCAGAAGACACTCCTCCCTGTCCTGTCATTTGTTTACGAGTCTCCCTGCTGAGAAAAGTCTCCGGGAGTTCTTTCGGTCCATATGCTCTTCTGGAAAGTTGGCCCCATGTCAGAAGGAAGAAGTGAGAAATGCCAGTGGCTCCCTACCGTGGGCATCTCACCCGGCCCAGGCCTGAGAGCCATCGTGAGACCAACTGTTACCTCAGCCATCCTGCCTGGGAGCTCTGCATTGAGGCAAAACCTCAAATCCCCCTGCCGACAAGGACATAAACTAACAATCGCTGTTGGGACAAACACATGGCGGACTCCACACTTCACAGCGTCCGCAATCCTTACAGCAACCGGACAACAATCCTTTCCGCTGTGTAGTAATATTCCCATCTTACTAAAGAGGAAAGCGCATCCCACAGAAGCGAATGAACATGGCAGTCACCGAATGGTGGAACTCACATTCAAAACGTAGTTTGACCCCAAAGACAAGGCCTTTAATCACGTCATCATTTAGCTTCGCAGAGAGCGTCTCGGTGCTGTGGGAGAATGTGTCTGTATTTACACGTGTCAGTCACACGGCCTCCCACAGATGGTGCGGTTAGCATCCTCCCCTTGGCAAGTGCTTGTCGGCACCCAGTCGTTCCTCCTCTGAATGCCATCGGACATCTGTCCACACTATTCCCTTGAGCAGTTAATCATCTCCTGGGGACTAACTGAGCTCCCTCGAAAAAAAACTACAAGCCTCAAAAAAAGAATTACAAGCCAGCAGAATGGACCATTCTGCCATCATCCAGCTTGACAAAGGCTTGTTAAGTGAGTTCTTAAACCCTTTTAGCTGGATTATAGGACAGAATGGCCTTTTAAATATTTTGCATGTTTTACTGAATTCTTGACTCTTCCATGAGTCTACCCTGACTATTCCATTGAATGCTCTAATCTGCTAGGGACTGGGCATTTTCAGTGCCCTGATCCTACTCTTTTTCCAGAACCCTTATCAACTTGCAATATACTTTACAACTGACTCATTGATAGCTTATCATCTATCTGACCCTCCCTGCTTATCCTTGCTAGACTGCACTACTCAAAGGCAAGACTATTTGTCGGGTTTTTTTGACCAGTCTATTCCCAGGGCCTGCAACGGAGTCTGGCATGGGGAGGCACTCAGTAAGTATTTCCAGCCATGCTAAGTTGAAACGAAGGTTCTCCCTGTTTGATACGTCAAATTCCTCCTCTTCAATTTAGCCCTTCTATGCCATCTACTCCATACTGGGTCATGAGAAAGCAAGGGCGAGAGACATACGTGGGACATGTGGCATAAGGCCGGCCACAGGCTGAGCATGCAATGCCTCTAGCCTATTCTTTCACCCAGAAAATGCAATCTGCACTCTCTTCTGTACCTGGCCTCACAGACAGGGCCACTGACTGCTCCTCTTACCATGGATCAAGCAGTTTCTGAGCTTGGGAAAGGCATTCTTCACTACGTACAATTCCTCTTAGAAAGAGCTATTTATTCTACCAAGGACATCAAGCGTTTCTTTTGACTGTAGACAGAAGCCTATAATGTTGACAAATGTCTGTAATGATCAGTAAACAAATACGGGAAGGGGAGGGACTGGATGGAATCTAACAGGCTGCCTGAACACTGGGATATATCTATTTCTTTCATTCCCAGGCCCCAAGGTCAGTCTAATACTGGAGAAGCAGGCCTAGGCCTCTACTGATCCTTCCATTTCTTGCAAGTGAACACGAAGGACTGTGCAAGTGATAGAGAAAATCTCTAGCGGTAAGTGCAGGCATGTTTCTTCCATTGGGCTTTGACGACACTGTGTTTTTACAAATGGAAGGTTTGCAGCAACACTGCATGGAGCAAGTCTTATGGGCGCCATTTTCCAACAGTCATTTACTCCCTTCATGTGACTTGTGTCACATTTTGGTAATTTTCACAATACTTCAAACTTTTTCGTTATTATTATATTTGCTGTGGTGATCTGTGATCAGTGATTACGACTCCTTGAAAACTCAAATGGTTAATATTTTTTAGCGATAAAGTGTTTTTTAATTAAGGTCTATACATTGCTTTTAGACATAATGTTATCGCACACTTAATAGATTACAGTAAATGCATTACGTTTATATGCACTGGGGAACCAAAAAAGGACATTCATTTGACTTGCTCTATTGTGACATTCATGTTAATGCAGTGATCTGGAACAGAACACCCACTATGTCTAATGTACGACTGTATTCACATTCTCATCTTCCCACAAGACTGTGATCTCCCAGAGGGTAAAGGCAGTGTCTCAATGCATCTTTATATCCCCTGGCCCCAGCACGATGCCTGGCCCAAAGCAGGACTCACTGGGATGAAGGAGAGAGTGGGGAGGAAGAGGGAAGCAGGGAGGGAACCAGAAAGGGAGAGAGTAAGGACATCTAGGGAGGACAGGTAGGAAAGAGGGTGGAAGTAAACAGGAAGGAGAAGAGGAAAGGAGAGGAAGAGGACTATGGGCATAGGGAGACTGCCATTTTAGTTAAAAAAAAAAAAAAACTTTGAAAAAGAGGGGTGTCTGGGTGGCTCAGTGGGTTAAAGCCTCTGCCTTCGGCTCAGGTCATGATCTCAGGGTCCTGGGATCGAGCCCCGCATCGGGCTCTCTGCTCAGCAGGGAGCCTGCTTCCCCGTCTTCTGCCTACTTGTAATCTCTCTCTCTCTGTGAAATAAATAAATAAAATATTTTTTAAAAAATAAATAAATAAAACTTTGAAAAAGAAATGGAAACAGGCTATGGTCTTTATGCTTTTATACTTTCCCAGAGATGTAAACAGACAACCAACCTGGTAACACTGGGTGCCTAGGGTGGGACTCACAGGGTTTGAGACTGGAGGGGGAGAGAAGAATGCCAGAACTTTCCTTCACACACTTCTGCCAGGCCTGACTTGTTCTGCTGTGGGAACTGCGTGACACAGCAGAGCCTTCCTGCCAGGAGCACAGCACTGAGAAAAAAGAACATGGCAACTGCAGAGGGGCAAGAGGACAAAGTAATTAGGGGATCCTGAGTACTTCCCAGCAGGCAAGGACTAGATCTCGAGGGGCAAGCGATTCGCAGCCAAACCAAGTAGAGCTGAAAAAAACATGGCAGATAGAGTGAGGTGCAGAGACAGGAACAAGGAAGGCACTTTTGCTTGGGACCAGACTCAGGGATCAGCTGTAAGAAAGAGCAGGACAAAGGACTTCAAACATTAGTGGGGGATCTGGGCTACTGAGAACCACCTTGATGCAAAATCTCCTAGTGAATGCTCAGAAAGAAACTCAAAGCCTTGTCCTGGAGATGAGGCTAAATATATGGAAAGGGATTACCACCCTTCCCTTATCCTTCACCCCATAGAGTCAGTGACCCTTCTCGTCTATTCCTAGATGAGTTGCTCTTGCAGATGTAATCCTGCCAATATCCACAGTAGTTCCCACATGTTCGTGTCTGTAAGCAAGAACATTCTCTCTCATGTCAGGTCTGCTTCCCAGAGTCTATGCATTCAACAATCTGCAATCAGAGTTATTCTCCTAACTTACCAGCTGAGTGCCTAGGGGCAGTAACTGGTCTTCTCAGACATCCAGTTTCCCAACTGGGAAAATTGGGAAAGTAACAGTACAGAGCTCATAGGGTTGCTGTCGACATTAAATTAGTGAATTCCATTGATTAGTATATAGGAAGCTCTCGATAAAAGTTGGGTTTCTTTAGACAATGCTTCATATACTGCTCACACAATCGCCCTGTGACCCAAGTGCTTATATCATTAGTTCCATTTTACAGATGAGAAAAATGTGCCTCAGGAGTAAAGTAAATTTCCCAAAGCTGAATAGCTAGTAAATAAATGACAGAGCCAGCGTTTGAATCCAGATTGAAAACTCATGTTCCCAACTCATAATTATACTCTCTCCAGGTCATCCCACTTTCTTGCTTTAATCTATTTTACCCCACACCTCTATTCCTTTAGGCCTCTCTCAATTTCTCTTCCTCTCTCGATGCTGACCTACACATACCTGAGGACACGAAGACATACTCTGAGCCAAAGAGCGCAGACATGAGATGTAAAAAGGAGAAGAGGATTAAAAATCAGAACCCATTTGGCTATGTCTTCTAAAGCCAAATGCAAACCTACCATCCAACACAGTTCTTCCACACCTATGTAAATACACAAAAGAAATGAGTGTTTGTGTTTACCAGAATATTGGTAATGTTCCCAAGAATAAATACAGAATTTTTACTGAAAATAACCCCAAACTACAAACTACTCAGATGCCCCTGGATAGAAGAATGAATAAATCTATTATAGTATAGTCATACAATGGAATATTACACAAGTAATAGTAAATGACTGCTGAGACATACAACAAAATGAACATATTTCACAAATATTATATCGAACAAGTTAAGCCAGTCATAGAAGAGTATACTATGGTTTTTGTTTATTTGAAATTCAAAAGCAGGCAAAAAAAAAAATGTATGGTACAGCAGAGATCTCTTCAGGAAGACAGCAATGAGGGGGAAGATGCACCAAGGAACCTGTGGGGTGCTTCTAGATCTCGATCTGGGTGATGGCTACTCAAGAATATATAAGTTAAAAGGTCACAAAGCTGTATTTAATATTAGTGCACTCTATGTATGTTATGTATTCTAGTGTTGAAAAAAAAAAAAAACAAGAGCAAAAGGTAATAAAGATATCTAAATTCATTTCACTGCAGAGGTCTCCAGCATTCTGGGGCAGTAGCCAAGATGGCGGACGTCGGTGCTATTCAAGGCAAAATGCTGACTTGTCTCTTAGCTGAGACCTGAGACAACCTTGTTTGTGGAAATGGGAATGGTGTAGATCAGGGCACATCCAACGGGGTCACAGCCAAATTCATCTGCTGCTCTCTGCATCTCTTGGCCCCAAAGCAAGCTCTCAAGGCCTGCAGCGATCTGCAGCAAAAACTGAAACAGCTCATCCACAGCTGGCTGGTTTGTGCTTATCCTACATTGTGTTCTTTTGGAAGCCCTCAAAATTAATTCCTATTTCACATTTCCTGGCACATCTGGTAGGTTTTAGTTGGTATATTATGATACTCTGGTTCTCTATCTTCCCCTTATCTGACCTGGAATGTATTCTTCCAAGAGGTTGATTCCCTCTGATAACAAAGGTTTCAGACAAAGGGGGTTGTTGGAACCATTTGTTTTATTATCAGGCACAGTATTACATCGGGCACCCACATTTGGTAGGAGATAAGGACAGCATGACAGTATGTCAAAACCCCTCTAGATTTCATTTTCGACAAGGGTGCCAAGACAATTAAATGAGGAAAGAACAGTGTTTTCAACAAATGGTGCTGGGACAGTTTCTATTTTCTGCATCTACATGCAGAAAGGATGATGCTGGAACCCTTCCTGACACTAAACACAAAAGTTAACTCAAAATGTATCATAGATGTAAACAGAAGACTTGAAACTGTAAAACTCTTGGGGCGCCTGGATGGCTCAGTCAGAAGAGTGTGGCACTCTTGATCTTGGGGTCGTGAGTGTGAGCCCCACACTGGGGGTAGAGTTTACTTAAATAAATAAAATTTTTTTAAAGTTTTAAAGTCAAACTATAAAACTCGGGGTGCCTGGTGGCTCAGTGGGTTAAGCATCTGCCTTCAGCTCATGTCCTGATCCCAGGATCCTGGGATCGAGCCCCGCATCAGGGTCCCTGCTCAGCAGAGAGCTGAGGCTCCCTCTCCCACTGCTGCTCCCCCACTGCTTGTTCTCTCTTGCTCACTCAAACTCTCTGACAAATGAATAAATAAAACCTAAAAAAAAAAAAAAAAATGAAAACTTCTAGACAGAGGAGTAAATCCTCATGGCTGTGTGTTGGGCAAAGCTCTCTTAAGCGTGATCCTGAAGCAGAAACACAAAAGAGAAGTTACATAAAGCTTTGTAGTATGAATGAGACCATCACGAAAGTTATAATATGCCTCCACAGAATGGGAGAAGATATTTGCAAGTTAAAAAACTATTAAGGGAGGGACCTGTGTCCATAACACATAAAGAACTATTACAACTCAATCATAGAATAACACAATTTAAAAATGAGGAAAGCATCTGAATAGATATTTCTCCAAAGAAGATAGACAAATGGCCAATAAGCCCAAGCGAAGACGCTCAAGATCATTAACTATAAGGGAAAAAATACACCAAAACCACAGTGAGATACCACTTCATACACTTGACATAATAATACCTGTTGGCAGTGATGTGAAAACATTGGATCCTTCGTGCATTGCTGGTGAGAATGTAAAATAATAGTGCAGCTGCTTTGGAAAGCAGCCTGGCAATTCCTCAAAAAGTTAAACCTTTTAACTCCCACGTGAACCAGCAATTCTGCTCCCAAGCAGATTCTCCCCACCAAAAAAATGAAAACGTATGTTCACACAAAAACTTATACATAAATACTCACAGCCCCAAAGTGGAAAACAACCAAAGTGGAAAATAACCAAAATGTCCACCAACTGATAAACGGATAACAAAATGTCTATGTTATGGAATACTGTTTAGCCATAAAAAGGAAGGAAGTATTGACACATGCCACAACATGGATGGAAGTCATCAGTATTACGCTAAGTAAAAGAAGCTCTCCACCAAGGACCACATGTTGTAGATTCCATTTATATGAAATATCCAGAACAAGCAAATCTATACAGACAGAGTTGTCTAGGGCTGAGGTTTAGGGGAGTCCTCAGGAACAGGTACAGGCTTTATCTGTGAGATGATGAAAATGTTAAGTGAGATTTGGCTGACGATTACACAATTCTGTGAATATATGAAAACTAATGAACTATAAACTTTAAGTGGGTAAATGGTATGATGTTTGAATTATATCTCCATAGAGCGGTTATATATATTTTTAAAAGAAATTAGGAAAAGGGAGAAGAAATTGTTATGACATTAAATAATAAAAAACAAAATTAAAAACCCTGCAGGCTGCTGGAGTGTATGAGCAGAAGACGATGACTTCGGTGAGTGGGGCAAGGACCTAGTATTGCCTCTACCTCTCTGATCTGACTAGCCCAGTGACCTTGGGAAAGGCACATCTCCTCTGGGTCTCATTGTGAAGCGAATGGGTGCATCTCACTTCTCCTCTATCTCTATTATTCCCTGATTCTTAAAAATGCATTACAGATTAGTTATCCTAGTGTGTAATAAGAGGAAGAAGAGGAAAAAGAAACAGTAAGAGTAACTAAAACTTTAAAAAAAAAAAAAAAGGTAACTAAAACTGATTGAGCTCATACTTCATGCCACCGTCTTACAGTATCAGTCCATTCAATTAACACCCTGAGATACATAATACTATTCCCGTTCCACAGATGAAGTGCAGCAGGGAGGGGATAAGACACTTTACCTTTCAAGGTTATTATGAAGGGAAATTCCAGGATGTCAACTGTGGAATGGACATAGAAAGGACCCACGTCTGGCTTAGAGCAGGATGGAAAATAATAAGAGAGGACTCCAAGAATTGCTTTTAAAAAAGGAACTGATTGATTCTCTGAGTCACGTGGTTATGGTTGGGAGCATTTTTTAGTTTTGCTGGAAAGTTTGGGGACTTCTGTGATAGGTGCAAAGAAAATTAAGCAACAGAAATACAAAACCTAGTATCATTAGTGTCAAAGAAAGCAATACAATTATAGTATACTATGTGACTCAGCTATGAATGTTTCTCCAGAAATGCTGATATGCTGACACTGATAGGTAGATATTAAGAAGACAGAGGAAAGAAAATGAGCTTTAAGTAGAGTTAGAAAATTAAACCTCAACTTCCTTACTAGGGAAAAGAACAGGTAATATTAGATAATGCCCACATTTTAAATTGCAAGAAATAGAAACACAATCGTGATTTCTGAATCTGGAGGGAAGTATGAGAAGAAACAGCTTACAGAGTTAAATATGGTCCCTCTAAGGGGTCCTATCAAACGGTGGGGAAGGTGATGGTGGGAATTCATATGTTTCTTATAAATCAAAGTGCTTTTTGAGCTTCTTAAAATTATCTACATGTATTACTTTTCTCTCTTTAATAAAAATTAAATCCAGACCAAAAAAATCTTATCCAAGTTTGAGCTGGGATTCAGATGTTGGTCAAAGTCCAAAATCCAAGCCATGATCAACATATTCTGTGATCTCACCTATGGGACCTTGGTCCCCATGGAATTTATATAAAATGCTCTTGGAGAAGACTTAGAAAACACCTTTACATGTTAAGACATTTTTGACATAGTCACTGACAGGAGGTCATTCATTCCAAAAGAGATGGAACCCTCAGCTCAACTCTTACCAACACTTGGCTGGGATGAGTTAACACTAGTAATTAGGGCAGAGCCAGAAACACTAGCAGTGTCTCTGTAAGTATCAGTAGCTTTCAAAATCCTGCAGATATTTTAATGTGTTTTCCTCCACTTCCACCCATGGGGACAGGTTCCCCAGGGACCATCTCAGCTAGTATCTAGCTGGAGAGCACGCCTCACCCTTGGAGAAAGTGCCTTAGCTGTCAGGAATGGAATGAATAAGGTGGAGAAATACTTTCCCAGCAAAACAGTCACCCGGATTTTTCAGTTAACTAATCTTCAGAAGCTTTCTGGTCATCAGGAAAAAACCTGATGACCTGCAAGAATAGCACAGCCCATACCAAAGCAGGACCATGGTACATCACAAAGCCACTCTGGCTTTGGATGAAATTTTTAACCTACTAGAACCTTCTGACTTCATGTCAATAGTTTGGATGTGAGACTGTAGGTCCATCCTTTAGCTGCCCAAAATAAAGAAAAAATAATCATTCTCTCTAGCCCTCAAACAAATGTTTATTATACCCCAAGATTAAAAGGAAGAAATACACGTAAAGGACAAATCAGACCAGTGACAAAATGGATAGGTTTCCTCCCATGATTGCATATTACGTTTGTGACAGTTTAAATATTGCACTTTGCTTCCAGGCTGTTAGCCTGTTTACAAATAGCTCAGGGTCCTGCTCCTCATCACAGCCCAAAGGAAGGCTGCCTGGATTGATTTAATGACCAGCTCTGACCAGAACCTGCCTCCAACTCATCTATGTAACAGGTGGGCGGTGGCGGGAGGAACAAGAGGTGGGAATGTTTTTTTCCATTGGCTCAGTTCCTCCTCCAAGCTTCATCATTCACTCTATCTGAGCAGCTTTCACCTGCTGCTGTGGCTAAAGCTCCTCCAGTTGGATGCTGGAGTGATCAAGGTCTATACAGATCTGGCTCTGGAATGGCTTCCATGCCATCAATCCACCTTAAAAAGAAAAAAAAAAAAAAAAGCTCCTCAGTAAACAAGAGTATCCCCACCAGGCAGACCCACAGCCTAATTGGGGGTGAGTCAGCTCATCAATGCACTGGAGATTTTGGCTGAAACCTCACTGAACATTTCTCAACTTGTTGATGGTAAGCCAGAAATTAAGATGGAAACACGGAAAGAATAGAAGCAATTTAAGTTCACTGGGAGTTCCGGGCTCAACAGCTAAACTCCTCCAAGGCAATCACTCTGCATTTGCTTTAAGGACTGTGGAAGAGCAGATCTGCCTCCAACTGCAGCAGGCAGAATTCCAAGATAGGCGTCAAGGCTCTCTCTGCAGAGAGAAGTCACACCTACTTCCATGAGGGAAGAGGTAGGTCTCCTTAGTGAGTAAACCCCAGCTTGTGATCATGGTATTACAGTCTAAATGATTATCACAATATACTAAGGGGCATCAGGCTCCAAGTTGCACATGTTCTAATGATGTTGGGCAACCAGACTGCCTGTGTCCCCATCCTAGTGCCCCTCCAGGAAGGCTGTGTGTCCACAGGCAAAGTTCTTATTCAGTGCGCAGACTCATCTGTGAATTGGAAAGGATCATGATTCCTACAACTTAGAGGGGGGTTAGAATGTTGGAAGGAGATAACTGGGGTAAAACCTAGTATGTGTATTATTTTATGGTTGTTATTATCACCTTATTCCCGTTTTCCGGATAATGAAACCAGCCTTAGATAAGACATCACAAAGTGGTCTGAAGTTACACAGCCGGGAAGAACTGGGTCTAACAGACTCCAGAGCCCTTATTATAGCCTCTCCTTTCCCCTAAATTCTCCCCCTTATCATTCCTTTTTTTTTTTTTTTTTTTAAAGATTTTATTTATTTATTTGACAGAGAGAGATCACAAGTAGGCAGAGAGGCAGGCAGAGAGGAGGAAGCAGGCTCCCTGCTGAGCAGAGAGCCCAATGCGGGGCTCGATCCCAGGACCCTGAGATCATGCCCTGAGCTGAAGGCAGAGGCTTTAACCCACTGAGCCACCCAGGCGCCCCACCCCCCTTACCATTCCTAAAGATCACTCTTATGTGAGATCAGCCACTGGCTTGTCTATGCAATAAAAAAGTCTTGGAAGAGAAATTAAAATTCCCTTAAAAACAGCTTGTAGTAATAATAGTAGTAGAGGAAATAGTTGTTTTTCTTGTTGTCATCACCGTAGTAATAAGTAGTCAGTGACCTATGGCATGTCACTATGGGCTACAGTGTGTACAGTCAACATCTCTCACCTTCCCTGTCAGGAGAGACTGTGCATGTCACAATGAAGCAAAAACATCAGGAATTTGTAAGTGGTAGCACAGAAAGTGCTATGTGTTGGCAGGACAGTTATCACCAAGGAATACTACTGAACAGTCCCAAAGCAAGGCTCTTCAAGACAGATCGGTGGAAGGACCAATATACCAAATGCCCGTGTCATCTTGGTAAGGATCGCACACCTCACTTCTGAGGAGCTGCTGAATGGCCGACCACCACCACCGCGGACCACAGGGAGACAGTCACTGCTAACACATCGCAGCGTTAAAGGCAGGGAAGAAATGGCCTTGGTTTTTCTCCATTAGAGAAAATCACAGGAACATCACTGCGCTCAGGGTAAAATTCAAAGGGTTATAATCTCCCAGACGAAGAAAAAAAAAAAAGTTTGAGACAGTATTCTTGGCCACGGACACATCTTAACAAAGCCACATCGCTTTCAAATTCTACATTTTTATGGGAAATGAAATGACTTTGGGTCTGATTTTTAGCTCTTGTTCTGCATCTTACCTATATAACAGCAAGGATTGAGTCTGGATTGAATCTTTTTCATGGCTCTACACTCAGTATGTAGAACAATGCCTGGCACATAATAAGTAGATAATAAATATTGGCTGAATGCATAAATCATTTAGCTAAATCTCTTAACGGGCTAACACTAAGGACTCAGTAAATAAATGGTGCCTGATAATCATTACTTTCTATTTTTCTCTACAGAAAGATCAATCTACCTCTTTGGAACCCCACAATTTGCAAGTCTTAAATGCAAAGTTCATACTCAATAAGTACTTCATGAATAAACAAAGGGAAAAAATATGTTTGCTACTATTTTACAAACAGATGCCTGCCATCATAAATGAGGACTTAAATCAAACTAAAATCATACATACAGATAAAGAAACACACACAAACCGTGCAATTTGCTGTGTATATATTGAACATTTCCTTCTTAGAAAAGACAAAAGAATCCGCAGTAGAAAAGGTAATTAACCAGTGACTTTTATTTTTTTTTTTACAACCTGGAAGCTCATCACTATTACTCCTCTTTTCCACCCAGAAAGCACACTCCCTCAGGGCAAAAACTGGAGAAGAGAGAAATCCAAGATTGCTACTTCCAGTTGGCCAGAAAAACAGGTGAATGATACAGATGCGATTTTAATTTTAAAGTTTATTACAGACTTGTTTTGAGAAGATGGCTAATAACATTTCAACTAAAAGGAGATGCTTCTCCTTTGCCAACTTTTGTTACTCACCTGTGTTCCTATCTTCATTAAAAAAAAAATTCATAGCATTTTGTAACTCTAAACAATACCAAAGATTACCTAATGACCAAACTTCACATTTTACCAATGGAGAAAAAGCAGAGATGTGGCAATTTCATGAGAAAACAAAATTATGATTGGCATTTCACTGTTCTCAGAACATAGTAAAATAAACACAAATGGACTTTAGATCTGGACAAGCCATTAACACTGTAAATATGTGCAGTTTTGCCTCAGTTTCTGCCTTACTATGTTTTCATACTCTAGCTTCCACTCTTCCTGAGACTTGACTTCTCTCCTAGGAATTCACATGTAACAAGGTCCCTCAGGGGCACCTGGGTAGCTCAGTCGGTTAAGAGTCTGCCTTCGGCTCAAGTCATGATCTCAGGATCCGGGGATCGAGCCCTGTGTTGGGCTGCCTATTCAGCAGAGTCTGCTTCCTCTGCTGCCTCTCCCCTCCCACACCTCTCTGTCAAATAAATAAATAAAATCTTTTTTAAAAAAAGGCCTTTCAGCAGGTGCAAGTCAACCAGGGTTCCCAATTCCAAGTATAGGAAGTGGTAAAGACCAATGCATTGCCTCTAGAGCAGTGGGTAAAAAACATGACTGCTGGCCAGCGTATTCTCCCAAATCAAGTAGGGTTGACCAAACCTGACAAACCATGGTTTCTATGCCTGGAGTGACCAACCAGAGCTCAAGTGTCTGTGGTGATACCACACACTCTATGAAATAAACACATATCTCCTTTTTTTTTAGTAGGCTCTGTGCCCAACATGGGTCTTAAACTCATGACTCTGAATCAGGTGTTGCATGTTCTACTGACTGACCCAGCCAGGCGCCACTTATCTATGAAATTAAAGCCAGATAGACCCTAAAACTTGTCCTCAGTCAACAGGCCACAGAGAGGACAATGACATCTCCCCAGTTTCTCACTGGCATTTTCTCTGGTTCCCAGAAAGAAAGGAAGCAACACAAAAGCACATCTCCCTTGTGAATGAGCAATCGACACAAAGTGGCATCCATAGGATTTTAGAGTTTTGGGGAAGAAAAAGTCATTCAAGGTCATGTGCAATGCCCTTCTGTGAAGTCCAGAGCAGTGAGCTCCTCCTACTAAGCTCCTATTTCATGCACTGAAGCTGCAACAATGACAAAGACAGAAACTGAACTTAGACCAATGCGATCTTCACTCTTAAAAGAGAAAAGACACACCAAAGAATTATTCAAATATTGATGAGTGGTATGGAATCATGAGGGAAAAAATGTACTGTATTTTAAGTAGATAGGAATGCTTTTGGTAAGTAAGAAGTAAGGGCAACACCCCTTGTAAGAGGTTCTCCATATAGATATGCACATTTGGGAACATTTCAAATGTTGTGTATGCAGTAGAATGTATTCAGCCCAAAGAGTTCGATGACCATGATTCCAAAAGCAAGAAAAGTATGTTTGGGGCAGTAGAGTCAACAGCAAAGCTTAAAAGTCAAGCTTTGACCTTTTGGTGACCAAAAGAGGGAGGGAAAAACTGGAGTGACATTTCAGAGGAAAGTTTTAAAGAACAAGACGGAAGTCAAACGAAGAAGGATTAGAGTAGTGAATATGCAAAGTGTTCCCCCACAGGATATGTTTTACACTGAGATCTAAACTATGACTATGACTCGGGTAGGTGGGTTGAAGAGGATGTGAGCCAGAAAAGCTGTGGATCCTCCCAGGAGTAAGGAACAGCAGGCTTATGTCAAACCTGAAGTCAAGGTTACAAATAACGAGCACACTGTAGGCGTCTAATAGTTGTGAAAGAAGCCAATTTTTAGTTTCCTTCAACCCTTCTCCTTTCACCACTATGCTCCATATATAGCAGCTTAAGGCTGCCTAGCAGATGTGTCAATTCCTCCCAAATACCATTCCAAACAGTCTCCCAGGAAGCAACACACAGAAATTTTAAATCACTCTCTTGTCTTAAAGGACACAAGATGATCTCAGGGTAAAAACTGCACAGAAGGATTTAGGGAACATGGGTTTTAATGCCAGTTTTGTTGTTAATTTAGCAGGTGGCCTTTGGCAAGTTGATAAACAACCTTCTGTCTTCAGTTCTCTGTCTATAAAATGATTATCCAGAATGACCCTATTTTGTAAAGACACTGGGATTTTATGGGATCTGCCAAGATATACCAACGAATCTGCTTGAAAGTGATTCAGTAATATACTTAATTAAAAAAACTGTTTAAAACTACTTAAAAGTTGCTTGATCTGTTGATGTAGAAGAATTTTATCCCATGAGGTCATGTCTTTTTTTTTTCCTAAGTAGTTTGAAATCTCTGCTAGATCATTTACATTAATTGGAAAAATAATAATGGCCCAATTCTTAAGCCATGCAACAACTGAAAACTTGAAAGTAACATACTACTGGCCCAATGACCATGACCCCATGCTTTAGAACTCCAGACTACAATGGTAACCAGAGAACCAGAGAACTATACTTTGGAAATGGAAGATTGCACTTAGGATCTGTCCTCCAACACCTTACCAGCTAAGTAGCATAACTGTGGGCCTTAACCATTCCAAGACACCTTCCCCATGTAGAAAATGGAGCTTGAGATTACCTTAGCTGACAGCTGTTGCAGATAATTTCATGATATATCAATAAAACTTAGCACAGTACATGGCTCATCCCAGATGTTCAACAAGTGGTAACCGACTTAACCTTAGAAATGAAAACAAGAACCTTAAGAACCTATGACTACCTATGACTATTGATTAGGTACCCACCATATGCATAGATCTCAATGTGCCAGGAACCATAGTCAAGACAAAGAATAATATTCAAAACCCCCAACATGTATTGACTCATTGAAGTCTCAATATCCATATGAGTACTATTATTATCTCCCATTTATAGATGAAGAAATTATTGAGAGGGCCATTTACCTGAAGGAACATCTGGTCAACCCAGGCAGTTAAGGTCCCAGCCAGAGCCTATGCTCTCGACCACTATGTGTCAATGTGTACTTAAGAATTCAGAAGCACCCAAAATCTAACTCAAGTAGTCTGGTTGTGATTCTACAAAGTTAGAATCAGGGGCGCCTGGGTGGCTCAGCGGGTTAAGCCTCAGTCTTCAGCTCAGCTCATGATCTCAGGGTCCTGGGATAGAGCCCTGCATCGGTCTCTCTGCTCATTAGGGAGCCTGCTTCCTCCTCTCTCTCTGCCTGCCTCTCTGCCTACTTGTGATCTTTCTCCTCTGTCAAATAAATAAATAATCTTTAAAAAAAAAAGTTAGGATCAGCATGTAAGAAGTTCATTTCACATTTGTAGTAACACTCATTAAATGACTGTACTTAGTCTTAAGAAAGTCTAGGTACACAGGAAAAGGTGTTCTCAAATTTATGGTGGAGGGCCTCAGCTCCTGACATCTGAATCCATCCAGGTACTTTTTCTAACAAGTGAAGCAGATGACGGAAGAAGCTCAAAATCCTTTTCCTCACCTAAGTAGACAGTGGTTAAAAAGTCATGAGGGTCTCTGGAAACTAAGCAAAGGAAAAGTGCCAGAGGTTAGCAGGACCCACCCAGACAATGGCAAGAGGAGACCATGTTTCAATCATGGATCATACAACTAACCCATCCCATTCACCAAGTAAACTTCTGATTGAGAAAATCATGACTTCCTCCACTGGCTTGCCAACAAAAAATGAATGCAATAAAATGCTGCAATAAGCATTCTATCCTGATGGTTGAGGTTTATTGTTGTTGTTGTTGTTTTTAAATAAATCCATAGATGATTATTCTAATTTGTGTGCCATTCTCTATGAGGTGAATTAATGTGAATTTGCTCCTGGCACTTAGATAAATACACTTGCAAGACCCTATGGTGCTGTATAAGCTTCTCTTAAACCATCATGAGCTGTACATTTCAGATACGTTTTATTGGCAACAGAAACCAACTCTAGCTAACTCAACAGAAAAAAGAAAAAGAAGTGTATTATGTGGCCACGAAATAAAAGAAAAAGCTGAAGAAACATCCTTAGGACAGGAGCCAAAGTAACTCTAAAGATCAAGGCACCAGGAGCTACCAGTTTTTTCTTACCTCTTAGTGAACAGTTTTGACATCACTGGGTTCCATATTCAACTTCAGGAAGAGTGTGTCTGATGGGCTTAAATTACAGGTTCTCTTACTGCTAGACACAGGAACTTGGTTGACCAGCCCATTAAGACTAAAAGATATTAAGCTGCGTAAGTTATTTATATATTTTGGATATTAACCCCTTATTGGATGTAAGATTTGCAGATATCTTCTCTCGCTAAGTAAGTTGCCTTTTGGTTCTGTTGTTCACCATGCAAAAGTGTTCTAGTTTGATGTAATCCCATTTATTTAGCCAAGTGCAATATAGAAGCAACCTAGGTCCAACAATAGACAAATGGATAAAGAAAATGTGATATACACAACAGAGTATCGCTCAGCCATAAAAAGGAATGAAATCTTGTCATTTGTGACAATAAAGAAGGACCCAGAAGGTATTATGCTAAGTGAAATAAATCAGACAAAGAAAGGCAAATGCCGGATGATTTCACTTCCATGTGGAATCTGAAAACGAATAAACAAAACAAAACTCATACATAACACAGAACAGAGGGGAGGGGTTTTGGGTGGGCAAAAAGTGGTAAAGCAGAGTGAGAGATACAAACAGTTAAAAAGTAAATAAGTTATGGGATATAATGCAGAGCATTGGGAATATAGCCAATAATAACATGGTGACAGATGGTGACCAGCCTTTGATGGGGATCATTTTCTAAGGTAGAAAGATATCAAATCTCTATGATATATACCTGAAATTAATAGAATATTGTAGGACAATTGTCCTCAATTTAAAAAAAAAAAAAAGACTGAGATATTTTCCCCAACTGGGAAAACCAAGGAGTGGGAGTGGGGTGGGATGAAAAGGAAAAGAAGGAAGGGAAAGAAAGGAAGAAAAGAAAGGAAGAAAAGAAAGGAAGAAAAGGAAGGAAGGAAGGAAGGGAGGGAGGGAGGGAGGGAGGGAGGGAGGGAGGGAGG
>CM053603.1:26337097-26381848 GCA_028646535.1 Procyon lotor
ACAATAGTAATATTTTTTAATAGTAATTTTATCTCTCAAAATTTCTGTGATTCAGGAGTTTATATGTCTTGTCTCTGCTCCTTGACACCTGGAGATTCCTCTGGGAAAATGAAGTTAACTCCACAGCTAGGGGTGAGAAAGATATAGGACCTCAGCAAGGGCTGTCCACTATAACACGCATGAACACTTGGCATTCATGGTGGCTTCTTGAGTTTCTCACAGCCTACCAGAGGGATCCCAAAATCAAATGTCCCAAGACAAGCAGGTGGAAACTCTCTCTCTTTTGACATCTTGACATTTCCACCATAAGCACAAACTCCCCTGATGCAAAAAAAAAAGGTACACAGACACCACAACCCCCTACCTTCCCATGGAAGGAGGGCCCAAATCATACTCAAAGAAAAATATGGGAGATAACACTGCAATTTCTGCCATAATCCCTAATACACACGAATATTAAGATTCCTAATGGTGAAAAAAATGGGAGTTTTAGAAAGGTTATGTGAGTCACCCAAAGTCATATAATTAGTAAATAATAGTACAAAGAGGTTAAAACAGGCCCATGTGACTACCAGTCACATTTCCATTACACATACTAGTAAAACACACCATTGATGCTTTGCTGTTCTTCGATGAAAGCTGGGACCCATATTTTTGTTGTTGTTGCTCTTGTTTTAAGTAATCTCTATCTATACCCAACGTGAGACTCGAACTTATGACCCTAAGATCAAGAATCGCATACTCTTCAGATTGAGCCAGTCAAGCACCGTCATGTTTGTTTTTAAAGAAAGAAAGAAAATTAAATCATCCCTGAAAATTTTGCCAAAACAGCTTCCCAATATGAATTATCAGGTTTCGGAAAGGTAACAATTTTGACTGGAAATTCTATTATAAAGTATTCTTAGCCTTAGTAATGATGTTGAATGCTAGGGTTTGGGGTTTTTTTGCTGTTTTTTAATTGAGAATTAGTATAAGAAAAAAAAAATACCAAGCGTATTCTGCAAAGAGATTCCTTGAGAAGAACAGGAACTGCCTAGGTCAGTGGTGCAAACCATCCAATGAAGCCAAAATAAGACATACCTGGGCAACAGAGAACTCAATGGGCCACAAACTCCATCTGATGTCAAGGCCAAAAGGAGAATTCTGTCATCACCGTCAGTGGCCTTGAAAGTGCCATTCCCAACTATGAGTGTCTCTTCTGGCATGAGAAATTTCACAACACATCTTTATTGCAGGCTGAGGCTGCTTGCATCATCCAGATTTATTGCCTAATGAAAACCTGCAAACTGAATGTTTACTGTTGTCATGGAACCTTCACATGAGGTCAAAATAACACACACCCATCACTGTGACATATCCAAACAGGACTGAAAAATAACAAGGACTGGAAATGGTAACACTTAATAATGTTATTAATTAAAAAAAAAAAAATCAAGACATCTCTTTTTTAGCTATTTGTATAATCATCGAAGACTTAGCCATAGGTCCATGATCTTGCAAAAGATGACAATAAATCCATTAGTTGTTAATTTCACGATGGGGTGGAATAAAATGCGGGGGGTAAAAGAAACCATGCCTTTTCCACAAATGTGCCTTGGACGTGGGCAGTGCCAGCACTTACTCCCTAGATGGGTTCACAGCCGGTACAATAGACAGAATGCCATATTTAAAACTTCGGGACCTCGGTGCACCTGGATGGCTCAGCTGAGTAAGCATCAGACTCTTGGTCTCAGCTCAGGTCATGATCTTGTGGGTCAGAGATAGAGCCCTGCAATGATCAGCAGAGAGTCTGCTGGAAGATTCTCTCCCTCTGCCCCCTCCCCCACTTGCATTCTTAATTAATTAAGTAATTAGCTAATTAATTAATTTAAATAGGGGTACCTGGCTGGCACAGTCAGTTAAGCTCCAACTCCTGGTTTTGGCTCAGGTTGTGAGCTCAAGGTTGTGATCTTGGGGCCGGGGGATGGAGCCCAGCGTCAGGTTCTGACCTCAGCTCAGAGTCTGCTTGGGATTCTCCCTCCCTCTCCCTCTGCCCCTCCCACTTTGTGCTTGTGTTCTCTCTCTGCCTCCCTCTCAAATAAATAAATTTTTTTTTAATTCTTTAAAATAGAAATAAATTAAAAACTCAGTACCTCTTCATCAATCCCTTTTCTCTCCACCCAATGCCTTGACCCAGACATTAAAGAACAAAACATGTTGGGGGGCCTGGCTAGCTCAGTCACTGGAACATACAACTCCTGAGCTCAGGGTCGTGAGTTTGAGCCCCAGATTAGGGATAGAGTTTAGTTTAAAAAGGGAGAGGGCACTTAGCTGACCCAGTCAGGAGAGCACGTGACCGTTGATCTCAAAGGCATGAGTTTAAGCTCCGCATTGGGTGTCAAGCTTCCTCAAAAAAAAAAAAAAAAAGTGATAAATGCATAGCATTTGCTGGTCTGGGTTTGTATAAGCGGCACCTTGAGGGTTGAGAATCCATCTGTCACCTCAGAGTTAGAGGCCAGAATTCTCAAAATTACTATCATTCATTCCGGAAGGCAAGGCACAGCCGTCACTACTTTGCACACAGTAATCAAATTTTTTCTTTGCAAACCCCTACAAAGAATCTTGATATGATTAATACCCATCTATCCTATGGCTTTTTTTTTGTCAAAGGGAATAACTTAAGCTAAATTAATTACAATCTGAAATCTATGGTTAATGGTTAATGGCTCAAGTCTATGGTTAATGGCTAAAATCAAAGTCATCCAAATGGTGAGGCCTCATCCAAAATTAAGCCAAATTACCCTCCATATTAATACTGAAAAACAATGCCTATCTGTGGCATCACAAAGATTCTAAACATCTTTATCCTCTAGAAGGATTTCTCAATAATCAAACTGTAATTGGCAGAACCCCCAAAGGAATATCCAACCATAGCAAGTAATATCTCCTGGAAACCAATTAATTATTCAGCATTGCCTAGCCACCTTAGAAACTCTGAGATACCTGGTGTCTTTGCAATGGAAAGACTTCCCGCTCCTCCAGTGTGGAGAGGAACACTGACTCCCTGCCAGTGCACGCCGGTCACACTCAGAAGGGTTACTCAAAGAGGATCATCAGCAACACTCAGGAGCCCGGCCGAGGAAGCGCCGGCCAGATCACATTTCTACCAGCTGTGAATTTTTCTCCCTAAAGCATGGCCAAAGACCAATGTTACAACAGACCTCAAAATGAGGCACAAGTAGAAGACACGGGTAAGGAAGAAAAAGGAGTCCCAGTCAAAACTGAAACCACCAGAATGTTAAATAATAATCATGGCTACAAAAAAAAAAAAAAAAAAAAGTCCTGGCGACACAGCAGCAGTAGTCACAGTAAAAGCACCATCATGCCCAGAGCTGATGGGAAGTTCTCAAGAGAGGATACTTTGGTTAAATGTGATTTCAAAAAACGAAACCTTAGAAAAACCATGGATTCAGCAATTCCACATCTGGAAAGCACTTCCTTCCAGGAAAATCATTAATTGTGTGGGCAAAGATTCAGCTATAAGGATGTTCATCAAGGAGTGGTTTAAAAACGTGAAAAACTGGAAATAATCAAGACAACTGGAAATAAGGAAAACGCTATATTAATAATGTCATGCAATGGGATACTAAGCAAATCATTAAAATGACAGTGTAGGGGCGCCTGGGTGGCTCAGTGGGTTAAAGCCTCTGCCTTCAGCTCAGGTCATGATCTCAGGGTCTTGGGATCAAGCCCCGAATTGGGCTCTCTGCTCAGCAGGGAGCCTGCTTCCCCCTCTCCCTCTGCCTGCCTCTCTGCCTACTTGTGATCTTTGTCTGTCAAAGAAATAAATAAAATCTTTTTAAAAAATAAATAAATGGCAGTATGAAATCCTATGCATTTGTTTTTTGTTTTGGGGGTTTTTTTGGACAAAGCAACATGTACATGATTTATCAGGAACTAGAAATTCAAGTAGCAAAGTGTATGCACTTCAATATAAATCTTAACTTCACCAGTACATACACAAAATATCTTAGAATAACATATCCCAAAAGAATAATAATGCCTACATTTGATTGACGAGATTATAAGCAATTGGGGGAGTCTGTTTATTCTAATATTTCTGTCATAAACATGTATCACTCTTGCATTAGAAAATTAAAGAAAAGCATTGAAGCGCTTCCCCAATATTCTACCACGTGAACCACTTTCAAAGGCACACTGTCTTCATAAAAGACAAATATTTGCTCCCTACGTCTAAATATTTAATTCAAGATATACCCATAAATAGCTCTTTCTCTCTGGAGAATACCTAAGAATTAATGCTTGGGGTAAGATGAACGTCTTTCAGAAACAGAAAATGCATTCACACTGTGAAATCCACAGCAAGTGAATCTAGCTCCATGAAAACAGCCATCAGAGGTAGGAAGTCCACAATTATGGAGTTCCACTTCCTCTCCATAATTCTAACTGATAACATGCAACTTTACGGTCATTCATCTAAAGCAAGAGGGCTTACCATGAGATGAAAACAGATCACAGGAGCACAGAAGAATGTCAACCTCGGGTGAAAAGGAGATGTGTCTACCAGGATTGCTGATGGACAGTGGAAATATGACCCATGCCAAAAACTACCATCCCTTTTGACATGACTGGGTTAAAATCTCTTATAGATAATAGTAGAGGAATAAAATGAAGAAGGCTGGAAACAGAAGGAACAATTACGAGCTCTCCTCATTTCCTCTGCTGGAAAATTAATTTATAGCAGGGATTTTGACATCAATGTTAATTCTGCATACATACACCAAAGACCCCACAGAGATTTTTAATATAATTTCTAATATACTTCAACTAACTTGCTTACATTTTGAATTAGACTTGTAAAGGGGGATTAAAGTGAAAATGGATTAAGGAATGCAAATTAAAACAAACTCTCCCTGATGCATTAATTTTTCCAGATACCATACAAGTCTTCTACAAGCCCAAAATGAGTGTGCTAAAATGGTCTTACATCCATGGAAATCCACATATTGTTTCCAAAGAAAACAGGAAAGGAATGTTTATCACATATCTTGGAGTTAATCACTTGTACACTTAGATCAAAGAGAATTAAAGTTCAAAGAAGAATTTCAGATCAATTTTCACATTATTATGCGCCCCATGATTACAATCACCTGGACCAACAATAAAATGAGCTTTCCGTCTTACTGGGAAATTTTGCTTTGCATGTCTTTGGGAAAAGTGATAGGCAGTACCTACCCATTCTTTATACTTTGGATATTACTACAAAGACACATTCATTTCTTACTTTAATCTTTCATATGTCAGGTTTCTTTGAATTCATTAACTCTCCAAATCACACCAAACAGGACATGAAAGGTGTAACTCAAACATCATTAACCAACCTTCAAAATAACTTCTCACTCACCATGATGAACATAATGGGTAAGAGGTCAACAGAAAACACAGGGTTGTAACTGGGAAGAGGTAATGAAGGTGCAGATGAAAATAAAATGAGGCAAGTATTAGTTCTCTAGTATTAAACTAGAAATAGGGCTTAGCATACAATAGGCACTCAATAAATACTAATTGTACACTGGACACAATTACTTTCCTGTATCTGGCTATCTAACACCATGCATATAAATGCTCACCACAATTTGACTAGGTTCCAATGAAGCTGGAGTTGAGATGGGGGGACAGTAAATAAGAGGTCCAACAAACAAGTGTAATATCCAACTGTGGAGAACCCCACCAGGTTCCCCTGGCAAATACCCTGCCCCTCCATACCCAGACACACTTATCTAGCCATTGTCTCACCCCAACCTACTAGTTAAAACAGACACACTTCCAGCCACCAGAGTTGCATGGAACTCCACTGCACTGGTCACCATTTATCGATCCAGATCCTTACGAACCAATCATAGTCCTTTCTCCTTGAAACTTACAACAAGAACTGAGAGATTCCAGCCTCAGTCTGCCTGAGCCTGGGAGAGGAAAGAAATGTATGCCGAGAGTTGTGGGTAGCCAGGCTCTGCTCCGGAAGGCAGAACAATCTATTTTAAGAGAAGAAGAGAAGAATGAAGCAAGAGCACATTCGGGAGGGGAAGGAAAGACACCTACAGAAAAACCTGACAAAGTTCTAAGTCTTGAGTTCCAGGGCATTTCTTTTTTTTTTTTTAAAGATTTTATTTATTTAACAGAGAGAAACACAGCAAGAGAGGGAACACAAGCAGGGGGAGTGGTAGCGGGAGAAGCAGGCTTCCTGCTCGGGGCTCGATCCCAGGACTCCGGGATCATGACCTGAGCTGAAGGTAGACGCTTAACGACTGAGCCACCCAGGCGCCCCATAGTTCCAGGGCATTTCTAAGGCTTGACAAAATTCCTTACCTTGGGCACCCGTAAAATACATACCTTCTTTTTATTTTTGCTCATGAGCACTATACTACCTGCAACTCAGAATCTTACGTGAAAGACTCTGTAACAAAAATAATCGACAGATAAGAGAGAAAATAATGAGGCCACAGATGGCGAAGGGCAAGTAAGGCAGGGTGGGCCTTGCACAGATGAAAAGTCTTCTGCAGGGCCAGCTCGGAGATGTGGGAGCTGAGAGAAAGCACACGAATTACAGTTCTGTTCAGCCTCTGTGGACTAGAGAGAGAAGCACAGTGACTAAATTAGCTCGAGATATCAGCGTTGTTTTCACAGCGTTTTAGTATCTGTGAATACCACATTCTTTTCCTTTCTTGTACAGGCTTGTTTGAAACTCTGGCAAAATGCTGCACAGGGGAAGCAATTGAAAGTTGGCTGAGATGAAGTTCTGTGATTTCAATTAAAAACATTCTCTCGCTCGCTGCTTGCCACCGCTGTGGAAAAGAAAGAAATGCAATGGCAAGAGGTTCTTTTTCTATTGAAAAATATTTCTGTTGAGCTTCAGAATGGTGCAAATCGTTTATCTACATACACAAATAACTTCTGTTCAAGCTATACCAGGGCTCTGGTCCAACACCCAGATTCTGGGAAAACAGCAAATTTTGTATAGATTAATTCTACTGTTCTCATTTCCTAAGCGACCTCCACGAATTTGCATTTAGATATCCAAGAATGCCTAAAAATTCCCACAAATGCCTGCTATCCCACAGAGTTCCAATAATTATCGTTTTTACCAATACATGCTCTTTCTACTTCAGAAGATACCCACCAGGTCTCAAAATTCATTATTATTAAAAAGCACCATTTCACCATACAAAAAGAATTACTGAGACTATTCTTCCCAAAAGGACAACACACTCTGTAATTTTTCCGCATGATGCTAAACACTAAAGAACACAACAATAAAATCTCTTTGTGAGAGTTCTCTAATATAAATTAATGATAACTTTTCGTATAGCACCACAGAGAAGAAGGATCTGGATTTGCTTCTGCTTACTGAACAACCCTACAGGTTGGTTTGTGAGTCCTGTACAAACAGAAGAAAGGCAAACAAGCAAAGGTGAAGGAGAGAGAACTCCATCCCGCATCTCCGAACCTTGTCTTTGCAGAGAACTTGGTCTCTGGAACAGGACTCCTACCTCCAGAGTCTCTACCAAGGAGAGAAGCCACAGGCTGCCACCCGTCTAAATGGAAGTCTAGCTTCAAGGAGTAGAATAAAAGCAAAAGAGCCAAGATGGCTCCCTCACAATGACATTCCAAGCAATAAAGAAGACAGAGCCCACAGAGGCTAACTTCAGAAAGCAGGGCCCCCCTGAACGTGTACCAGTTAACCCCCAAGGGAGACATTCACTCCTGCAGGAAGCTCCCATGGTCCTGCTGGAGGCTGAAGCAGAAGGGCTGAGTGTTAGCTGTGAAGAAACACAGCTTGAGCTCTCTTACCTGTACCAGCCTGCGGCTCCCTCCCCCTTATTCCAAATTGGGAGTGACAGCCAGGGCTCTTCAAGCAACTCTGCAAAAGGGGCGGGGCTACCTGAGCGCTTGAGTGCAGAAAACTGCGCATGCTCCCCACCGTGGAGAAACGCTGGGCAGGAAGCGATCCTTCATCTCAAGCTAGAGAGTAAGACCAGACCGGCATCACTCACCTTCCAACATCGCTCTTAACCTCAAGAAACATGAGAGAAAATTAAAATTGTCCTAAGGAGCTTTAAGAGAATCAGAAATTAAAGATCAAAGGAAGAGAACAAAAGGGACCATGGGTGCCTGGAAATGGCTGGAATAAGGCCACAGGGTCAATTGGGTTAAAAAAAAAAAAAGGGGACGGGGGCGCCTGGGTGGCTCAGTTGGTTAGGCAACTGCCTTCAGCTCAGGTCATGATCCTGGGGTCCCGGGATGGAGTCCCACATGGGGCTCCCTGCTCAGCGGGGAGTCTGCTTCTCCCTCTGACCTTCCCCCATCTGGAACTCTCTCTCTCTCTCTCTCTCTCTCTCATTCTCTTAAATAAATAAATAAAATTTTTAACCCAAAAAAAAAAAAGGCAATGATGTTTATCCACATTTAGCAAGGGATTCTTGGCTTTAAGTCTTAAGGTGATGCAGGAGCAGTAAACAAGAGCTCTGGGATGGGACCTGGGTTTGCATGCCCACAGTGCCATCTCCTCCTTGGGTGTGACCTTGGGCAAGTCATTTCTTCTCTCTAGGGTACAGTTTCCACATCTACAAAACAGAGATAAAAGCAGTTCCCACCTCATAGGGTGGAGTGAGCATTAAATTCCTAGCACACAGAAAGTACTCAAGAAATGTCATTACCAAGTGTCATACAAACCGAGAGAGTCCACACCCACAAATATACACCCTTTCCCCAGAGATCAGTTTCCTTAAGCAAGAGGAAAGAAGGTATTTCCTGGAAGGTTTTGGTTTTTATTCATTGCCAGTTGGTTTGCTTTAATCAAAGTTCCTAAGTGCTTTTTATAAATGGCCCAATTTTCAATTTGCTTAAAACCAAGCACAGAAAATCATTTTAAATTCCTTGAGACCGTGGAGATCTCGTGAACTAGAAAGGAACACAGAACACTTCACCTTTGGGGAAGTCATAGGGATTGTACAACTTTTTGATTCGGCTCTTCTCTTCCCAATAACACCAGACAGAGCAGCAACCCCACACCTTGGCGGCTCTGGCACTACAAAATACAAACGATGGGCCCGAGTGGCTGGCACTACCTTATTTTCTATTTTGCCTGCTTGACCTAAAATCAGAGTCTCAGGACTAGAAGGAGGTGATAAGGGGCCACCCAATCTCTTGGGTGGCCCTTTCTCACCCACCACATCTCCAAAGGATTGTTATGCAGCCTCTGAAATGTCAACATGGATGACAGGAAGCTCACTGCCCGTTCAAAACCCCAAAACAACTGGCCACTGCTCTTGGAATAAAATCCAAACCCCTTAGCATGGCCTTCAGGGCCCTGGGGCCTGGCCCTGGATGCCTTTCCCAGTCCACCTTCCACCCCTCTCCCTTGGCCCACTTCCATCCCACTAGGACTGCATTTCCGCCATCCCTCAGCCCACAGTGTCCCTGCTCTCTTATTCCCATCTCTAGCTCCCTCTCATTCTCCTGGTCTTCGACCACCTGCCCTATTACTCGGCCCCCACCCGTTCAGTCCATAACCTGATTTACCCCACCCCTACGAGACTGGAAGCTCAGGGAGGACAGAGCCAGGGGCTGACCCCCACATACAGAAAGGTGGTGACTACCTCCCCTTGGGACAGCAAGTTGACACAGAGCTTGAGTGGGTAAAAGGAGACAGAAGGGCCTCCTTGTGGACACTTCCCCAACTTTTGTGGAAATCGAGTATTCACAGACAGCAAACAAAATGTCAGCGACACCACACAGGGGACCCCAATCTTAACCCTGCATTACTATAAGCATAGGGGCTTTAAAAAACACTGCAAAAAGAGAAAAAAATTACCGCTGTGTGGTATGATCCCCAGCATGGACATTTCTTTAAAAACGCCCCCCCCCCCCGGTCAGTGCCTTGTGCAACCAGGGTTGAAAAGCACCCTCCTCAGACCATTTGTGGGGAAGCATCAAAAGTATCATAGTTTATTTCCAAAAGTATCGAAATACAAAGAAAAATAAATTACTAGAAAAATAAAGACAAAACGCATACAAAATACAAGTCTCAAGTTTTGTTTTATTATTAAACCTGACAGAGGTACAACTGCTCTGTGAAATTATTATTCCATTTCTAAAGGCTTACCCTCAACTTCTGTATTTACACCCTTAATGAATGGGGAACCAAACAGTTTGCACCCCAGCATGGGTCTACGTTGGACATTCAGGGTCTCGATGCCCAGAGGGCACAGAAAAAGGACAAAGCATAGTCTAAGAACTTAGCTGGAGGACTTCACACCATTCAAATCATGCTACCTAGCAGTCAACAGTTACATAGCCAATGTAACAAAGATCAGGACAGACTTGTCATCTAATAGATTATGTGCAGCTTCTGGGCACAAGGAAAGAGTTCTCTCAGTGTTTAAAGAATGCCGAAATAATCCAACTTCTGGGATGTTTTATGCACAATTAAAATATCCCCTTTTAAAACTATAACCTGCTTTTCTCCACTTGGCTTTTTTTTTTACACATTTCTGTATCTGAACATGTGTTTTTCATTACCTAATAATGTCAAAGTGTGTTGTTATTCTTCCCAAAAATACACTGTAATCATGACGGCACATACTGAAAATGACAGCATCTAACAGTAAAGAGAATGCATTACTTGCAGTAGGTCTAAACTAGGAAGGGGAGACTCCTTGTGTACAAGTAATTCAAGGAGGGAAGAGATCCAGGTAGGTCAGAAGAGCAAGTGAACACTTCAGGTAGAAGGAATCATTAGGGCAGGACTTAAGGGGCTTTAGGGTTAGACGGTGAAATTAGGACAAGGAAGGATTTCAGCCCAAAAATGGCCAGTAGTAGCTAAAGGTCCATTCATTCCTGCCTTCCTTTTTTTTTTTTTTTTAAGATTTTATTTCTTTATTTATTTGAGAGAGAAAGAGAGGAAGAAGCCGACTTCCCACTGAGCAGGGGGCCCCACATGGGACTCGATTCCAGGATTTTGAGATCACGACCCAAGTCTAAGGCAGACGCTTAACTGACTGAATCACCCAGGCACCCCCATTCCTGCCTTTTGTGTCCGCCAAAGTCAATGCTTCCACTAAACTCTCAAGGGAAATACCAAAGACAAAGAAAAGAAAATATGATCCTAAGCCAAAGTCCACCGTCTTCCTGGTAAGTTTTTATAAAGAACTCAATAATGTACTTATGCACCTGAAGCATGGTGAAAAGAAAATGAGATTTCCCTATTGCCTCCAGCATTGACACATAAATTCAGTGAGAATAATCTTGCCTCTTGTTTACTAAAAAAAAATAAAAATAGGGGCACCTGGGTGGCTCAGTCGTTGAGCATCTGCCTTCGGCCCAGGTCAGATCCCAGGGGCCTGGGATCGAGCCCCGCATCGGGCTCCTTGCTTGGCAGGAAGCCTACTTCTCCCGCTACCATTCCCTCTGCTTGTGTTCCCTCTCTCACTGCACAGTCTCTCTGTCAAATAAATAAAAAAATCTTTAAAAAAAAAAAAATAATCCACTGGAAGTTCTTCTTGATGAAAGTTTAGGATTTTTAAAAAGAAATAGCTTGATTACAAAAATGAAATTAGCTCTGCTCTACTGCCTAAAGAGAATCCTTAATTAGATTTTTCAAGTTGCTAAGAATATTACTTCTTAGCTCCCTTTGGTTGCAAATATGACCCGATATGTAATATTATTCACAATAAACATTTTATATATGTTATTCCCATTGATCCTTCAGATAACACTAGCGGTTGGGTCTCACTATCTTTTTATAGACTGAGGTCTAATGAGGGGACATCATTGATCCAAAGTCCTACAGGTTGTCAGTGACAAAACTAAGGGTCAAACTCAAGTCTCTGGTGCCAAGTCCTTTGAAGGTTACCACTTACACGACGTGCTTTCGCTCCTGCATCCTCTCTACCCTGTAGCAGCTGAGCGAGTCAAGCTTTGGCTATTGAAATAGAAGCATATTTGAAAAGAGGACCCATTAAAAGCAAAAGCAGCTATTATTTTAAAATCCAGACTGCTCGGCTCTTTGGAAATGGCCCCATAAAAAGGCTTGACATTTTTCAGGCTGAAGACTTGAGGGTACCTGGAATTTCACATTGCTCAGCCCTGAATCCTCATTTAGAATCACAATTAACCCTTTGGGGAAACTTCACTTCCATGCCCTTTGAGGTTTCAAGCTATTCCTTCTCTACTCCAATTACTGGGACTTTTTCAAACTTATTCCCACTTCGAGGCCTTGACGCTTATCCTTCCTCTGCAGCGAACACTTGCTCCCCAATACCCACATGCCTGGCTTGACCCTGTATTTGTGTCTCAACTCAAAGGTCACCTCCTCCAGGAGGCCTGTCGCACATTTCCCCCTTCCCCCCACTCCGGGGTTTCCCCTGTTTTACTTTCTTGCTAGAGCTCTTCACTATCTGAGATTCTTACTCATTTGACAAGCAAACCTCACATCAGCACAGCTCAAAAAGACAAAAAGGATCAGGGTTAACACAGAAAAAATAAGCCATATGCCACACATGTCATCACCAAACACACCCTGAGGGAAAGTTCCTGGTAAATAAATTCAAACTAATGAGACTAAACATGGATTATTTCACTAGTGCGTGCAAAGCACACAGTAAGAAACACTCAAACGTGGAATATAGAGAGAACGTGCACCAAATAGAATGCTCTTCCTCCTGCTATGTAACAGGCTTCCCTCTGCCAATCTTGTCCACAATGAACCTTAATGTTTCTACAACAAACAACTTTTTAACTGTGGCTACAGATTACCTCCTGTACCGCTAGCTCCCTCTTGGAATCAGGTGGTTTCTAAAAATCAGCTAAGGAAGAACTGATAACTAAGCGGTCCAACAGAAAATATATTAGGACTCCCTAGCCAGCTTCCTCTCCGGAAAGCTTGGACCAGTCTTTCCAACAGACCCGTCAGGGGCACGTTCCAGTGGCCTTATCAGGACAGGATTTTCTTGGTCATGAGCCATAAAAACCATCACGGGTCCCTCATTTCCCCGGCAGCCCAGTGGGGCTAGAACTCAGAAGTCGGCTCATTCCCAGCATGCTGTGCTGATGCATAACACTTTTTTAATAAAAGTGGTAAGTTCATGGTTTAAAAATAAACAGGATGACTTCCAGCTATGATAAGATAACCCATTTTCTAAGCCTTTTATAATGCCAACCCCATGTACAACTGGGAATCAAGTTAAAGGGTGACTATTTCCAAGGAGGGTAAATGAATTATTAGAGAACGCTTTCTTCTCACAGTGTCTCCTCCCCTCCGGAGAATGCCTTCAAATTGTATTCAGATGTATAAAATCTTTCTTCCTGTGCTGACACCATCAATGAAGGGCCTATGTGAGAATTACTTCCAACAAGCCACCTCTTCTCAAAGTAGCTGCTGTCAGCTTTATTTCAGGGATTTGGGGATCCCTAGCAAGATAAGCAAACCCAGATTATATCCCCGCAATTCTGGTTCATAACCTTATGTCTCTGTTTGGCTACAATTACCCTGAATAACTCAATATAGGAAGCAATATTGTTAAGTAGTTTTTGCTATTAAACTAAAGACTTAACAGAGTAGCTTTGTGGGGCGCCTGGGCGGCTCAATGGGTTAAAGCCTCTGCCTTCGGCTCAGGTCATGATCTCAGGGTCCTGGGATCAAGCTCTGCATCGGGCTCTCTGCTCAGCAGGGAGCCTGCTTCCTCTTCTTTCTCTGCCTGCCTCTCTGCCTACTTGTGATATCTCTCTCTCTCTCTTTCTCTCTCTCTCTGTCAAATAAACAAACTCTTTGAAAAAATGTTTAAAAAAAAACACACAGAGTAGCTTTGTTAAGAGATAGATGTAACTGGGAATAGCAAATTTGGGGAGACTTTTTACCCTCAAGAGAATACACCAGCTATTTCAAAGCAATACATAGAAAATGACAATAAATACTGTATACTGACAATACACAATTTCTCAAATGCATATTCCAAGGAAAAGCAAACGTCCTTGAAAGTAAATCAGTGAAAAAATAATCAAGGATGACACCACTTGTGTCTTTTTTAATATGTTAACCAAAGTGGTTGCTCGGCACCCCAATGCCAAAAACTAATACAATCAGGGACATGGAGGTGTGAGGTAGCTGGGAAAAATGATAAAAAGTAATCTAAGAGTCACTACTCCTTTTTAAAGAGTTATTTATTTAGAATATCTTGCTGTAAAAACCAGAAGTAGCCCTCAACCTCCATCAAAATCCTACAATGGCTTCCCAAAACCCTTAGGACATAATCTCAAACTACTCTCCCAACTTACTTCCCAGCATCCTCCTGACACACAGGTCTTGATCTAGTCAAATCTCTGCTTATCATCCATCCAACACTATGGATGGACTTCTTCCTCCAGGTTTCTCATACATGGTGGACTTTTGCCAACCACATCTATTTCCCCTGCTCTCAGAAGGAGCAATCCAGTTTTGTTGAAGGAAAGCACTCCTTCTCAGCTAGGATTTATTCGTTCCACTCACTGGTCAGGGTGCTCTTTGTGAGCATTTTCTCCAAACTGAGCCATCTGTCTGTGGGGTTTGGGGTGTTGTTGTTGTTTTTTAAATAATCTCTCTGCCCAGCACAGAGCTCAAACTCACAACCCTGAGATCAAGACCTGAACACTTCACTGACTTAATCAGCCAGGCACCTCAAAACTGGGCCATTTGGACCTGTGTTCACAGAATTTGAATCTTGAGAAGAAAAAGACTGAAAACGGTTGATTCATGTTCCGAGGGGCACTCAACAAAGGTGGTTCATCGGTACCCTCCAGCCAGCAGCCCTGGAGCTGCTCAGTATCTACCCTTCTGATCCCATTTTTCAGGTGTCCCTTAGATTCTTTAAGTGACCCCATGTCCCTTTAGGGTAGATTTTCTGCTACTTGTAACCAAAGGATCCCAACTCACATGCTCACCGAGGTCATGCTTGTACCCTGGTACCAGACCCTCAAAATCACCACCCCAACACCATGACCCTCTCTCCTCAAAGCTTTTATAAGTCTTAGCACAGACTCTTATTTTTCACTGACCATGCTTCTCGAAATAAATTATAAAATCATGTTATGTAGCCCATTGACTTCTAGCATCAAATCTGCCACTTGAAAGGTGATAAAATATGCAATCTCTCATTACTAAGTGTTTACTCTGTGTATGGCCCCGTGCTATGGGGCTTTCCATTCATTATTGAATTGAATCCCCACAAAATACAGCAGTCCTGCTATCTCTGGTTTCACTTTCCACAGTTCCAGTCGCCTGGGGTCAGCCGAGGTCCGGAGCAGATGGTCCTGCTTCTGATGAACAGTAGCTTAATGCCATGTGAAAACGCTGACGTCACTAACCTCACCTCCTCACACTACGCAGGCATTTTACCATCTTACGTCATCACAAGAAGGATGAGTAAAGGAAGATATGGGAGAGAGAGACCACATTCATATACTTGTTATAATGGCTCTATTTTATTATTAGATCTTATTGTTAATCTCTTACTGTGCCTAAGTTATAAATTACACTTTATAATAGGCGTGTATGTATAGCAAAAAAAACATAGGGTTTGTCACAATCCACAGTTTCAGATTATCAACTGGAGGTACACAAAGTAAGGTTAGTTTTGGGAATGAAAGCATGCAGCTAAAAAAATCTAATCCACCAAATTAACTCTCCAAGAGACCTTGAACAAGGGGCTGACGCTCTTCGAAAGTTTCCTTAATAAAATGGGGAAATATATTTTTTGTACTTATCTCACAAGATCGTTATGAGAGTCAAAAGAAAGCTTTTATGTGGGAAAGATTTACCACCGTGGCAAGATATTAACGAATATGCCCAGAAGAGGCAGAGCAGGCCCATCTGAGTCTATAGTTAGACACATTTGTCCAACAAGCTATAAACTGCAGCATCATCTACAAGTCACCAAAATAGAAAGAAACATGGTCCTTGTATTTTCAAGCAGCCCAGCAGACATCATGAAGAATGAATCAACTTTCATTTATCCTGATGATTTTAAATAATACCAACCCATGAAATTCAATTCTTCGAACCATCGTTTCGTATTTCACAATGTGCATTTCACGAAATAAAGCCATTGCAGTCAAATCGGCATTATGTCCCACCCCTTCCCAAATAATCCCATGTTTTTATATGATTTCTACAGAGTGGTAATCTCAGAGTCTGTTCTGTAGATAGCTAAAGGGTTTTGGAAGATACAAAGAAACTAGGTCTGGGAAATGCTGTGTTAGGTGAAACAAAATATGGTCCTTGAATGCCGTATTGCTCAGAACCTTTAACAAGTTGTATAGTTCAGATGCCCACGTGGGTGTTGGAATACAAGGCATTTCCCAAGCTTCCTTGTAAGAGCATCCTATAGGCAAGTGTTCCATGGGAAATATACCGAAAACATGACAGAAGAGACTTAGTGACAGAAATAGAGAGGTACCAGGATGGTTCAGTCGGTTAGGCAGCCGACTCTTGGTTTCAGCTCTGGGCACGATCTCATGGGTCGTGGGTCAAGCGCCACATGGGGCTTCACACTTAACGGGAAGTCTGCTTGAGATTCTCTCCCTCTGCCCCTTCCCTCATTCTCTCTCTTTCTCTCTCTCTCTCTCTCTCTCTCAAATAAACAAATATATCTTTTAAAAAAAAAAGAGAGACATACATGTCATAGGAATTCCTTCAGAGCATACTGCATTTTGAGGAAGCAATGTACACAAACAGTTGTGTGCAGAAATTCCACCACTGACCCAGCGTCCCTAGGTTCTCTGGTTCTAGTCAAGGAGTCCTCAATCTTTTGAATATTCTTGATAATCTAGAAGATACTCACCTGGAGCCAGAAGGTCATTTGTCTAAAGCTGGAAAGTCAATTAGAACGGAAAGAAGGATGAAGGGGAGGAAGAGAAGAAAAGAAACACTGGAGTCTCCTTTTTCTACTAATGCTGATAAACAACTAACTCACTTTCATTTTTTTCTTCAATCGATTTCTCTGAGTTTTTTTTTTTTTTTAAGATTTTAGGGGTGTCTGGGTGGCTCAGTCGTTAAGCGTCTGCCTTCGGCTCAGGTCATGATCCCAGGGTCCTGGGATTGAGCCCTGCATCAGGCTCTTGGCTCAGCAGGGAGCCTGCTTCTCCCGCTACCATTCCTTCTGCTTGTGTTCCCTCTCCCACTGTGTTTCTCTCTGTCAAATAAATAAAATCTTTAAAAAAAAAAGATTTTATTTATGGGGAGCCTGGGTGGCTCAGTGGGTTAAAACCTCTGCCTTCAACTCAGGTCATGATCTCAGAGTCCTGGGATGGAGCCCCGCATCGGGCTCTCTGCTCAGCAGGGAGCTTGCTTCCCCCTCTCTCTGCCTGCTTCTCTGACTGCTTGTGATCTCTTTCTCTGTGTGAAATAAATAAATAAAATCTTTAAAAAATATATTTTATTCATGTATTTATTTGAAAGAGAGGAAGAGCTGGGGGGTGGGGGGAGAAGTAGAGGGAAATGGACCAACAGAGCCCCCACTGAGCCCAGAGCTCAATACAGGACTCGATCTCACGACCTGAGATTACAACCTGAGTCTTACGCCCTAACAACTGAGCAGCCAGGAGCCCCAGATTCCGACTTATGATAAAAATCACCGCAGGGCGTATTATTAAACTCAATCAAAGAACAGTCTTCAGAAGATACATCATATGACTCTATCCACAAGTCAGTAGCCATGGATTCAGCAAACATAAATGAAGTAGGGAATTCTACCAACAAAGGCCCTTCTGTGAAAAATGTTAAAAATGAATTGGCAATAAAGTCAACTCACTGTTTTATACTGAGCAATGTAAACACCAGGAATGTTTATTTTGGGGCAAAAATCAATGTGAATGTTAATTAATCTAAAGCCCCAAAAGAACATAACCTAGCTGGGATACTTTCTGATTTAATGGTTTATGGAAGCACAGATTCAAATGTCATCGCGGGCCACGCAGAAAACTTAAATGAGTGAAGCAGTCAGGGCCTAAGGAATTAGGGAGTCATGGGGACTAAAGGGAAATCTGAGAGTACAAACCAAACCTCAAGGCACTTGTGCTCAGTTTAATTAAAACACAGTGCTGACCTCCCCTTCCCTCTCCCCCCTCCTAAACAAAACAGGTGCAGTCCAAATTCAGCTTGCAGGCCGCCAGTTCGAGACCTCTGGGAGAGCCCCCGTCCTTCCGAGGAGCTGAACCTCGTCTTCTGCGCATGCCTGATGACCACATCAAAATGTACAGATCACCAAGTTGAGAATAATGGCAACCCCGACGCTTCAAATAGGTTTGCTGATAGTGTATGAATATTCACAAGTGTATGTACAATTTTTTTTTTTTTAAGATTTTATTTATTTGACAGAGAGAAACACAGCGAGAGAGGGAACACAAACAGAGGGACCGGTAGTGGGAGAAGCAGGCTTTCTGCAGAGCAGGGAGCCGGATGCGGGGCTCGATCCCAGGCCTCTGGGATCTGACCTGGGCCGAAGGCAGACGCTTAACGACTGAGCCACCCAGGCGCCCCAACAAGTGTATGTACAATTTTTTTAAAGACTTTGTTTATTTATTTGACAGAGAGAGAGACAGTGAGAAAGGGAACACAAGCAGGGGGAGTGGGAGAGGGAGAAGCAGGCTTCCCGCAGAGCGGGGAGCCTGATGCGGGGCTGGATCCCAGGACCCTGGGATCATGACCTGAGCCGAAGGCAGACGCCAAACAACTGAGCCACCCAGGCGCCCCTGTATTTACAATTTTAATACGCTTTCAACACTACAACTGACCTCAACGACTTACAGTCGTGCTGATTTTATATTATTTATATTATATATATTTATATTTTATATTAAAGTAACCTGCTGAATGACCTTGGACAAGGTATGCCACCTCTCTGGGCCTCAGTTTCCCCCACCTGTAAAATGAAGATGATAATACCAGCCCCTTTGGGTAGTGATGGTTGTACAGAAATACATTTGTAACATTCTCAGAATATAGTGGGCACCCAATAACATGGTCGTTAATTTTTATTGCCATGTATATTCTGTCATAAGTGGTGTTTAGAACAACTTAGGTGAGGAGACGACAGTAAATGTCATAAGCCAACTGTTAGGTAAATGATACTGATCAGGCCTTGGAAGATGCTCCTAATTGTGTGACCCATCTCAGCCACTTTCCAGAAGCCATGTAAAGATCCTGGTGCCATTTCATGAAAATGCTCAGAACCCCGAGAAGACCCCAAAAAAAACAAAACCAAACCTGGTATCATTCAAATTTGAACAACAGCTGGTACACATTTAGCACTAGTTCTGTTAAATATATTTAAACACACAAAAGAGCAAATGCAAACGCACAGGATGCCAATACACAGCACCCTGCCAAACACCTTGCAATGCACGGAGTCACTGGCCCCCCACAAGTCACTATTAATGTTACTATTAACGTTAATGTCACTATTCTCACCTCCTCTTCCAGCAAATGATCTTCCTACTTGCCCTTTTTTAGGCAGTGAATGTTCTCCCCTACAGACAATTTAAATTCCAACTTGTGGTCGTTTTTCTTTTTCTGGTTTTTTTTTTTTTTTAATCCTTGAAGAAACTGGACTGGCAAAAGGAAAAAAGATGAAGTAATAACACACAGGTGCTTCCTACCTAATTAAATGAGAAGTTTACAGCTGCTCTGGTGGTGAATCACCCCTGTGGGTTATCCACGTGTATCCTTCAAGTGGCACGTAGCTCCATGAAGAGCCATATTCCATATGCTTTGCTGAAAACTGCCTTCTCTTAGCTTGGTAAAATGATGACTATCAGGTAACTAATGGTATTTTCTGCTTCCTGGCTTTCCTCCCTATGGACGTCCCAGTCCATTTCTGTTTCCTTAATTCTAAAAATAATTAAGTAACCTTGAAGCAAGAGGCTCAAAGCTTAGTAAATCATGATTTGATTTATATTGAACCCAACTATACTGTCAGTAGAAAAAAAAAGCTAGATGCAAAATTGTGTCCAATGTTACCATTTGTGATATATATATATCTGTGTATTTCACACACTCACCCGCTGTCCCTGCTTTTAGGAAAGCCCACCATGGAGATGAGGGGAAGCCAGCCCAAATACTCTTCATTGTAGACCTTTGGAATATTGTACACCTGATGAATATGTTAATAGTCTTAAGAACTTACCTTTGGCTTTTTTTTTTTTTTTAAGATTTTATTTATTTATTTGACAGAGAGAGAGAGATCACAAGTAGGCAGAGAGGCAGGCAGAGAGAGAGGGGGGAAGCAGGCTCCCCGTGAGCAGAGAGCCGGATGTGGGGCTCGATCCCAGGACCCTGAGATTATGACCTGAGCCGAAGGCAGAGGCTTTAACCCACTGAGCCACCCAGGCGCCCTACCTTTGGCTTTTTTAATTTATCTGGACTGCCAGGTGTTTCCTTACATTTCAAACTACTAATGTCAAAAGTATTTAATCTGTTTTTATTTCTTTTTTTTTTCCCCCCCAAGAAAGAGAGCGTGCATGTGCACAGGAGAGGGAGAGAGAGAATCCTAAGCAGGCTTCACACTCAGCACAGAATTCAATGTGGGACTCAATCTCATGAGATCAAGACCTGAGCCAAAATCAAGAGTCAGATACTTCACTGACTGAGTCACCCAAGCGCCCCTGTTTTTATCTCTTAAACTTATGCAGGGAGGGGCGCCTGGGTGGCTCAGTCATTGAGCGTCTGCCTTCGGCTCAGGTCACAATCCCGGCGTCCTGGGATCGGGGATGGGGCCCCACATCGGGCTCCCTGCTCTGCAGGAAGCCTGCTTCTCCTGCTACCATTCCCTCTGTTTGTGTTCCCTCTCTCGCTGTGTTTCTCTCTGTCAAATAAATAAAAAAATCTTTAAAAAAAAAAAAAAAAACTTATGCAGGGATATTTCTTTCTTTCTTTTTTTTTTTTTTTTTGGTATATAAAATGAAATATATCTACATCAGATCCTTAACTCTAAGGATGAGTTACCTGGAGCTACAGGTTTTGCTTTTTTTCCTCTACATTTCTGCAATAATATTCCTTTTCAAATTAATTTTTAAAAATAAATAAAAAGCAACAAGGAGACAGACAACATTGAGATACCACTGTTTCTCTATCAGAATGGTCAAAATCTTATAGAGACATTCTTTATAAGAACTGGCAGCACCAAAAGCTGGCGAGGAGGTAGAACAGGAGCTCATTCTGGTGGGAAAGGAAGATGGTACATCCTTCTTAGAAGACAGGTTGGCAGTTTCGTACAAACTTAAACATTAGTCTTACCATTCAATCACAATCCCTGGTGTTTACCTAAAAGAGCCAAAAAACTTAATATCCACACAAAACCCATACACAGTTTATTCATAGTTGCAAAAACTTAGAAGCAACCAAGATGGCTAATTGAATTTCAATTTAAGGGGGGGGGGGGGGGCTACGCCTGGGTGGTTCCTTCAGTTAAGAGGTGAAGTGTCTTTCTTTGACTCAGGCCCTGATCCCAAACTCCCTGCTCAGCGAGGAGTCCACTTTTCACTCTCCCTCTGCCTCCTTCCCACTGCTTGTGCTCTGTCTCTGTCACTTTCTCTCAAATAAATAAACTCTTAAAAAAAGAAAGAGAAAGAAAGAAACCAAGCAAGCAAGCAAGCAAGCAAGAAAGATCTAGCTCCACAACATTCTTCAACTGATCTCTTTTAGTAACAAATGAGTTGTTTCATCCCATTGCTTAGTGGCTAAACATGTCAGTTTAAAATTAATATTAGCTTAAAATCAGAATATTTAAAATATTCTTCTCCTTTTCAAATTCTCTCACTAACAAACAAATGCAAGATAAGGAGAATGCTTATAAAAAGTCTTTAGGAGTTAAACTGCATCCCAGAAAGACCTATTTTTATTAAAGAAGGCTAGGAATCTTCATTTTTCTGTTAATTGATTGATTGATTGATTGATTGATTGATTAAAACAACCAAAACAAAATGAAAACTAGCTGAAAGGCTGTAAGATGTGAGTCCCTTATCATTCTGGCCAACGACAGTAGTGTGTCTACTAGGGAACATTGCACATGAAATCAGGTAATACAGTAAACATTGATTTGAGAAGATTATCAGTTTTCATGACCATTGCTCAACCAAATTTTGTCAGCTTTTCCTTTGGAGAAGAGTGAATTAATACCCTTGAATTGGATTTTTTTTCTTTTCCATCCAGGAGATAAAATGCTGACTTCTCATTCTGAAATTATATATATAAGAACAACTTGATTTTCCATTTCTTAACCCCCAGAATGCTTACACAAGAGAGGCATCGGGGGAGGGGAACTTAGATATATTCTCATTCATATTCTCTCTCCCTCCCCACATCTCAATCTCCCTCTCTCAGCCTCCATTCCCCCAACCATCTCTCATTATGACAAACTAGAAAAAAGTGATTTTCTTCCATCTGAGGCTTTGTTAACAATGATGACTAAGTACTGCCCATTTTCCTCATCTGCACTCAGCCTTTCCCTAATACCTAGCTACTCCTTTATAGATAAAAACTCTGTTTTTAGCCAAATATCCCAGACCTTCAATCACTTGGCCCCTTTAACTTTTCTCAGTCATAACCCATGGGTCATCAACTTAGGATTCCTGGCAACTCGGGAATGAAAAAGGTCCAACTTCCCATCCAACAGGAGTCAACTCACTTCTGCGTGGAAATGACCAAACCTAGGCTTAGAGAGAGCACACGTGTCAATGAATGAAACACCTTTCTAGGGGGTCACATCTTATTTAGGGAGCTTCACATGTCACCAATTGCTCTCATAGTTCTGTTCACATCTCTCTGGGCCACAGAAAACAAAAGGAACTTCATTTCCACCTATTAGCCCTTCATCCACTTAAATACTAGGTCTCCACATGCATTCTGCTATTTTAATTTATTTCAACTAAATACCCCAGGCTGTGTCCTCACTCTCACTAAGACTTCTGTGACTGGCATTAAAGACACAATGATATTCGAGAACAAGTGGCTTTACAATTACCTTCTTTTTAGTTTGAAGCAGTGTGGAACAAAACATATGGGATCTTCAATCAAATTCTGTCACATACAAACACCATATGAATTTCTAATCCTGAACCATGTCTTTTTAAGGCTCTAATACATGGTAAAGATCAAGTAAAACCTCATCTCTCCTCTCTTGGTATCAATCACCTCAAGGCATTCCATATTTATAAACTTCATTCTCTCCTGGGGCTTAAAAAATATTTTTTAAAACAATTACAGTATATTTAAATTTAGCCCATTTTGTCCCTCTCAAAGAGATTCTTAACATTTATTCAATTTCACATTTCAGAAGAAAATGAAAATTAACTAAATTGAATTATCCCTCATGATTATTTATACATGGGTTTTAATTTATATTACAACATTTACATTTGCTAAGTACAAAATAGAACTAGGTTGCAATTTTACACTTATACTCTACTCCACTGCCAAACTAAGTTCAGCTCAAATTATAATTGCATAGAAAACCCAAACATGTGATTCTGACTTTTATTACCATTTCAGCCCACTACGGAAATTATTTAACACGGTTTTGACAAGTTGGAAGAACCCTACCACATAATATTTAAGCCAATGTACAATCAAAAAAAAAATCTGATTTGAAAAGAATTTTCTTAATTCAATCTGCTTCAACACTGACTTACATGTTTCTGAAGAACTTTACCACTATATTAGCATAATCATCAATTAATACCAAGGCTCTTACTTCTCTCATAATCCATTCCTCCTCAAGGAATGGATCCTTGGATCCAATGGATCCTCAAGGAGTGATCATTCTGTCCAAAGAAGAATCAATCAAAATGACTGAAAGTTGGCTGCACACTAGTAATAAAAATTAGAGAAGCACTAAAAATAAATAAATAAATAAATAAATAAATAAATAAATAAATAAATAAATAAAAGCACCAAAGAAAATCAGAATTGATCTGGAATATCAGTAAAAAAGAAATTCAGAAATATTTTAGGTTCCAGTTAGGTATAAAGGAAAGAAATAACAATGAGTGCATTAAATGCTTTTGCCATGGGAAGGCTATGTTTCATATGGTTTATCTGCATCATCTCATTTAATTCTGAAAAACTCCTAAAATACAGGTACTGCAACTAGATCTTTTACAGAAAATGAGTCTCAAAGAATGACATAACATGCACAAGGTCACACAAAGAACAGTGGAGCATAGACTAAGTCATAGACCAGCAGCCTAAGAGTTAAAGCTTCATATACTGGGTTAAAGAGTGCCTCAATCCCCCCAAAATTCACGTCGACCTGAGCCTCAAGTCACCTTATTTAGAGACAGAATCTTTGCAAGTATTATTATTATTTTTATTAACATAGAATGTATTATTTGTTTCAGAGGTACAGGTCTGTGAATCATCAGGTGGTCTTTTTGTTTTTGTTTTTTTTTAATCATCAGTTTTACCCAATTTGCGGCACTCACCATAGCAGGTACCCTCCCCAATGTCCATCCCCCAGCCACCCCAACCCTCCTTCCCCCTCACACCCCAGTAACCCTCAGTCTGTTATTATTTAAGATCAGCTCATACTGGATCAGGGTGGGCCCTAAATCCAATGTAACCGGCATCCTTGAAGGAAAAGAGAGGACACTCAGATACACAGAGCAAAGAAAGACACATGAAGAGGGAGGCAGAATGTGGAATGGGGGCTACAAACCAGGGAATGCCAGCAACCGAGGAAGAAACAAGAAAGAGTTCTTCCGGAGAGCCTTCAAAGGAAGCATAGCTCTGCAGACAGATCTTAGACTTCTAGTTTCTGGAACTATGAGAGAATACATTTCTCTTGTTTTAAGCCTCCCATTTTGTGGTACTTTTGTTTTGGTAGTCCTTGGAAACCAATACACCCGGGAAGAGAATCTGTAATGATTCAATGCAGTATCGCATCCCAAAGAAAATCAGTGAACAGAGAGACAGTAATGGGAACCAGCATGTCGGAAGACCACCAGGTTAATATCACATAACAACCACTGGTGTATTCCTGGCCCCTCCCAACAGTCATTGGAAGCCCCAGCTTGCAGCCATGTCTATGATGAGCTCTGAGAGCATTGCACATAATAGGAAAACATAACATTTTTTCTTGATAGCAGGAACATCTGGTTATCCAAACACAAGAGATTCACAACAGAAGAGATTTGCAAAATACAGCCTCCCTAAGGTCTGAGAAGTGTTTAGATAAAACTTGATTATTTCATACCAACCTGCAAGTTTGATTCTGAGATCCCAGATTCATGTGCCTTAGGCAAAAGATTTCTAATTCTTCCATGTAAGCTCTCAGCTTGCTTTATCCTTTCATTTGTAGTCATCCCCCACCCGTGCATGCCAATTGTCAAGCCTGCATTCAATAAACATCATAAACAACAAACATCACAAAGAGCCTACTAGGTACCTAGCATTTTGCTCATTCTTAGAGACACTACAGTAAACATAACAAATACAGGCCCATTCCTCAGGGAGTTTATCCTTTAGCAAGAATGGGAGACACTCAACAAGTCATTTTAAGTGTGATGAGAATTACCAAGAAGACATGAAGGATGTTACAGGTAATATGAGATTAGTTTGGTCAGTCATGTGCAGCTCTACAGGCTGTGCACTGCACAAGGGCACCTGACCAAGGAACATGCAGGGGCTAAAATACAGCACTACAGCCTACCCAGAGAGTGTTATTATCTTTTTAGCACAAAAAAGCAATATGAACTACTACTGGCCCTGAAGCTGTAAAGGACAAGGGCCAGATCTTGCAAGCAGTATTAATGAAATTTGTATTTTATAGTAAGAGTAATGGGAATAACTGTAGAGTTTTTAAAGCATTAGAATCAGCTGTTTAAGGGAGCAGAGGCAGTAATTTACCCAACAAGATTTCATCACTTGTGTAATACTGAAATAATTCAAAGAAATATATAAATAATTGAAGCTAAGACCATCGGTAAAAATGCCATTTTGGCTCTTTACCAATTGATGTGCATTTAAAACCTTGATGAAAAATGTAGCTTTTTTTATTCTTTTACCTTCAGGAGGATTTCCATGGTCTATTAATCAGATGCTCTTGACTAAAGTGGGATCACAGGCCTTACTTAAACTCATCCTCCCTTTCCACATACCAAGTTCTTGCCTTCAAGAGAACCTAGTAAAATGCTGAAATGAAGACAGGTCTGTGCAGAAAGGGGATCTGTCCTCCCCCATCCACAAGACTGTGACGTTGGAAAATTAAACCTCCCGCTTCAAGCTCTATGAGTCCCATTTCCAGAATTTCAAGGACTATTACGGGGAGACAAATCTATATACCATGGGGATGCTCAGAGAAGCCATCATTTCAAGAGCAGAAACCAGAGCGAGGCCATCCCACCTCCACAATTATCTCCCTGTGAGTCAGTTTGCTCGGCGCGTTAGAACAGGTTCCCACTGCTCCAAACACGTGAGGCACATCTCCAAACCTGCCTCTGGTCAGATAAGCTTATGAAACCCCACAAACGACCCATCAAGCTTCAATTTCCGCATCTATCAAATAAGAGTGAACAGAGATGCGGACTGTCCTGAGGATGTACAAGCTAATACGTGTAAAGCACTCAGAGCCACGCCGGGCACATAGGAAGTTGTACGTAAGAGTTAGCTGCTACTATTATTTGCATTTCTGGAGCATCCTAACAGATTTCCATATATAAAACCCACTGAGAAGACACGCAGATAGATTAATCTGTCGAGCATTATGTACTCCAGTCTTTCCCAAACTTACCTGGTCACTGGATCCTTTCATGTCCCCATAAAACATTTCCTACCACTAGAGGAGCTCCAGTCCTACAGAGCTCCTGGTGGGATGTGGTGCTCTGAGACCCGTGACTCTGCCTTGTTTATTTCCGTGGCTCATCCAGTAACCCAGAAGGAGACTTTATTTATATTTTAACCATGAGATGGCGGAAGAAGAAAAGGCAGACATATATGAAAGCCACCTTTACATTTCCGGTTCCTCAACTGGTGAATTGTCCTTGATACTTCCGTTGGAATTCAATTCCTAAGTAATAAAAGGCCTCGGTCCAGGTGGTGTTTTTATGTGTTATTTATACATAAGAAATGGGCTGAAAGGTCAAGTGAAATGACAATAAAGGGCACCTTGCCAGACTCTGTGTCAAAAAGTCTACCTTGACCCCACAAGGATAATTATAAGCAACCCAGGCCAGTGAAAACATCATGCCCCAACACAGAGCTGGAAGAAAAACAGTGGGAAATTTGTTCATAGAATTACCACAACACAGCTTCTTTCTTTTCCTAGAGACCTAACCTAGAACACTAAGTAACACATCTTTAACAACCAGAACATATTGATTAGACTAAGAGTGACGAAGAGCCTTGATATCTTAAAGAAATAAAAATAGCTCACACTTACATAGTTGTAACTATCCTTCACGTATTAACACAATTACTTACCCTTTGAGGGAAATACTATTTTTAAAAAGAGATTTTATATTTAAGTAATCAATATACCCAACATGGGGCTCACACTCACAACCTGGGTATGAAGAGTCACATTTTCCACCAACTGAGCCAGCCAGGCACCCCAATACTTTTTGTTGAGGAAGGTATGCTCAAGATGGGTCTTGAACTCACAGCCCCAAGATCAAGAGTCTTGTGCTCTACAAACCAAGTCAGCCAGGTACCCCAAGGTAAACACTTTTATACCCATTTTTCAGAAGAGCAATTCAAGGCACTGAACATTAAGTACCTTACTCGAGATACACAACTAGTAAAAGAGGGATTCAAATCCAGAGTTTGGCTCCAGAGGTCATGCTATTAACTACTATTCCCATATATGATTATGATGAGGTATTTTCAGATTTTAAAAAGTTGTTCCTTACTTTATGACCTAGACTCTTAAAATGATTTCTGTCTACTTCTGACCCTGCAAAATTATTTAGATAAATATTAACCAAACCTCAGACATTAAAGAATCACCTTCAGAAGGTATCACACTTGAAAACCACCTGTTATTTATTTCATATATCTTTAAATAAATAAACACATTTTCAACATCCATAGGCTTTATGTGAAAGGAAATTTTATTTTCTTATTATAAGAGGAAAACCAGTATCATCCACTCTGAGTAAAAGGGAGCCTTAAAGAGAAACATAATGTCAATAAAAGAATGTTATTCATTTCTGGCTAAAAAATGTCATGGGCAGAGGGTCCAAGACTTAAGTTCTCTCTCTCGTTCTCTTTACTGAAAAGGTAGATCAGCAATTGCTAAAAGACAGTTAAGACTCACTGGCACCAAAACGAGACCACCTCTCAACATAATCACACCCACTGAGAGTGAATTGTAAGGGAGAGTGACCACCTTACCTTAATATTCACAGCCAGTTAGTGCTGACCTCCTCATGGATCCAGGGTGGTCCCACACTTTGGGGGAAAAAAAAACTGCTTCAAAGAGCATTAAGTACTAGAGATGTCACAAATACGGATTTATTTGCTAATAAATCAAGTAGGCTCTGTAAGTTTTGTACATAATGAGAAACCACAGAGACAAATGTAAAGTACTGCTTGTAGATACAATCAATCAGTGGTAAAACGATACGCTGACGGAAACCCAACCTGGCTGGCAGGGGCTCCTGCAGAAAGGGACTTGGGGTTCAGGCATGACCACCACAACAACCCCGGCCAAGAACGTGACACGGGTCCAAGAAGAGGGAAGGGTCGTAGGCTGCAATTATGACTTGTTAGGGACAAAAATCAAGGGAAGAAAGGGAGCCAAGTCTGTGCTGTGAACCAGCAAGACCACACCTGGTGCTCAGGAAACACCGGGGAATCCAGCACGGCCTTGCCACAACAGGCCATTACTGGTGGAGAAAGGTCTGCAAATGAAGCCACGGGAGGAATATTACCACCCTATTTAAAACCACGACCAAGTACCTCCAGTATACCTAACACCCCCTACTCGGTTCTAGTTTTTTTTCCATAGTGTTTTCACCTCCTAACATGCAACAATCATTGCTTTTACATGAATTCATTGTCTCTTTCTCTCTCTCCCCCCACAGGAACGATGATATTTGACTGTTTTGATCACTGATATCCAACTGTACAGAACATTGCCGGACCCATTAACAGATGCTCAGTAACCTGAATGAATCACTGAATAATTTCATAAGAATTGTGGATGCTTACAGCCAGGAAAGAGAAAGCTCCGATGAAATGCAATGCACTTTTTAAACATTCGAATGATTATTTAGATCTCACGGTGATGAAAAGTGCAGATTCTGGAAAGAAAGACACAGCTTTGAATCTCAGACCTGCCATGGATAAGCAGCTACACTCTGAGTATTTGGATGACCTCAATTTTCACAGAGATACCTAAAGAGACTGAGAACCCAGTCATCTGAGACCAGAGATTATATTACAATGGGAGGGTATCAGCACTTATTTCGCAGGATTACTGTGGCACTGAAGGAAGATAACGTGTGTAAAAGAGCTTTTAAAACTGCTGCTCTCAATGCCCCATTATCCGTTCTCATTTACGGTTTTTAGACTCTCAGTCACAACACTTACGGCAAATGGAACTCAGCGATGGCAGGAGCCACAGGTATGAACACCAAAGAGCCAGCTGGGTACAACTTCCTCCAAATCTGTGTTCAGCGCCTTGACATTAGTCACTTCTTATCCGCTTTGGTGGGAGTATTTACACAATGGAAATTGGCAAACGACAAATTAATGTTCCCTGCCCAGAGCAGGTGAACCATTAACCAGCACAAAGTGGATTACACTCAAGAGCAGAATTAAGAGCAACAGCATATAAGGACAAACTTAGAGGTGAGAGAGTTCTTCACTTTGGCACCATGGCAGGTGTAAACAAGAAACTGGACAACATCAAAGGTCAGGAGTCTGTGACATTTCCCACTGGACGCTAAGGGCAGGAATCCGAACAGCCCACATCTCCCCTTGCCCAGACGGCCACTGTAGCAACCTTGAGGTACAAGGTGGCTCCTCCCTTGCTTCCCTCAACCCTCGTGACTCCTAAATTCTAGAACACACCGTAAACTACATGAGGACTAATTTCCATGGTTCTGATCGCTAGAGCAAATGGGTCCATGCCTTCTTTTAAGTATGACGGGGTAGCTACTCCTTCTAAAACCTGAATTTCAAGTAAAAATGCAACAGTGGTACCTATCCCATAAGGAAAACCGCACTTCACAGTGTGTCCTTATCATTCCAGCCGCCAAGCAAAACAGTGAAATCAGTTTGTTCTTCAAGAGGATCCTGAAAATAACCGAGACAGCTTTAATTAATGATGTAATTAGCATGAGTTTTCGGAGATACCAAGATAATGGGTGGGCGGGACCTGGGTTATCATTGATGCCTTTCAATGTAGACAGTGAAAATAAGCCTCTGAGAGTGAACCTGTTAGTAAGGCATCGTCCTCCAACCTCTCTCTGCTTTGTTCATCTTTCTGCTCCACGTAACCAAAAATTCATTTCATACAGAATCCTCTCCCAAAATGACAAAAAAACCAGCCACCACACAGAAAACATGGACAGAAACATAATATTTTTATCAAGAATTCAATTTAATCCACATAGGATACTGGATAATTCTACTTCAAGTAACGGATACCTTTCCGTGCTACAAATTCAAAGGTGAAAAACTAAAACAGATCATCACAAACAAGATACCACAAACCACAAACCAGGAAGCCTCAGAGCAAATCATCCCAAAGGTAGTAGCTCAGGGTGAGAAGCTGGACATACCAAAAGGCTACAAAATGGGAGGAGGGCTGGGTCAGAAATCCTGGGTTCTAGTCCATTCTTTGAGGTACTAATGAATAGCTACTGACTTTGGTCAAGCAATTAGACAAGTGGTAGTTTCCTTCAATCAACAGAAGAAGAAGGGAAAAATACTTCTCTTATGTACCTCACACTTACACTAGAAGAACAAATCACTTAAAAAATGACAAGGTAAACTCCTTAAAAACAAACTCTGAATAACAAAAAAGTATATAGTACTTGTATCTAACACAGACATCAGGTTTTTCCAACTGCATTTTGGTCTTTCCTGTTAGCTTTTCTAAGTCACATGGACTCAGGGTATTTATCAAAAAGACCACTCATATTCTTGTGTTCTCTTTGACTTCAAGTTATACTACAGGGTAAAAAACAGGTGATGCATTTTTCCCCAGGACATATAAAAATCTGCCATTACACGTAGATTTGAACCCAATATGCATTGGACACGGCGAAAATCCCCACTTATATTTTCTTACAACTGATTTTTCATTGCACTGTAACTAGAGTAAGTATACATGTACTCTCATAGAAAAATTAAGCTCTATTTTAAAACACATTCTTGGGCACCTCGGTGGCTCAGTCAGTTAAGTGACTGCCTTTGGCTCAGGTAATGATCCTGGAGTCCCAGGATTGAGTCTGCATCGGGCCCCCTGCTCAGTGGAGAGTCTGCTTCTCCCCCTGACCTGCCCCTGCTCTCGTGTTCTCCCTCTCTCACTCTCACATAATAAATCGCTAAAAAAAAAAAAAAAAATTTAAAAATACATTCTCATTGGAATACCATAACATACAAAAATACCTGATCAAAATTTGAAGTGGCCAAATAATCCATAAAATAAACAAGAGAGAAATCAACAGATTGAGAAGCCAAGCATTTGGGAATAGAAAGAAACCTCATTAAATTATCTTTTTGTTGACACAAACCATTATAAACATTTCAAAAGATCTCACTATTTTTTTCCGCTAAGAATGACTCCAACTTTTAATCTAATTGGTTTGTCATTTTGTATGCTAATTTTCTCTTCCCTTTCTTTTCTTTTTTTTTTTTTTTAAAGATTTTATTTATTTGACAGCGAGAAACACAGCGAGAGAGGGAACACAAGCAGAGGGAATGGTAGGGAGAGAAGCAGGCTTCCTGCCGAGCAAGGAGCCCGATGCGGGGCTCGATCCCAGAACCCTGGGATCATGACCTGAGCCAGAGGCAGATGCTTAACTGACTGAGCCACCCAGGCACCCCTCCTTTTTCTTAAAACAACTCAAAGCTCCTATTGGACACCTGTGGATTACACTCTATTCCAATGACTTCATTATATTGTTCAAGGAGGAAGTATTTCAGACATCCTGATCCTAAATTGTATGTGGCAAATAAAGACATCAGAATTGCAACTTGTATTTAGCCCAAATTCCAAGAGAATGCTTGAGTTCACACTGACCAGAAGATGGACATTTCTTCTCACTTCCGCTAGTCTTTCAAATGCATATTTACAGGTAATGATTTGGAATAGTCAGGAAAAACAACTTTCTCTATAGATGTCATAAAAATAATCTAGGGGCCAAGGACAGACTGTCCCAAGATGGGTCATCTTGGGGCGCCTGGGTGGCTCAGTGGGTTAAAGCCTCTGCCTTCGGCTCAGGTCATGATCTCAGGGTCCTGGGATGGAGCCCCGCATCAGGCTCTCTGCTCAGTGGGGAGTCTGCTTCCCCATCTCTCTCTGCCAGCCTCTCTGCCTACTTGTGATCTCTCTCCCTCTGTCAAATAAATAAATAAAACCTTTAAAAAAAAAAAAAAAAAGATGGGTCACCTTGGGGAAGACTGAGTTTAAAAAAAATCGAAACCCAGTTGATTCAGGAAAAGCTCTTTAAAAAAGAATTGAGATAATCTGCTCCAGGAAGAGAGCTATCACCATAGATAATTGCATCTTCCTAAAAACTAGGGACGGCAGACAAGGAGGAAGCAAGCAAGGCCTGTTTGATCAAAGTCCTCTATGTCCCACTGTTTCTGAGTGGCCCACAAACATCTGTTTACCAAACACTGACTCTTTTTCATCTTCCTGTGAATTGCATTCCTTCCCTTTGAAGTCCCCTACCAGACCCCTACCCCTTTCTCCTTAGGTCAGAATGACATTTATACCTCATTATGTCTGACTGTTTAGAGAGTCTCTGTGTCTGTGTGGATTCCCTGTATGGACACACACTATTAAATTTGATTTTCTCCTGTTAATCGGTCTCATGTCAATCTGATTCTCAGTCCAGCTACCAAGACCTCGAGGGGCAGGATATTTTTGCTCTCTGACAGTACATTACCAATATAATGTCTGATTATGCCTTCTAGGATGTCTAATAAGGTACTAATTTACCCTAAAACACTAGGGCTCTTGATAGTAAAATTTATAAGCCAGGATCTAAGTGGGAATAAAGGAGAGGAGGAAAATCACATTCATAGTTTTATTATCGACTGTTGCTTTGTAGAATAAGAGGTTCAGGATTTGCTGCCTCATAAAGCTAAGATAATAAATTATGTTCTCTAAAACAGGTTCTCTCCTATGGTAGCACATGCCTTGTGTGCTATTCCACAGGCTCCTTCTTCAGAACCTAATCTTTCCCCTTCAGGACTACCCTCAGCAGACATATGCCATCTAGACAGGAGTGTGCTCCTGGCATCCCTGTATCCCTCCCAGTCGGCGAAAGCTGATTGGCTCAGGAATAGACATCGGAGCGAAGCTCTACCAATCAAATTCTCTCTTTGAGGGGAACCCCAACAAAGAGCCTCCATGTGACTAAAACTGTACATTGATAAATTAGAGAGCTGTAGGGATCCCGAATACCACCTTGTCAATGGAAAATCAGAAAAAGATTGTCTGCAGAGAAAGTCATTCAAAGCAAAACAGAGATGAAGTACCAGTCCTCGCAACTTTCTACTCCAGTTCCAGACCCTTCGTGAGGCCCTATTCAATCCATCTTACCCTGGGGTTTCAGGAGACATTCCTTTTCCATAGAATAAATTCCCCTTCCTACTGTGCTACCTGTTACTTGCAACCAAGTACCTGATCCATAATTAAGTTTAGGATCAGGCTTGGGGCCATATTATTCTATATACCAGTCATCATTTAGTTAACATTTCTTTTTTTTTTTTTAAGATTTTATTTATTTATTTAACAGAGAGAGATCACAAGTAGACAGAGAGGCAGTTGGTGGTGGGGGAAGCAGGCTCCCCACTGAGCAGAGAGCCCGATGCAGGGCTTGATCCCAGGACCCTGAGATCATGACCTGAGCTGAAGGCAGAGGCTTTAACCCGCTGAGCCACCCAGGTGCCCCAACATTTTGATCTTTCAGCATTTTAATATTCTGAGGTATGGATGATATGAAAGATGATACAATCACACCTGCCTCCAAGTAGCACCTAACCAAATATTCCACTGAAAACTGGGCACCCAGAAAAGGTTCTATGTATGCATCTCTCAGTACTAGTTGTGCTGTTCAAGTAAGTATGACTCAGTGCAGTTACAAACACCACGCACATTCCCCAGAGTCCAGAGAGAATGAACAAATGGTTGATATGTAAGTTCTCTGCTTCCGTGTAACAAATAACTCAAAGCCTCAAACAACAATAGGGTTTATCATCTCGCAGGGTTTCTGCGGGTCAGAAATTTGGAAGTAGGTTAGGGAGGTGGTTCTGGCCCATGGTCTCTCAAGCCGCTGCAGTCAAGTAGTTGGCCTGGGCTCCAGGCTTGATCGAGTCTAGAGCATCTGTAGCTGTTGGCAAGAGACCGAGGTTCCCCACCATGTGGCCCATTCCAGAAGGCTGCCTGCCTATCCTAATACAGCAGCCGGCTTTCCCCAGAGAAAGTAATCAAAAAAGACAAAGTGGGGGCACCTGGGTGGCTCAGTCCATTAAGCGATCAGCTCTTGATTTCAGCTCAGGTCTTGATTTCAAGGTTGTGAGTTCAAGCCCCCACCAAAATAAATAGAAAGATGATAGATAGGCTGATAAATAAATACATACATACATACATACATAGGTAGATAGGTAAATAGGTAAATAGATAAATAAGAAAATGCATACATATATAAATACATACATACATACATAAATACATACATACATAGGCAGATAATACGTAAATCAATAAATACATACATACATAGATAAATACATGCATAAATAGATAAATACATACATATATACATGCATAGATAAATAAATAAATATACACATAGATAAATAAATAGATACATACATATACACACAGATAGATAGATAGATAGATAAAAGGCAAAGCGGAAGTCCCTATGTCCTTTAAGACCTACCTTTGGGAGTGACACACTGTCACTTCTACGGAATCCTATTGGCTCAAATGCCAGTCCTACCCGGTGTGAGAGGGCACTATTACGAGGGCATAAATACAAGGAGGTGAGAATTGCTGAGCTAGGGAGGGCGTCCTGAAGGAGAGCAACCATAACAGGTCATATCAGAATATATACGCATTGAAACTCTTAAATTAATACCAAATATAGTGCTTGGAATAAAGGAAGAAAGGAGGAAGACATCTTGGATGAGTGTGTGTTTATTAGCTATTTATGATAGTGAAGAAAATTAATGGGGTATAAAACATGCTCCTACTCCTTCCAAGAGTTGAGTCTAGGCAAGAAGCTGGGACGTGCACGTGGAGTAATTAGAAAGCAGTGAGGGTGACAATCTGATTCTAAATGCAATACAGGTTCAGAAAAGGAAGAAGCAATAGGGTGGATGAATTAAGGAAAGCCTTTTTCCAAAAAAAGGCTTAGCTTAAGTTAGTATCTTTTTTTTTTTTTTTTTTTTTTTTGAGAGAGAGAGAGAGAGAGAGCAAGAGCACACATGCACACAGGAGCAAGGGTTGGGGGAGCCAAAGGGAAGAGAGAATCTTAAGTAGGTGCCATAACCAGCATGGAGCCCAAAGCGGGGCTCCATCTCACCGCCCTGAGGTCATGACCTGAGCCAAAATCAAGAGTCAGCCACTTAATCGACTGTGCCTCCCAGGCGCCCTTAAGTTAGCATCTTTAACCACTTATTTTATAGACTACAGGTAGGACTTCTTCCAAATGTTCACTTGATGTTAAGGAAGTGATTTATTGGATCTAATGGATCAGTGAGTGTAAGCAAAAGGTTTGCCACCTCTTTGGGGGTTGGGCCTCCAAGATTTCTGTCGGGTGATGATCTCAGGGTCAGGTCATGATCTCAGTGTCATGGGACTGAGTCCCTCCTCCTCCACCCCAGCCCCTACTCCCACCCCCCGAGCTCAAAGCAGAGTCTGCCTGTCGCCCTTCCTCTGCTTCTCCCCATGCCCCTGCACTATAGCTCTCCTCTCTCTCAAATACAGAAAAATCTTTAAAAAAAAAAAAAGATTGCAACCTAATTATACGACCAAGTCCCTCTTCTTGTTGGTTACTTTTTTTTTTTTTTTTAAGATTTTATCTATTTATTTGACTGAGGGAGAGGGAGAAGCAGACTTCCCACTGATGCGAGGCTAGATCCCAGGACCCCGAGATCATGACCTGAGCTCATGCAGAAGCTTAACCAACTGATCCACCCAGTCACCCCCTGGGCTCCTTTATTGATGCTAGATTGCAGGGCAGAGAGAAAAGATTTTTTTTAAAAAAGGAAGTCATGGGTATCCCAACAGGGAACATCAAAATTATCTTATAAGCAAATACCAATAAGGAATGTGCACCAATTTGATCTGCATTCTGCGAGTATTTATGTAACACCAGCTATCACAGGCTAGTCGCTGCTGGGTACTAGACACATGGTGAGAACAAGACACCTACCAGTCCTGCCACCTACAGTGTTTCGGTTTATCAGGAAAGAGAAAAATAATGTTTCTTTCAATTCTCATAGAGGAATGATAAGTGCTACTATGACAAGGAAAGCAAAAGGAACTATTAGATCACAGAGGAGAAATGATATTTCCCTAAATCTAGGATATGGGCAAAGGACACCCCAATTAAATGACAATGAAGCAAAAATCTGAAGAATATATAGGAGTTAGCCGGAAAAAAAATAAGCAAGAACGAATATTCTACGTAGACACAAATACATGTTTTCAGGCCTAAAGCTGGAGGACAAGATGGATTTAAGGAACTGAAAGTGTAAGGACTAGAATGTACAGGGAAAGGGGGCAAGGGAAATGGGAGAGAGGAATGTTTTGGCTGATGGAATTCCCTGCAGCAAATCCCAGCAAGGGATGGAGTCTGTTTCCTCACCCCTAGAATTCTGGCTGGCCTGGAACTTGCTTTCAGACCAATTAAATATGATGACAGTGACCTCTCCATCTTGGGCATCAAGGGACCTTGCCTGTCCACCTTTGCTCTCTTGAAATGCCATCCTAAAACCACCAGATGTGGAAGCCAATCTAGCCTAATGGAGGACAAAAGCCCACGTGGAAGAAAACCAACATGGCCCAGAGGGCAGCCAGAACCAAAGGCCAGACGCATAAGAGAGACCACCTTGGACCTTCTGACCCAGTCACCCTCCCAGCTGGACACAACAGATGAGGGAGCCCATGTGAAACCCAGCCCAAGAATTATCTGGCTAACCCAAAACATCATGAGAAATAACAGATTAGGGGCATCTGGGTGGCTCAGTCCGTTAAGCATCTGCCTTCAGCTCAGGTCATGATTCCAGGGCCCTGGGATGGAGCCCCGCATGGGGGCCTCCCTGCTCAGCAGGGAGCCTGCATCTCCCTCTCCCACTGCCTGCCACGCTCCCTGCTTGTGCTCTCTCTCTCTCTCTCTCTCTCTCTGTCAAATAAATAAAAAAGATCTTTTTAAAAAAAAAAAGAGGAAAGAACAGGGGCGCCTGGGTGGCTCAGTGGTTTAAAGCCTCTGCCTTCGGCTCAGGTCATGATCTCAGGGTCCTGGGATCAAGCCCCACATTGGGTGCTCTGCTCAGCAGGGAGTCTGCTTCCCCCTCTCCTTCTGCCTGCCTCTCTGTCTATGTGATCCCTCTCTTTCTGTCAAATAAATAAAATTTAAAAAAAAAAAGAACAGATAATTGGCTGTTTTTTTTAAGCCACTAAACTGTGGCATCTTTGTTAGGTAGCAAACAGAAACAGGCTAGGTCATGGGGTTCCAGGTTAAGGACACTGACCCTCATCCTGAGATCAATGGACACCCATGGAAGGGTTTTATGAATGAAATAACCTAATCCTAATCCATGAATACCACAGCAATAGCACCTAGGCCAACAAGCTGTCCAAAAGCCTAAAAAATCTTATAAACATGGTGGCAGAAAGGGGATGGATTAAGAAATACAAAATGAAGGGCACCTGGGTGGCTCAGTTGGTTGAGTCTCTGCCTTTGGCTCAGGTCACGGTCTCAGGATCCTGGGATGTGTCCCACCTCAGGCTCCCTGCTCAGGGGGTAGTCTGCTTCTCCTTCTCCCTCTGCTCTGCCCCTGGCTTGTGCTCTACTCTCTCTCACTCACTCTCTCTCTCTCAAATAAACAAATAAATAAGTAAAATCTTTTTTAAAAAAAATACAAAACGAAAATGGCAAAATCAAAATGCACTCATGTTTCATTAGATGCCTGCAAATCAATTCTCATGTAGTTACCTACATTATTTTTCATCTGGAAATATTTAATTCAAATGTCTGAATTAAAAATCAGACAGTTTTATCTGCCTGATTAGTCACAGAGGGGGGACTCTCCAAAATACCTTTCTCCCTCCCCGTCTTTAAAAGGCAACGATGGAAACAGAAGCACTCACAAGCAAGTAGCAAGAAACAGATCAAGAGGCTCACCGCAACAATGGGCTGACAGCAAGGAAGAAATCATATTTGCCTTGTAAGCCAAAGATAAAATAAAGAAAATTCAGCAAAATTTCAGTGAAGCTACTTTTATTAAAACAAAAAAATTGTCTCTACCTAATTTTCTCTAGATAGTATCTTTCTTCCTGAGGATGGGCAAGTTTCTACAGCTTCCCAAAAACCACAGCCCATGCCGTGGCTAGAACAGTGAGAGACTCTCATCAGGAAAATCCACTAGCAAAAGGGAGGAAGACCTGTGTTCTGGAATCTAAATTCCAATAACCAGTTATTACTACTGTTCGAGATTTCCAAGAGCTGTCAAAAGATCAGCAAGCCAGACAAATACCCTGAAAATGTTTTCAACCAATCTGCAGCCCCCAGTGTGCCCCTCCTTGTCACATCTCCCTTGCCCTTTTCCCTCAAATTTCAAAGACCTGCTGGCTTTGTCCGTTTTGAATGGCAGTGTGCAGTGTCCAACTAAGGAAACCCCCTCCTACCCCAGCTGGCTCACCAGGAAATTGTTTGGAAGTCAGCTTCTTCCTGGAGGTAGCCGACTGCCCACAGTGGGAGAGAGGGAGGTTGTCTGCATCTGAGAGCACCCCCCTGGCTAGCCGATTTGTGCCCAATTCACGGGGTCTGACCACATGGCCACAGGCAGTCTTTGTAGCGTGAGGCACCTGTGTACATTCTGTGTGCTTGCTTTGGGTAATTATGAACCACAACTCACTCTCCCTTTCCTGCTAAAGAGAATTTTTAAACTGTACGTTTTTGTGGTTTTGCTGTTGTTGTTTTAAAGATTTTACTCACCTACTTGGCAGAGAGAGAGAGAGAGAGAGAGGGCGAGAAAAGGAGCACAAGCAGGGAGAGTGGGAGAGGGAAAAGCACGTTTCCCACCGAGCAAGGAACCCAATGTGGGGCTCGATCCCAGGACCCTTGGATCATGACCTGAACCGAAGGCAGATGCCTAATGACTAAGCCACCCACACACCCCAAAGCCAGACATCTTGTTTTATTTTATTATTTATTTCTAAACTTCTGACAAATGAGGGAGCTATGGCAAAGGGTGATGTTTTATTTAAAGAAGGGAGAGGAGACAAATAATTAAACTACCTCAAAATCAAATAAGACTTTTACCTAAAGGACACTCTTCTGATTACTTTAGCTCAAAGAGTTACAAATAGGTTCAGTCAGGCTATCAGTCAATTCAGGGAAACACACACACACACACCAAAAAAGGGGCAATTTTTCTATCTTTTATTTAATTTTATTTAATGTATTCAGTGCTTTGGTTTTTTTCATTTTGTTTTATTTCTTACAAAAAGAGCTGCTGTCAGAAGCAAAAGAATACAGACTGAAATAATATTCTTCCAACGACGAAACGTTTAACCAGATACCCTGACCTCAAGAGTATATTCCATATTTTTAAAAAGCTGTGTATTTCACATTAAGTGTCAGTACCATCGCCCTTCCTCTCAAGTTCGAACACATACAAGGCAAACAAACTTCTGGCTATTGAGAATTTTTTTCAATTACTCAGGTTACAAATAAAAATAGAGCTGCCGTGAGGAAAAAATGAACGATTTCTTTCAATGTAGCTTAGTTAACTTAAGTATGACTCGGAGGGGACATTCTGAAGCATGCCTCTTTAACAAAGGCTCTGTTCTCACTGCCTCAGGTGCCAACTACACAGACGCTGGCGGTGCACAAGATGACCAACCTCTGGATGTCCCCCCTTCAGTCTTCTGACGACACTGTTCACAAGACAATCTCCCCACGAGTCAAATTCACTGAGACCTTTTCCTCTTCTGCATTGAGACAGGACAATTTGAAGGCCAGAAAGAAAGAAATTCGAGTCACCAGCATGCACCCCTTTGAGTGTAGATGGCTTCTAATGAACAGAGGTGGACATCCTAATTATCTAGGGCCCGAGCATGTACTTGTTCCTTGGGGTAACAGTGACATGAGAGTTATTTATAGTTTTCCTAAGACTCATTAAACATTTCCTGAAATGAGACCATGTCACAGAAATCATTCTACCGTGGCAGGCGGCAGGAGAGGCGGGGGGATGGGGGGGAGCGTGGGACACGGGATGGGACAGTCCTCAAAGGCAAGAATAAGGTTCCACCTGCTGTCTTTGTAGGGGAGGGCCCAGCATGTTTTTTACTGAGGATGCAATCATGTAGGTAAACAGTAAGAATGCTCTTCTAATGTTATATCCTGTCCTGTTTAACTCATTAGTTTAAAGGGACCCTAAGCCGCTAAAGTAAACACTAGCATTAGTAATTCTTTTGTGAGCGCCCCTCAAATCATTTCATTGTGGCTATGTAGCTAAAGAGAAAAATATAAACCAGTCTGCTAATGCTTTAAACTAACACACATCACACATCTAGTGGTGTACTCACATCATCAATGGAATACACTCTTTTGAACCTGTGGCCCCACAGCTGGACATTAAGTCTTTTTATTTATTTCCCTTTTGTTAAATTGACTTTTGCAAGTCCTCCAGATTTCCACGTCTGTTATTATGGGCAGGAAAACCAATGTAATAGCAAACTGCATAATTTTTATTATTAAAAAAACATACAATGTTTTACCACCAAGATCATTATTTCCTACTCTTTGATGTTGACAAGGGAGGTAGGGGTATATCAATAACCAAAGAGATCACCAGTGCTAATTCTGGACAAATTATAAAGAGTTAAATGTAGACAGCTATAAATGATCTTGAATTACTCACAAACAGACTTGATAACAAAAATTATCCCAAAGAAACACTGTCAAATGTTCGTAAAGATGGTTCATTTTATAACTTCAGAGAAAATATTTCACAGATGAATGTTAAATTATGGGCTCTTCTGAATTATTCAGTAGGAGTGACACAGGCAACATAAAATACCATCTCCTACATCCCCATCACTCAGACAGTGTCTGATCTTCTACGGAATGTGTCCTCTATACCTAAGACCCTAGAGCAATAAAAGGGTGATTGATTTGGGGAGTAAAAAAGACTTAAGCAGGCACGGTATCAAGCAGTTTGGGCCTAATGAGGATTTGGAAACAAAACTGACATTCCTCATATTCTTTGAACATTAGTAAGCATATTGTGGCCACTTGATAAATGGTCCTTTATAATATTACTAAGTTTCTGGATCATTTTGCAATCTCTGGAGATAAAGGTAGAATAAAATGAGAAAGAGGAATCTTAAGAGATGAAAATGTAAAGATCACGGGAGAATCTTGAAGCATGGGGTGGGAGAGGCTGCAAATTTTCTTAATGATGTCTGTCCTACCTCTATGTCCCTTAGTAAGAGACCTTCCTCATCACTGGCAACCAGATGCGAGGACCTGGGTTAGGCAACCAGCAGGGAAGGAAGGTCTTAAAACACCACAGTACATTCAAGAAGTTCTCCAAACCTCTTATCTCTTTACCCCAAGCAAAGCAGGGCCCACAAAGAAAGCAACCCGAGGAATGGCCACTCAAAGAATTTACTATTCACACCATGCTTCCACAAGGAATTAGAGAAGTCCACAGTTTCTGTACTTTTAAGATTGTTTCCTCATCTTTAAAAAGGTGACATTTTTATTTTTATTGGAAATTATGAAAAAATTTACAATTATGAATTGTAAAACAATACAATGCAGACGATTTATGACACTGCCCAACCCAGAGACAACTTGCCACGTATTAACCATGACTTAATTTGTTCACAGCACATTTCAGCAGATCTTCCAACACCTCACAAACTCCAAACCTGAAACAGCCTCCTCTTACTCCAAAACCCAATGATTAGAAAAAAAATCTAAGTACCACGGTTCTTCTAGCAACTGACGCCATCTTTTGCCTCTTCTCCCCACTACAGTTCCCCCAACAAAACATGTGCAATTGGTCATGAGAACAGATCCAAGAGAAATAATTTTAATGGAAGCAAGTCACAGAGAATTGGAATTCTACTGCCCTTAGTCTAAACCAAGATGGTTCACTGACAGAGAATTTCGCCAACTTGCTCCAAAGCACACTTTCTCAACCTTGGCGTGGTTTACATTTGTGGGTGAGTAATTCTTTGTTGGGGGCAGCTGTGCTGTCTATTGTAGGGTGTTTAAGCGGAATCCCTGGCCCCTCCCCTCTAGATGTCAACAGCACCCTCCCAGTTGTGACAGCCGCAAATGTCCAGACATTGCCAGATGTCCCCTGCGGACAACACCAACCCTACAGAGAACCACTGCTATGCTAATACCACTGAAATGGGAACCATGGCTCAGAAGTCCTTGGGTGTGTCTTCTCTCCCAAGTGAATAAAATAACCTCTTCAGAAATAAAAAAGTGTTTCCCAATGGCTTTGGGGAATTAAAGGAAGATTAACTTTCTTAGAAAATGCCACTTTTTTTTTTTAAAGATTGATTGATTGATTGATTGATTGATTTGACAGAGAGAGAGAGAGAGAGAGAGAGATCACAGGTAGACAGAGAGGCAGACACAGAGAGAGGAAGAAGCAGGCTCCCTGCTGACCAAGGAGCCCATATGGGACTCGATCCCAGGACCCTGAGATCATGACCCGAGCCGAAGGCAGAGGCTTAACCCACTGAGCCACCCAGGCACCCCAGAAAATGCCGCTCTATAGGGGAGAGAAAACAACTTTCCTTCTACCCTTCTTGGTTCTTGGCTGGGGCTCTGTAACAAAACATCAACAAAAGAAACACACTCAGACTTACTTAATGTAACTTCTGCATGACCACCCATAGTCTTCACAGGGAAATATGACCAAGAAGTGGTCAAACCTGAGCATTTCTTACTCTGGGTTTGATGAAGAGTTGAAAGTTGCGGGCAAATGCGACAGAATACAAGCTAAGGGTGGTAAACTGGGGGAAACTTAACAAGGTCTATTAATATGAATTCCTCCTACGTCCCCTTTCCTTTCTTCCAGGTATAGGAAGGGCATCTGTTACATGAACGTTGTTATCAACTGTATCAAGGGAAAATCACCAAGTCCCTCCTGTGCCTGCCATTTCTCAAACTCCTTCAATTCAAAATATGCACTATGCCAAGGTCCTATTTTGGGGTAGTGTGTCCTGAAGTCCAACACCCTCCTCACCTGTAGCTAGGAGCCTCACCACTCAGCATGTTGCTATATACACAGTACAGTCTGTGACAAGTGCGACTTTCACAAATGGTTGATCCCATCTGTAGGAAAGACAGGAAGAAAACCAGCAAAAGGAATAATCCTGATACCCGAGAAATGCTCACTTTAAAAACAAAAATATTCCCTACAGGGGATGACCTGCCATTCATTACATGCAGTAGCCAGAGAGCCATAAATGAGCAAATAATAATTGAGGACACTTTATCCATGTTCCAGAGAACTCTGTTATCTTTTAAAAGCCCTCAAACAGACAGATGATCATTCTAGAGTCTGAACATAATTTGTGTTGTCCCCAAGCCCCATGAGGCCAGAAAGAACATTTGGCATGATCCTAACTCTAATATAATAGGGTTGGCTTCTCTTCTCCTTTTGGTCTTTAATTGCCATTATTAAATGTGAGGTCAAAGTTATAATTATTACTGTCACTTTCTGATTTTACAGTTAATTATATGATAGAGAATGCTAGCAAGTACTTCACTTTCCCATCCATAGAATGGGAATGATTACAGCACACGTATCCTGCAGCATTGTTATGACGACCCAATTAGTTCATACTTGTAAAATGATCACAATATTGTTGGCACATATCAAGTCCTAATATGTGCTTGTTAAATAAAATTAATTTTGCTCTATTATTTGAACAAGAAATCATGTTTATGCTCTCATTCTTTATATCAAATAGGCTATATATTTGTGCTGTTGTGGTTTTCTTTTAGTGGGAGGAGACGCAGAAACAATCTTGTGAAATGTACCGTTCTGGGCATTAGGATGGCTTGGTGGGTTGAGCATCCGACTCTTGATTTCGGCTCAGGTCATGGTCTTGGTGTCTTGGGATAGAACCCTGAGTCAGGCTCCTTACTCAGCAGGGGGTCTGTTTGAGCTTCCCCCTCTCCCTCTGTTCCTGCCCCCACCCCCCACCCCCCCATGTGCTCATAGCTCTGTCTCTGGAAGAAAGAAAGAGAGAGAGAGAGAGAGAGAGAGAGAGA
>CM053603.1:26391223-26426167 GCA_028646535.1 Procyon lotor
ATTACACACACACTGGAGACTTCACCAGCAAGAGGAGGACACAGAAACCTAGGCTCCTCAGGATCCAGTCACTGTTGACATTCCGTTGCCAGAACAAGGCAAACTCTGCCTGTGTCAGGAGCTCAGCAGCGAAACCAGCCCTACAGGTGTATCCAGGGAGGCAGGTTTACAGTGAGTGGCACATTCTTTCCTTCTGGGAACAAATGAAGGATTGTCTCCATGAGGTGCTGGGCCCACAGGGCCAGAGAAGCGTCTCTCACACAACCATCTCAACACAGAAACACCTCAGCTAGCGGCTGCTCTGTAACACCTGAAGTAAAATGGCTTTGAATGTTAACCAGGAAAAGAAAGAGGTAGAGGTAGATAATGTTACAGTAACATTTATCTAGAAAAACAACGTTCATTTGGTAAGACTTAAGGACAGCAAGAATCTTTAAGAAAGATACAAGGAATAAATATTTGTGGCTACCAAAGCCGACTGCTACCTTTTCAAAGGACTTTTGGACCAATTTTAAAGCTTCATCTTGGCTGTGTGAACTGCTATCCCCTTTCTGAAATGATAGAGTCCCAGTGGTCGCTATAATATTAAATAAAATGACTTCATTTCCTCCAGAGAAATAGTTTTACCTCAACCCCCACACTCTGGCACTCAACTACACAGGACTCCAATATCAGGGGGCAAAAAGTCAGGCCTAATAGGCCTGGATCGTTCTCAGATTAACAACCTTGGGGGAATAATCCTATAAGAAAATATTTTCAAGATTTGGGGTAATAACATTTTTGGACCAGATGAAATTTGTTAGAGTTTGCACTTTTGTTTCTAAAAACTTCTGAAGTCATTTGTTTCCCACAGTTTTTCTCAGAAGCTACTTTGTGGGAAAGAAAGCCAGTTCCTAGGCAGCAAGCCAGCTCAAACCGGGTTGCCCTGAAAGAAAGCCAGCCCCCGCCGAGCTGGGCTAAATGGCCAGCTCTCACCAAGGTGGTTAATTTTTTACCTAGATAGAGCCAGAGGTATGGACATAGAAAACGTTTATGATACAGCATATCCTGCAACAAGCAAGACACACAGAGAGCGTGGATGCCAGGATCCCAGTTCCATTGCTTCAAATTACATAGGAAGAGTTAGGCCAAGCTTGACATGGTTGTCCAGAGAGAGAAGACTGGGGGGAGGGGTGCCTGGTTTGGAGGACCCGTGGGAACATGGCAATATTGGGATGAAGGACACCGATTTTGGAACTGAACTGCCTCCCATCCGAACCCCAGCCTTGCCACTTACTACCTGAGGAAGCAGCATTAGTCACGCCACTTAAAACACTCTCTACCTCAGTGTCTTCACCTGCACCTCAGAGCAACGGCCCACAGGACTAACGAATGGATACACGCCACGTACTCCAAGGAAGTGCAGTTCTCATGTTTCATTTCCTAACATTTGTCATTTTTAACATAACCCTTGTAATGAATGCTAGCACCGCTGCCTCCATGGAGAGATGAAAACACAGAGTCCTGGAGAAATGAAGGACCTTGCCCCAAACTGGACAACTAAAAAGAAACGAGAGGGGTGCCCTGGCTGGCTTGGTCGGAGGAGTGTGCAACTCTTGACCTCAGGGGTCATGAGTTCCAACCCCATGTTGGGCGTAGAGATTAGTTAAAAAAAATAGATCGATAGTTAGATAGATAGATAATTTAAAAATCTGTAACTAAAAAGAAACTATACCGATGGACACACACCTGTCTGTGAACGCAAGAGCCCAGCCCTGGGAACCTCCCTCTCTTGTCTGGCCCTCCTTTCCTTTGTTCTCTCAAAAGAAGAGAGGTGGGAAAGGTCAAGAAAACGTATTATGGATACACTTTATTAAACGAATCAAAGAGACTTTCATAACAAAATTCAAGTCAAACTCTGGGGAGCTGCAGGCTGGGGGCTCCCCCACCCCTCCGCTCCTGGCCTGGCAGATTCCCCGGGAGGTTGGAGAGGGGTCTGGCTGGTCAAGACACAGGAAGCAGAGTGAGGCCACGCTCAGAATGGAGCAACCAACAAAGCCATGAGGTGGGGGGGGGGAGCCGGGTGGGGCAGGTCCGGGGTCTTTGGGGGTGTCTCGTAGAGCTCAGGAGGGCTGGTATGAGAAATCCGGGTGTCCCAGAGGAAATGCAAACAGCCCCTCTATTGACAGGCTCACGATGTCCCTGAAAAGAAATCCCGATTTGGGGGGGGGTGGTCTTGGCTTCCTGGGCATTGCTTTTTTCATTTCTGGGACTGCGCCGGTGCCCTTGCGAATATCAGAGTGACAACCACGGGTCTTTGAAAACGCCACCCTCGGTCACCCTGCATGGCGGAAAAGGAAACATCAATGGCTGCCGTCACAATATTTACCCCTGCTGGAGTGTTCTGTTTGTTTTCCGTGGAGGATGCAGCGGGCTGACAAAGGAAAAACAAAACTCCTCCGTGTCAAAACACGAGCCGCGGATGATTTCCTTTCCTTCTCCCCTGCCCTCGTGTCAACTGCTCACAAAGCCAGAGCAGCCCTGGGCCGGAGGAGTGTTTACGGTCCCGCTGAGCCGTCAACATGCCACCCCTCCAACCAGCACACCGAGCCACCCGCACAACAGACCAGCGAGGTAGCTCCGGAAAGGAGATAGAGGGTTTTGATGCCGGACGCTCTAAGCCAAGTATCTTTGTTTCCCCTAAAAAAAGATAAACAAAAATAAATATAGGAGTGCTCCAAAGCCAGAACGCCAGCCACTTCTTCCTATGACTCACGGAAACCTCGTAACTTCTTTTGTTATGGAAACTATGGGCTTCTTGGTGGATTGACTCATAGGCTCTTCAGAGCAGCTCTGTGAGGAATTTCCAATGATTCCCATTTTGCAGAAGAGGAGACTGAGACTCACAGAGACCAAAGAGCTGTGTAAATTCACACAGTTCGCCCCGGACTTTGCGACCTTGGTCTGTGAGATTCTGGAAGTTGAGGTCTAAGGGGACGGCCCCACAGTCAGCTAAGGCCACCAGAGATCATCCCATAGCCCCTCACCCAGGCTTGAAGCAAAACGGTGTTGAAGCATTTGAGCAAAACACCAGGATGCTATAATGATCAATATAAAACATTAAAGCAGACATAGTCTAAATGGCTGAAATTAAAAGACTGCCACTACCAAGCGCTGCTGAGGATGTTAACCAAGGGAAATTCATACCCTGCCAGTGGAAATATAAGTTGGAGCAAACCCCTTTGTAAGGCCACTTGGAATCATCTAGTGGAACTAGGCAAAGGCAGAGGCTATGACCCAATCTTGCATTTCCACTCCAGCTACACCCCAGAGAAAGGCACATGCATTCCATGTGGACCAAAAGACATGAGTGGCCATAATGACCGAAACATTATTCGTAACAATCCCAAACGACAAGCAACACAAATGTCACAAATGTCACATGGGTACATGTTGGCATCTCCACGCTGTATACAATGTGATACAAAATGCAAATGAATGAACTAGCACTATACTAACACGGACAAAACTGAAACATAACATGCAGGAAGAGATGAGGCCAGGTGCAAAGAATAAATGTTGAACAAACCTATTTACATAAAGTTTCCAAACAAGCAAAACTCATCAGTGGGCACAGTGGTCAGGATAGCAGGGCTCCCTTTGGGGAAGAGCCCAAAAAGGGGCTTGTTGGCTGCCCACATCTTCCAGATCCAGACCAGGCTGGTGTTACAAGGTGTGTTGACTTTTTGATATCTCATCTATTGTACACTTAGGATTTACGTGATTCTCTTTCGGTTTACCTCCCTTTCCCTCTATTTCAAAACACACACACACACACACACACACACACACTCACTCACTCACTCACTCACTCATAAAACCCTGAAATCTAAACCAGGTTTTTAAGACATGCACAGGAAAAACCAGGTACAACAGAAGACATTCTAAACCTAACTCGGGATTCTTAACATTCAGGAACGGCAGAACGGGGAAATCACCTCGGTGGTATTTTAAACAGTGTTTATATTCCATAAAGACCTGCTCGTTGTGGCATCAAAGAGACACGTGCAACCCATCTCAGGAAGAGGCATAGACGTACCATGCCTAGGGTTTGCAAGTAGAACTCTGGTGTTGCAATGATGAAGTCATTTAGTATTTTGGCACAAAATACTCTGAGGCAGGGTAAAAACCAAACATTCTCTGCAGGGGCTACTCAGGGAAGCAGGGGCTAGCCTGGCTTTAAATGTCCTCCCCAGTGGGGGTAAAGGCACGTTCAATAGGCCTACAGAAGACAACAGGACTCTGCACAATATGATCCAGACATGAAAGGTAAAAAAGCCAACGCCCATGGCCCTAGTGAGCAAAAATACACACTTTGTCCCCTGGCCAGAGGGCAAAGAATTCTAGTGCTTCTCACATCTGCCAAAGCACAAATAAGGTTTCAAACTCTCCAGAAGCCTCTGAGCTCTAAAGACATACAACCTGGAACTCTGGCCCCTTCGTTTGGGTACCTCTTAAAAATATGTCAGACTTGGGGCGCCTGGGTGGCTCAGTCAAGTGTCTGACTCGGTTTCAGCTCAGGTCATGATCTCAAGGTCGTGGGATCGAGCCCTGTGTCAGGCTCCACACTCAGCTAGGCATGTGCTTGAGATTCTTTCTCCCTCCTTCTCCCTCCCCCTCTTTTTCCTACCCTTCCATCTCTCTCTCTCTCTCTCTCTCTCTCTCTCTCTCTCTGATAAAGCATTTTTTTTAAATATATTTCAAATATATTTCAGACTCACTTCAAGCACAGGGCTTCTAAGCCTCCTCTGACCTCCACTGCCCCAGTGTTAGGTCCCTTCATCTTCTCCCTTAGAATGCTCTATCTTTCCTATTAGTGCTTTATTCAAATTGTCATTATTCTCTTTAACTGCCTAATTCTTTGATTCACCACAAAGAACATCCCTTTTCTGCCCATCTGCAATTCCCCAGAGCAAACCACAACATCGGCACATAGTAGGTGCTTAAAAAAGTCTTAACACCCAGACATAAACATTCTCAAATCCAACAATAACAACATAAGCAAATATGTTTGTGTTCCTCTCCAACCAGCAACCCCAGCCTGGTGTGTTTCAGGAGTGATCTAAATTCACCCCAGATGGGTTTTTAGACAGTCAAGCTGGTTTTTCTTTGAGCCTGGATTCCCCATGTGGAAAAGCTCCCAGAAAGGCTTGCCGAGATACAGAGAAAGTGATGTCTACACAATTCTGCTTCAGCCTTCTGCTGGGAAAACCTCCAGCTATTTCACTGAACTTCATACAACCAAGTCATAGTTCACATTTCACAGATTCCTCATGAGGGGTCTGACATCTCTGGAGAAGAGAGCTGGGGGAAGGGTGGGCAGACATCTGTCTTTAGAGTGGTTTCTAACAAACCGGTAAGTACAAACAATTCTAAGAAGATTAGGATGTCACTGGTCCCTGTGGTCACCAAACAAGAAGGAGGTCTGTCCAATGGAATGACTCCAAAGGAGCCAAAGAGGAGTGATCACGATTTAATTACAATATGTTACCCTGAAATCACAGAGGAGAAAATCACCCAGGTTTGAAGCCAGAATTATGGGTCCCACTGTCCACACAAACATACACGAGATTGCCCTTGGGCAGAACTGTGCAGACATGGGTTTTTGGTAGCCTGCCCCCATTTCAGTTCTCACTTCTCAATATAATTTCCCCACCTTGGTTTCCATTTCATTTTCCATCCTTCGTCCTATGTGGCTGCAAGGAAAAATATTCTGAGAAAGAAGTTTAAATCTGCCAGTTTCATGCATTCCTTCCTTGTCTATTAATAACCCACTACCCTCACTGACTTGCCCTACCTCGTCTCTGAGCTACAAGCTCTTGGCAGCCCAGAGCACAGGCCAGCATGACATGGCACACACACAAATAATGGGCGACAAAATGGGTGAAGAAGTGAGTCAGGTTCCTCTTCCGCTTTGAAATAACATGAAATCCCAGAATAACCTTTTTAAATTCCATGACACCGTGCTTCCAGATGAGGAGGGGTGGGGATACTTCTGTTTCCCTCTGGTATATCCCTAGAGCAGGCTCTTTCCACTTGCTGAGATGAATCAGAAGTAGGACAAACAGACAGGAAACTAACTGGTCTCTGTACGGTCAAATATATATATACACAACATGAATCTACAGACATCAAAGTCACCTTGAACTTGGTACTACTTACCAGCATGCATTTACCCTTTCCTCTTTGAATTCATTCAGGTAGTCAACCCATTCCTTCTACCTGTTACTATTGTTATTTGTAACTCGAGTTCCTTTTTTTTTTTTAAGATTTTATTTATTTTTTGACAGAGAGAGACAAAGCGAGAGAGGGAACATAACCAGGGGGAGTGGGAGAGGGAGAAGCAGGACCCTGGGATCATGACCTGAGCTGAAGGCAGATGCTTAACCAACCGAGCCACCCAGGCACCCCAATAACTCAAGTGCTTTAAGCAACACTGAGCATGTGTAAACGAATATTTGCTGTTAAGACTCCATAAGTAACATAGATCTTGAAGATTCCTTATGCAAATTGACAACAAAAAAATTTTTTAAAATTTAGAAAATTAAAAAACCCTGTGGACCATATTTTGCACATTCTACATGGCTGGCTAACACAGGAGAAATGCCTTTGTAAACCAGTGATCCTCAGTATCTTGGGAAATAATATTGAAATAGAACCCTTTTGTAGATACCAGTGAGATAAGGAAGGGCTAGTGTGACAGTCCCTCAAAGGCACTCTATGGAAAACAGGTATCTTCATTTCCAATATAGTCAGAGCCAAACTATAGTCCAGAACTATATCCATTCATGTCATTTTACGTGTTTCAAAAAACAAGCTTTCTTATAAAGACTTGCCCCCAACCTTCCTGTCAGTCTTCCCTTAAAAAAGTTTCTGCCTGATAAACATCATGAATGTTCTATTGTGCTGTGGAGAAAGAAGCTTACATCAAATTGCCCGGTTGGAGCTAAGAGCTTGGGAACCACCTGAGCAATCAGCTAAATTATTTGGAAAAGATTATTTCTCCAAGTGGGACAGTTTCCATGATTTGAGTTGGCATAATACTCATCAAGAGGTTGTTTTTCTTCTACTAATTCTCTCATATCAGTAGTTTCAGGATAAGAAGTAAGCATATTTAGCTTGTTCTCACAGACACTGAACTGTATCAGTGAAGTGTATTCAAGTTTTCCCAGGAGTTTTACACACACGCACATGCATGTGCACACACACATACACACCCCAATGTACTTTCCAACTCAGGTGTTGAGGAAGATAGGCTTTGTTACATCAAAATGTTGATTAAAAAGTCACGACATGGGACAACAGGTGGCTCAGTCAGTTATGGACCTGCCTTCAGCTCAGGTCATGATCCCAGGTCCAGGGATCAAGCCCCACATAGGGCTCCCTGCTCAGCAGGGAGTCTGCTTCTCCCTTTCCCTTTGCCCCTTTCCCCACTCACCCTTGCTCTCCCCTGCTCTCTCTCTCTCTCTCAAATGAATAAATAAATAATCTTTAAAAAAAAAAAGTCATGACACAATGGGCAGATAAATTAGGTTTCATCTCATGAGCAGACTAAAAAAAGAACGTCACGGTTATTTTTTTTTTTTAACTGTGTATAAAATAATGAAGTATTTTGTTCCCAGAGTTAAATAATGACAACCTAATGTATGCCCAATGAATGGGCATTTCATAACTTTTCCATAATAATTACTCTATAGTTTTAAGAGCCTATGCCAAGCTTTCTTTCATACACTGTTCTATTTAAACCTCACAACAATTGTAAATGAGGGAGGGGGGAATTCCATAAGGGCAGAGAGCTTTGCCTGTTTTTTTCATATGTTTATCTCAAGGTTGGGCACAATGCCAGGTATACAGTAGGTATTTAAGAAAGTCTCTTGATGGAAGGTCAACATTTTTTCATGTATTAGACAAGGGTAGCTCATAAAACTTAAACAACTTGTCCGAGACCACCCGCTGCTAAACGGCTAAGCCGGGCTTCCAGCGAAAGTCAGCAGGATTCCTGAACCCTGCCATGCAACCACTCCATGAGTCTGGTCCTTCTAGGAGGTTTAACCCCTTAAACCTTATCACATCACATCCCTGCCAGGCAGGCATGAGACACCATCTTGCAGACCGAGAAAGATACTATTTTCCCCCATTAACCCAGTAACTGCCCTGCCCGTGTCTTTTGCTGTCTTCTCTTTCCCAGTGCACCTCTGCCCACGGTCATTACCTTAGGGTCACAGATTCATGGGGAAACCTTAAAAACATCAGGACTTGAGAGAAGCCAAGTAATGACCTGCTGATATCTCAGCCCCCAAGTGCCGGCGGAAGTCACTTCCATCCTGTTACCAAATCAGACCCTGGCAGCAGGAACAAGGGAAAGGAAAAAGGAAGACAGGCTCACCTTGACATTCCAAAAGGGCCTCATCTCCCTGTGTCAGGGAGTGAATCAAAGAGAACTCTTCACAGAGCAGGGTCATGAATCACTGACTCCTCTCTTACCAAGAGATACAAAGAAAGGAGTTGCCCTGTAGACTCCTACAAATCTCCCAATCTCCCCCCCACCCCACACACACCCGATCATTGGCTCCCATTCTCAGGGCTCCTTGAATTGCCAAAAGTTCTTACCAGGGAGAATCTACCTACCTGGTTCTCTTTCCAACATAAGAATTTGGTCCTGACCTTCCCACCTTTCCAAACTTAGGGTTATTTAGCGCTAACTCAGCTCAGATTTTTTGAGCAGAAGCATACCTCTATCCCCTTAAACAGAATCCCTTAGGATCATACAAATCCTCAGGCTTAACCTAGATTTACTTTTACACATTCCCTAAGGATGCCCCTTTTGGATGTTCCTGACTTCTGAAGCCACCCCATCTAAAAGATATATAGTACCCGTTTCTTGGATATATGGCCACATTAAATAAAAATTTTCTTTCAATGAGAAGTTGGAAACATCTGCATTTGACTCACCTATTTGGGGGCTGATGATACCAAGGATGGTTTCATGAAAACAAACATGCTTGGCCAAAGCCCCAAGGCATGATTAGCCTTGCTCTAAAACCTTCCAAGGAGGCCAGAACCTGCTACGTCTATTTTTCTTAGCCAAGAAACAGATGCAGGGTGTACATGATTTTCCAAGCACCTTCCACAAAGATGCAATGACCTGGTAAGTGTTCCTTCTTCCCAGATCATCAGCGGAGACTAGACAGACAGCCCTTGAGGATTATTTGTGCTTAAAAAAGGCTGGGGGGGAGGGGGAGGGGAGGAGTCTGGGGGGGTGCACCTGAGTGGCTCAGTCAGTTGAGCATCCAACTCTTGGTTTCAGCTCAGGTCATGATCTCAGGGTCCTGGGATGGAGCTCTACATTGGGCTCTGTGCTCAGCAGAGGAGTCTGCTAAGGAGCCTCTTTCTCCCTCTCTGCCTCTACCCCTCTTCATACCCCACGCACACACACTCTCTCAAATGGATTTTTTTTAAAAAAGTCTCTATCATTTCTATCCCCTCATTGTGCCTTTTGCCACATCTGAGAACCTTTCATTGTATGATTCCATCCTGCTTTAAAAAAAAAAAAAAGGCAGTTTTTCTGTATGTAATTAAATGTGTTTTAAATGGAAACTTTATATCACCTCTGTAAGTAGACATATAGAATCAGCTGCCCGAAGAATAAGGTAACTCCAAAAGCAAATACAATGAAAGTAAAATGATGTCATTAAAAACTATGGCCTCTCAATTAGAAAGGGAGCAAACGTGCAAGGCAGTTAAAGACACATCAGCACTTGGAATTCATGTTAAAGGGGAAAGGACTGACTTGGAATTGAGGCAGGAGCTCCAGTGAGAAGAGAAAAGCTGAGGGATTTATTTCCACCTCTCTTTTACTGCCTAAGGTACGCGCAGAACATAGCTTCCTGAAGGCTGTTTCTCAAACATATAAATGCTATCAGGGTCACAACTTTCAACCCCACGGGACCAACTGGGGCAAGGCTTCTACTCAAAACACCCAGGTCTGCACAAGGGTCGGGAATCATATTGATTTCCATTCTTTGCCCTTCTCTTCACAAACGATCTTGAATAGTTTGAAGTTTTCCAGGGGAAATTTCTAGCATCCCAGATGTTTGAGTTGACAAAGGACCGCAATGTCAGAAAACCCCAAGGTAATTCCTATACAGCGAGGTCACCCAGAACTCCAGACAGCGAGAACTGGAAATGCTAATGACAAGGAAAGTATTTTAACAAGACATAAAAAAAAAAAAATAGGGTATTCTTTCTTCTGCAAAACTAACTTTCAACAGCTCAAGGTCACCCCAAAATAATAAAAGCTTAGGTGCCAGCACCTGTTTCCAGAGTTCAGATGAAGATTTTTTCCTGACCACGGAAATCTCTGCCACCTTATACAATCCTGGAATGTCTCCATCTTGTGATTAAGAGAAAGGGCAGGGGCACCTGCATGGTTCAGCTGGTTGACCATCAGACTCTTGATTTCAGCTCAGGTCATAATCTCAGGGTCCTGGCATTGAGCATCGCCTTGGGCTCTGTGCTCACCTTAAGGATTCTCTCTCTCCCTCTCTCTCTGTCTCTCCCAACCCCCCCCCTACTCACTCTCTCCCTCTCTCTCTCCCTCTCTCCTCTCTCTAAAATAAATAAATGTATCTTTTAAAAAAGAGAGAAGAAAGGGCAAAGCCAGGGGTTTATGACCATCGAAGTATAATAGATTTGTGATTAAATCTCATTGCTGTCACATACGAAGCCTCAGTTTGCTCATCTGCAAATGGGAATGATCTCAAGTTGTTCTGAGAATCAAGTGAGGCAATACACATAAACTGTCTGACACATAGTTGCTTCTCCCTAAAATCCATGACATCTATTACTTTTAAAAATAAAAATATTTTGGTGCTCGCTTCGGCAGCACATATACTAAAAATATTTTGGGGTGCCTGGCTGGCTCACTCAGTTGGGCATCTGCCTTCGGATCTGGTTGTGGTTTGGGATCCTGAGATTGAGTCTCTCCCATAGGACTTCCTGCTCCGCGGGGCATCTGCTTCTCCCTCTCCCTCCGCCCCCAGTCATGCCCTCCCTTTCTCTCTCAAATAAAATCTTTTAAAAATATAAACAAAAATAAAAGTATTTTTAAAAATCATGAAATTGAAATGGATTAAAAAAGTCCATGAAATGGGTGCCTGGGTGGCTCAGTGGGTTAAAGCCTCTGCCTTCAGCTCAGGTCATGATCTCAGGGTCCTAGGATCGAGCACCGCATCGGGCTCTCTGCTCAGCAGGGAGCCTGCTTCCCCCTCTCCCTCTGCCTGCCTCTCTGCCTGCTTGTGATCTCTCTCTCTGTCAAATAAATAAATAAAATATTAAAAAAAAAAAAAGTCCATGAAATGGAGCACTTGATGGCATGTACCAAATGATTAGCATGTTGTAGGCTCTGTTCTAAATGCTGTCCATGTACTAATTCATTTCATCTCACAAAAGCTCATGAAGGCAACACTGAGGCACAGAGAAGTTTAATGGCTTGCCCAAGGCCACAGGGTCAGTAAAAAGCAATGCCAGGCTTGCAACCCAGGCAGTCTGGCTCTACAACTCACACTCTCAACAAGCCGTGCTGAAATGCCACTGAGGTATCACAAAACGAGCCCCAAATTATGAGCACCGGGACAGCCATGCAATAAATCAAGTACAATAAAACGTCGATGGCAGAATCTATTAGCAGGCATCCAGGTGTCCATGATAAAATTCTTGCAACTGTGCTGTCTGTTTAAAATTTGTATAATAAAATGCTGGGAGGAGAGCAAGGAAGAGCCCAGAATGTCATTTCCTGCTCAAAAATAGAAGAGCACAGGAGAGTATTTGCCAACAATGCCGTGGTGAAAGGACTTCTTTTTTTTTTTTTTTAAAGTGTCCCAGTTAAACTCCACGGCACACAGAATCAAGTTACAGGTGACCCCAGTTGGGGTCAAAGGCTGGGAAAGATACAGGAGAGCAAGTGGGATGAAAACCTGGGTCCCCTGCCAGCTGAGCTAAAGAAACCGTCTCCCGATTGAAAGCGTTAATGGAAATGCCAGACTCAAACAGTCATCTGGAAACCGTTGCTTGACACTGTACATGCAAACAGATACCACTTCTTCTGAAATGGCAAGAATGCAGGGGTCCGGCCATGCCTATCTCTAAGTACTGGCAAGCACCCAAGACAAGTGAACAGATACCGACTTCTTGGGCGCTAGAGATGAGGACCAGCTCCCAAAAGCCTCCCAGGGAATGAACGAGGAAGGGAAATTTGCCCAGATGCAGCTGAGCCATCACCTAGACGGGGGAAGGGGGAACCCGTGTCCCACACTGCAAACCCCTACCAGGGAGGAAATTCTTCTCAGTGCTCACAAAGGGGGCAGGCTTGTGTCTTTCAAGAAGGCTCCTGCAACTTGTGATCTACATACTCGAATGTAAGCCCTTTCACTGATGGCATCCCAAATGCTAGACTGGGTCTGAGGGTAGGAAGGGAAGTTGGAGAGAGAAACGGGAAGGAAAGGATGGTGAGGAAAGAAGGGGATGAAATTTTAGGCATGTCCACATGCAGCTGGTCAAAGTAGAAAATGGTCCATCTTTTTGGAAGGGCGATTTGGCAATACATATATACTTATATATACACATATATACACATATATATATGCATAAAATGTGTCTACCTTTTGAACCAGAAAACTATTGGGACTTTATTTTATAAATACAATTATACGTCCATAAAGATCAAGGTACAAGGAAGGATATCTTACTCACGGCAGCATGATTTGTAAAAACAAAAGGCTGGAAAGAACCTTAATATTCATCAGCAGGGGACCAGTTAAATGAATTATGTATGGAACACTGACAAGAAGGCAAACTCCAAGTCGCTGAAAAGCATGAAGCTAATCTCAGCACTAACATAAAAAGAACTCCAAAAGAGAGTGGCAAATATTAGTTGTAAATAACAAGGAGCAGAAACTGATATATACATATCATGAAAAAGTATACCCGGTTATGTACATGTGTATATGTGCACATATATACCATACATTATAAATACATAATATATATACATGCACACACACACTGTTTTCTATATACATTTTCTTGTACATATATTTTTAAAGGGGAGGACAATGGAAAAGGAAAAGGAATATGCTTATATAGTAAAAACAATTTTTAGAATAAGAAACCACCGGGGCACCTGGATGGCTCAGTCGGTTCAGCATCTGACTCTCGATTTCCACTCAGGTCATGATCTCAGGGTTGTGAGATCGAGCCCCACGCTGGGTTCCACACTCAGCAGGGAGTTTGCTTGGAGATTCTCCCCTTCCCTCTCTACCTCTCCCCACCATTTGCTCTCATTCTTTCTCTCTTTCTCTTAAATAAAATCTTAATTAAAAAAAAAAAACTATTAAATGTGGTTGCATTTGGGAGATCTGGAGGAGTCAGAAGATCAGAGACTTTTTACTCTATACCCTTTCTACTGTTTGAATTTTTTATGCTATCTGCAAATGGGAATAATTTCTATTCCTTTTTCACCTTAAATGAAAGTAAATATATATGAATATTCTTTTTTTAAGAAAAACATTTTATATTTCTTTATAGACATTTTATTTTCATAGCCACCATGGATATTCTAAATCAGACCACTGAAACGACATTTCTTGGTTTGGTTTCATAGTATATATATTGTATTGTTGGTGAACTTGTACTGAATTATTTCCTTGGGGGATGTGACAATTAGTAGCATATACTGAATAGTGTTACATTTATGTAGGGCTTTATAAAGTGCATATTGATATGCATTAACTCCTCTTGATTAAAATCTCCAGGACAAAGGGGCGCCTGGGTGGCTCAGTCGTTAAGCGTCTACCTTCGGCTCAAGTCATGATCCCAGAGTTCTGGGATCGAGCCTCGCATCAGGCTCCCTGCTCTGCGGGAAGGCTGCTTCTCCCGCTACCATTCCCTGCTTGTGTTCCCTCTCTCGCTGTGTTTCTCTCTGTCAAATAAATAAAATCTTTAAAAAAAAAAAAAAAAATCTCCAGGACAAGGAGGTGTCACTCCCACGGACATTCGTCAAGGATTTCTTGAGTAATAAAATCAAAGTCTCAAGCTATCTTGATTTTTGGAAATCATGTAATTGATACAGTTTACAAGTGATTAAAACTGACTCTTCTTTAAAATCACAGGCCCCTAGAAAGAACCTAGACGGCTTTCAGTCCCTACATGTGATACAATGCAGAAAACTCTCCGATGCCGCCTCTGTCTGCCGAGAGAAGATTTTGAAAAGGCACGGGCACTGGGGCGGTGCAGTCAGTGATGCAGCTCAGGTCATAATCTCCAGGTCCAGAGACTGAACCCCATGTCGGGCTCCACAGTCAGCGCACAGTCTGCTTAAGACTCTTATCTCCCTCTCCCTCTGCTCCTCCTCCACCCCTGCACATGTGCTCTCTCTCTCTCAAATAAATAAAATCTTTCAAAAGGGAAAAAAGAGATTTTGAAAAGGCATTTGACTGAAGCTCCTTGGTTTCCGCTAATAACATGTAGGACTAAGATCATCACCAGCCAAGAGGCCACCAGGAAAATATGAGGCTCCACTGCCTATTTGAAACAATACTGATTCACAGGGAATGTTCCAGTTTATTTGGGGTTGAGTCCTAACACATCTTTGAACTTGCTGTCAGGACATGACGCACATGATTTAGACATTTCATAGGACTGCTCTGAATGGAATACCCAGCTGACAAGGGATATAACTAGAAGAACTAAAAGAAGGAACTGCTAAATAATTTGCTGTATTAGGAACATTGAGCAGAAGGCTAATCCCATTTCAAAATAATTTAAGTGGAAGAGTAAAGTTTATACAACCGAAGTCCTTCACCAAACCCAAGCAAAGGGAAGAGGCTGGTCTTGGGGACCAGAGAAAGGGAGACTAGAACCGTGTCGAGAATCCCTCCATCACTGCACTTCGTGTTCTCTGACTGCTCACCAGCTTCTTCTGAATGCTGGAGCCCAGAGCTCTCGGTTCCCAGCCCTTAGCTGTAACCATTCTACCGGGAGCAGGAACACATCTTAAGTTTCCAATCTAGCGTTTGGGACCACATGGTTCTTTGGGGTGGGGAGAGGGATAGTCCTGTGCGTTGTAGAATATTAATAGCATCCCCAGCCTCTACCTATTGGATGAGATGCCAGTAACACCTCCCTCTCCCCCAGGCTGTGACTGTTGAAACTACCTCTAGACATTGGCAAATGCCTCCTGGAGGTACAAGTGCCAATGACCTAGGAAAACTCAATCCCATGTTTGATTTACCCTCACTATGTGCTGAGAAAGAGCAATGATTGGCTGGCTTGTGGTGCAAACATGGGCAAGTAAACCAAGGCAAGCTTGCACTCACAGGATGACCCGTTCCTAGTCTTGTGGTTTAAGAGGGGTTTCTGGAAAGAGAAAATCACTGCTACACAGCTTTCCCTATACTCTCTAAGTCAGCGGTGTCGAATACAATAACCACCAGCCACATATCACTATTAGTTCCCTGAAATGCAGCTACTGCAATTGAGGAACTGAATTTTTAATTTTTATTTCACTTTAATTAAGTTCCATTTAAATAGCCACATGTAACTATTGGCTACCAAATAGGACAGCACGGCTCTAAGTACTAAGAGATTTCAGGTCCTTTACAAAAGCTCCCGGCACGTAGTAGGTGCTTAATAAGTAGTTGTTGAATTACTGAATAAATGAATGGGCAAGGCTAGACCCAGGATCTGGGGTGAAAAAGATTATTTGACAAAGTCAGATCACTCCAGCCATAAGGAAAATGAAAACTCAGCAACGAAGAATCAGGAAAGTACAAATAACCCAAGTATTCATCAATGGATGAAGAGATAAATGAAATATAGTACATACATATAAAGGAATTTATTATTCAATCCTAAAAAACGAAGAAATTTTGACACGTGCCACAACACCTCAAGGATCAATCTTGAAGACATTATGCTAAGTGAAATGAGCCAGTTACAAGAGGATAACTGTTGTACAATTCCACTTAAAGAGGTACCTAGGGTAGTCAAATTCATAAACACACAAATTCATACACACACACAGAGTAGAATGGCAGTTACCAAGGCCTGGGGGAGGGAGAGTAAGCAGTAGTGAGTACAGAGTTTCAGTTTAGAAAGCAGAAAAAGTTCTGGGGATGGATAATGGTGATGGGTGGGTCACAGTGTGCTTGATATTATTGTCACAGAAAGAGCAATACATTTAGAAATATTAGAAATGGCTTTTTTTTTTTTACATTATATGTATTTTATCATGGAAGAGAAGAAAAGAGTAGGAGAGAGAGAGCAAGGCAAGGAGGGAGGGAGAGAGGGAAGGAAGAACCAGAAAAGCTTAATCCAGTATGGTAGACTGAACCATTGCTCAGGATGCATATTGTCCCTGTATTTAAATTATATGTCCACGCTCTTTGCCTTGTAACTTTGCAGTTTCTTCCATGCAGGAGAGAGCACACTTGCCTGCACCATTAATGTCGGGTTTGGCCATGCAATCTGCTTTGGCCCACAGAATGTTCCCAGGCGTGACGTGACACACGCAGACACTTCAAGTGTGCTTTTGCAGTATGGCTTGGCCTCTTACACTCTGGTGAGTCACCATGAGAAGACTATGTCAGAGCAGCTGCTAGTCAGAGAAGAAAGAGGAAATAAACAGCACAAAGCCAACCCCAAGCCCACCTCCAATCCCATACTCCAGAGACAAGACCAACCAACCCGCAGCCTCACATAAAGCCACCCTACAAACGGTGACTGGGAGAAGGACATCCTTGTCGTAGGCTGCAAGTCCGGGGGGCACTTGGTTACACACCAGGCTGACAGCCAGAGCTATGTGACACGATGAATGATCAGGCCTTTGCCACCAAGAGAATCGTCAAAGCGTAAATGAATATTTGCCACAAAAGTGCTTCAGGATCAGCTGCATCCTAGAATGAGAGACACGCTAGTTCTGTTCAATATTATGCCCTGAACTAGGAACTTATGAATAATTACTGAGAAGGCCCACCAGGCGTCAGAGCCTTGAAGAAGGTGAGTCCAAGGTGGAATCGTGCTTCATTCCTTTAGGGCTTGCGGTTTATGGTTTTAAATGGTGTAGAATCTGAGGAAAACCCATCTTGGCACTTCTCATAACTCATCATCATCCCAGAAGACCATCTCATTTCAAAAGGATCCAACTTGAAATGTTCCCCAAAGCACTTGAGGCCTCACTCAGCATTCTCCTTCTAAAATTTTTACTACCAGCAGTCCCTGGCAGTCATTCCGAGCTCGCAGCCAACACGCTCTACTATCTGAGACCCTTCACCCAGGGAGGAAATAAAATTTGCATCCAAGCAAGCACATGTTTTTATGCAATTCAAAGGAACCAAACCAAGAATAATCGGACGACTCACAGAAGCTCTGTCATCATCCACAAAGATTCAAGCAGGAGACTCAGGCCTACCATCTCTTCTGTAAGATACAAAGGCCCTCCTGCATCCTGCTAGAAGAAAGCCATCCCAGCTTCTTACCTGATATCCTTCCTTGGGCTTTAACCAGCTCCGTGCCCTACTCCAGCTTCCCTTCACCCCCATACCAAATGACCAAAGAGGGGGAATGGTTTGCATTTCTTTTTCCTAAAGAGCAAACTTCTTACGCTGCTATGTCCCAAGCTCAATATAGTTTCCTCCAGGCACACTCCATTGTGCTATGCCCAGCAAGGAGGAAGAGAAAGAAATCCAAGGGCAAATGGGAAAAGACTCTATCCAGGGGAGGAGCGGGATAGCAGCTGGGAAAAGGCTGATTCAAGGGGAAGACAGGGAAGTTATTTGAGGCTTTCTGAGGCTCGTGTGCTCTATCTGCGCAGCCTAAACAGTCCCCAATTCTGCCACATTACACAGCATAGCAGTTCCCATCCCTTATTTGGAAAACTGACAAGGACATAAGGCAGCAGACAGGGGAGCACGCACATGGGCAGCAAAGACATGTAAGAGAGAAGATCACTGAAAGAAAGATTTATGCCATAATGCCACTGTTTTACGTTCAAATGATTAACTATGGCAAAAAGGATCAGGGAATATAAACACTGAAGAAAGAAATTCACCAAAAGATGAAATTTTGCTAGCAATTATAAACATTTTCGGGTACAGTAACATTCCATTACCCTATGCGTATATTGTATGCATTTGATGTGCACATTTGTTGCTGCTTTTATTTAATTTGTAAATGAATTAAGTAAGTAAGTATTCCTTTTAACTCAGTTTCTATTATGTAACTTCCCAGGCCGTCAGCACCATCTGACCATCACCTGGCTAGAACCATTTTGTTCTCTAATTTTTACTTAAAGTTTCTGTTCAACCTGAAATCTCTTCTTTTCTTGTAAAAATAATTATGAAACCTCTGAAAGGTCCAGCTTCGGTGACACAGACTGCCAATGATGACAGTGACGATGAAGAGGAAGGAGGAAAAAAAATCAAGAAAAGTGGCCCTCTACTCAACTGTTAACAATCAACATTTTTAGGGGCACGTGGGTGGGTCAGTGGGTTAAAGCCTCTGCCTTCGGCTCAGGTCATGATCTCAGGGTCCTGGGATCGAGCCCCGCATCAGGCTCTCTGCTCAGCAGGGAGCCTGCTTTCCCCTCTCTCTCTGCCTGCCTCTCTGCCTACTTATGATCTCTCTGTCAAATAAATAAATAAAATCTTTTAAAAAAAAAACAGTCAACATTTTTTTCTAAAGAAAAAAGGTAAGGGGACTTGTCCTTTTCCCAAAAGACATTAGTCCACTCATCTCTGCTTCTTGTCGTAGCAGTGGTGGAAATTTAATGAGAAGAAGTAAATCTTCAGGAAACCTCTAATCTCGTATTTTCTAATCTAGTAATCTCTCTCTCTCTTTCTCTTTTTTCCCCCCAACTTTAGCACCTTTATAAAGAAAGAACCAGAGAGTTCCTTTGGGTTACCCAGAATGTGATCAGATACCCCATTTAAGGTTGTGACTATAAGTAAGTAAGATAGATAGATAGGCAGACAGACTGACAGACAGTTCAGATTGTGGCAAACCCCATGATATTTTGATACAAATTTGGCCAAACCATGCTTAAAAGGCTCTCTTGACACGTAGCAAACATTACAACTGAGTGTATCCTGGGGAAACTATAAACTCCTGAAACATTTAGCATGGTAGTGTCCATCGATACACAAACATATACACATTTACGTACAGCACCGTAAGATCTTAAGATCTGGCTCTGAAACTCACCTTCAACTCTTACCAACTTTTGGATTTTGTTCTCATTAACTGTTCTAAACCTTAGTTTCATTACACATGGAATAGGAATAATAATTATAACTCCTTGCGAGGTTTAGTAGAAGAAATGTCCATAAATTGCTTACTACAGAAGCTGCATAGAGAAGGTGCTCTATCAATATTAGTATTTACTATTATGTATTGATTCAGCTCAAACCAGATTTTCTTTCTCAAATTGCTTAGAACTTTTTTTATTTATGGAACAATTCATATAATCAGGGAAAAATTATATACAGTGAATGTGAAAAATCTGCTTAAAGCATTATACAACTTATAAATACTAATGCCACAAAATATATTTTGCATCAACTTCACCTAAAATCCATTTTTCTGGTATAAACCAAATGCAATTTAAATTGATGTTTATTGTTCCCTGTTCTGAATTAGCATAAAAAACACTTCAAAAGGAAAGATACAGATAAATAAATAAATAAACAAACTTTTTAAGTGTTTACTTTCAAAACTCAAATTTAAAAAAATAAAAAAATAAAAATAAAACTCAAATTTCATCGTAGGAAAGTGGCAAGGTAGAATTCAACTATAGTTTTACTGGAGAAAACTAGGTATTTGTTCCTTGAAAACATCAATTGTGGCATTCACCTTAGCATCCTCATCACCAGCAAAGTGCCAAGGACAGAGCAGGTCCCCAAACATTTGCTGAAAGCATAGAGAGTGGGATGGATGGATGGATGGATAGATGGATGGATGGATTGATGGATGGATGGATGGATGGATGGATGAAGTGGGTACATATGTGCATTGGTGGATAGGTGAGGGGGTGAATGGGTGGGTGGACAGATGGGTAAATGAAGGGTGCATAAGTTAACCAATTCGATGTTATGTTTGTATTAGTCACCTATTGCTGTGTAACAAATTGCCCCAAAGTTACTGATTTCAAACAACAAATATTTATTATCTCACAGTTAGCAGGTTAGTTAGATGACTGTTGTCATCTACAACATGACTAGGTCTGAAAGATACTCGTCCAAGCTCACTCACATGGCTATTGGCAAGGGATGTCAGTTCCTTACTAAATGGGCCTCGCCATAGGGCCTCGCCATTTAAGATCTGGATCTGAAACTCACCTTCAACTTTTACCAACTTTTGGATTTTGTTCTCATTAACTGTTCTAAACCTATTCCTACACATGGAATAGGAATAATAATTATAACTCCTTGCGAGGTTTAGTAGAAGAAATGTCCATAAATTGCTTACTACAGAAGCTGCATAGAGAAGGTGCTCTATCAATATTAGTATTTACTATTATTAATCCTCATTCTGGATTTCCCTAGAATGAGGGCTCCAAGAGAGAGAGAAAGAGAAAGAATACCTAGGATGGAAAGCAAAACTTTTCTAATGTAATCTTAGAAGTGACCTACAATCACAGACCAACCCTGACAGTGTGAACGAAAATAGGACAAGAGTAGAGATACCAGGAATCACTACATCATGGAGACTGTAAACTCTGAAATCATCAAATCTTGCAAATCCTGCCCTCAAGCTCAGACACCGACAGATTAACATAATATCACAGGCAAGTATTTTCTCATAGGTGCAAAAACTTACACAAACCATTTGTGTTACATTGCTAAAGTAGAAAGGGACATATCCATAAACAAGAAAAGGTAAGTACCCATGAGAAATGACAGTGCTGATTTTCTTCTTGATCCAAAAATGATTGAAATGTTCCTGCTGCCTCACTTTCAACTCATAGCTATGGTGATTTTCATTCTAAAAATTCAGGGCTTGACTCAGCAAACACATCAGTGCCCAAAGGCAAATTTCCAAAATCACATCTCTCTCTTTCCGGAGCAAAGGCTGGTCCTAAATGAAAAAGCAGTTCAGACCACAAAATGGCCTGAATATACAATACAAAATATAAACACATCGCATTTTACGTACAGCATAAAATAGAACCAAACACTTCTCTAGAATGCCTTATTACCCGAGCCTGAATTGGAAGATGGTTTTTATGGCACCAAAAGCTTTGCATTGATTTCTCTCTGTTTCTGCATCTGTTTTCAAATGTCACTCAAACTTGGACTAAAATTAAGTCGTAACTGACAGATGTTGACTCTCCTGCATGTGAGCTCTTCCCTGACTGAACCAAGCCCTTGGATATCCTTACTTGGCACATTCTTCCTTGTTTTAAAAGCTTCCAGAGGATGGTGGCATTGGCCAGCATGTATGAATACAAAGAACTTCAAATTATATTTTTAGACTGGAATTAAGGAGAAACAAGGGCCAGGCTGAATTCAGGAGCTGCTGAACAATGGAGAGGGTCTCTATCCCAAAGAGCGGACTTTATTTATGGCTGCTTCCTATCCCGGTGCCGTCACGCTTGCCCTTTCCAAGTGCTTCATCATCAGTCCGCTGTGAGTGCTATGAAGCCAGAAGTACTTGGGAAACTCAACATTATCTCTGTATGGGTTGTCACCCCATGCTGCACCTCTCTTCAGCCCCTATGGGACACCAGAGGATATTATAAGAGTCGCAAGATTTTTGCAATTAAAGTAAACTATCACCAATACCTTCAAATGATGGAATTTATTGTACCTGATTACCTTTCAAACAGTCAGAGCAGGGGGGTGGGTCATGCAAAATTTATGTAGAAGACCTTTCTCATCAGCGATTTATTGCCGGTAAAAAATTTTGACTGTGTTCTAGAGTTAATTACTATCACATTTGACTTTGTTACTCTTTTGAACCAAACTCAATTACATGCGAAAATCAATCAAAAAATACTTAGCTTAGAGGACAGGTAAACCATGAAGCTGTATTAAAAGTTATGCAGCAAGATCCTCAATTAGCAGAAGCTTTATTCCCTGCCCTAATTCAAATCACACACGGTTACACTTGCTTTGTTCCGAAGAAACAAAGGCAGGAGGTATCCTCAAACACCACCTTCACTCTCAGTGGTATCCCTCACAGGCATTTTGAAGCAGAAATAGGTTGACTATTTCAAGTTAACAAGAAATGGAAACCACTCCAGGAGGCAATCTTTCACATTCTAATTCCAGGAAACCAAAATGTCAATTAAAGCACTTAACCTTGGGCTCCACAGTGATGCTCAATACCTATTTATCAGTGAAGGTGGCATTAGAGGGTTTCCTTCCATTTAATTTGTGCATCTCAGCATGGGAAAGGAGATCAGAGGTTGTTCTTCATAACCCTGTGCTCCCCCCCTAAACCTCACCCCCACAAATGGCATACTTGGAAGGCTGTCAACATTATGCCCAGGGTCATCGTCACCCTCAACCTACGGGCACACCACGTGACTTCATCTTGAGAGCACGCACAGGTAGAGAGGTTCCATAGTAGCTTTTTCAAAACCAAACTGTATCACTGCTCACTTGAGGAACCACTATCCTTAACAATAAAATCCAAGCTCACCTGCAAAGTCTATAAAACCCTACCTGATCTGGTCGCTGCCTGGTCTTCAAGCCATCGGCCATCAGTATGCCACTGGAGCCACCACGGTCTCCTAGCTCTTCCTCAAACTCACTAGAGGTCTTTTCCACCTCAGTATCTTTGTGGGATCCCTCTGCTCCCCAGATCATCATAAGGCAGACTCCTTGGGATCCAGGTCCCATCTCAAAGATCAAGTTCTCCAAGAGGTCTTCCTGACTAGCCTGTCTTGCATTGCATCCCATGATCCCCTGTGGCACTTTGGAATTTTTGTCTGCATTCATTAACACACTCAACACCTGCATATGTGTGCACATAAGCATATAAGGTCTATAATAATAGTAGTTCATAAAAACTAGGGACTTAGTAGGGGCCACGCATATTTCTAAGTACCTTGGTTCTCACAACAACCCAATTTGGTGAATACTAAAGCAAAGAGAGGTTAATTAATTCACCCAAGACACACAGCTACTCAGTGGCAAAGCTGGAATTCAAATCCAGAAGTGTGGCTCTAGAATCCATACTCTTCACCATATCCTGCTGCCTTCCCTTTCTACTCAGTGCTGAATCTCCCAGAGCCTAGAATGCTTAAAAGAGAGAGCTAGAGGAGGGAAGCCAACTCACCCCCAACCCCGGGTCATCTGACTTCTCTCCTATCACCCCCAAATCCTTATAACTCAAGGATCCTACCCTGCACCCCTGCAGTGTATTCAGTTTCTTCACTTGAGGTATAATGTGAAATCATAAAACACAGGTGACTCTGCTCTACACTCTTTCATTCATACGGCAGTGATTTTAAGGACTCAGGAAGCATCTCTTTTTCATTCAGAGCCAAACATCCATTTGACTCACTCAATCCTTTTTTTTTTTTTTTTAATTTCAGAAAAAAGAGTCAAGTTGGAGAGAACAGCCAGTTTTTTGCCATGGCAATACACTGAGATCTCAAGATCTCTGCAACAATAAATAAGAACTGGACATTAAGGGGCGCCTGGGTGGCTCACCCGTTAAGCATCTGCCTTCGGCTCAGGTCACGATCCCGGGGTCCTGGGATCCAGCCCTGCATCGGGCTTCCTGCTCTGTGGGGAGTCTGCTTCTCCTTCTCCCACTCCCCCTGCTTGTGCTCCCTCTCTCACTGTGTGTCAAATAAATAAAATCTTAAAAAAAAAAAAAAGAAGAATTGAACATTAAGCCCAATCCAATCTGTTTACAGCAACTTATCCAACGAGGCAAATCTCAGCCTCCAAGCCTTTACTGCTACTCCAGCTTCCATTAGCGCCATAGTATTTCTATCTTCAAGAGATCACATTCCTGGGTCTGGGAAGTAGCCTGTTGCTTAATCAAAACACCATCCAACAAAAACCTTTCTAGCGGTTAGCTTCAGTTTCCTCCAGGAGCAGCTGGCTGAGAGCTCACCAGGACATGTGGATTCAGCTATCCTTACTCTTCGGGGGAGTGCTATTTTTCCTCACAGCAAGGTAGCCCAGCAACCCAGAGGAAACCTGATTCACTTCTGTGGATCTGTGACTATACAACTCACAGCTCTCCTCACCTCAGGGAATTGTAAAGGCGCACCTCTGTATCGCCACGGCCTTAAACTACCCGGAGAAATCGGAGCAAAACCTGATGTCGCTCCTGGAATGTTCTTGTTCTTCTCCTAGTCCTCATTTTGGTTCCAGAGCCCAAGTCAGCATGAGGAACTGGGAACTGTACCTCACCTGTCTAAAGAAGTTGACAAATCTTCCCTGATAAATCTGATACGGGGTCCAAAGGAGTTCTCCCTAAGTGAAGAGAATCTAGGTTACTAGGACACACCAATTACTCCGGTGTCTGGCACTGCGTAGCTCAGATGGTCCGAGCACCAGGCCGTGAGACAAAGGGTATACCATCAGTCTCCTTACAAACTGTGAGCTCAGCAGGATTCCAGGATTCGGCTGCACCCTTGGCCCCAGAGAGTCATTCTGAAAGTATGTGCCAGTGACTCAAGAGGAACTGGTCAGCACAAACTGATGGCCATTCCTGAAAACGCTGCCAAGCCCGCGGCCCTGGGTGACCGGAGGGAAGGCCAAGGACTGGGAGGAGAGTGACAGCACTGAGGTGGGGCCACACAGGTGCAGGCTTGGCTGCAGAGTTCATTACATACTTGATATTTTGAAAAAATAAAAATTGAATTAAAAAATAAAGTTGAGGGGCGCCTGGGTGGCTCAGTAGGTTAAGTGTCTGCCTTCAGCTCAGGGCCTGATCCCAGGGTTACTTGTGCATTCTCTCTCTCTCTCTATCTGTCTCAAATAAATAAAATCTTTAATATATAAATAAAAAAATGTTTAATTTTTTCTCCATCATGAAATTCTTTTCCTGAATTTTTCACTTTCTAAAATATTGCATTAGGGGCGCCTGGGTGGCTCAGTGGGTTAAAGCCTCTGCCTTCGGCTCAGGTCATGGTCTCAGGGTCCTGGGATCGAGCCCCACATCTGGCTCTCTGCTCAGCGGGGAGCCTGCTTCCCCCACCCCCTGCCTGCCTCTCTGCCTACTTGTGATCTCTGTCAAATAAATAAATAAATCTTAATTTAAAAAAATAAATTCTTAAAATACTGCATTAAATTGTTTTTTACCTTGATTACTGAAGTTGTTAGTGCCTTAAATTTCGTGCCCAAGGCAAGCACCTCACCAGCCTCACCCTCATCCCTGCCCTGCCAACTCGTCTCTGTGGAGTAATTGCTTACATCTAAAGAGTCATGTGCCAATTGATTTACTCACCTCTGCTGTGTCATTCGATTTAATCCTCATAACAACTTTATGAGAGAGGTACAGCTATTGTCTCCATTTTACTCAGGGTACGAAAGCACAAGACAGCTTGCAAAACCGGCCCAAGGTACACACCAGGAAGAGCAGAGAGTCCAAGGACCCCACCCCCAAAGTCGCCACAGTAGAATTTGTAGCCTCACCAGTATTCCTAGACAGGGACACTTAAAAACCCTTCCTTGATTGTACTGTCTTACCTTCACTTAAAAGTAAAGGCTGCTCACGGATACAACACAGTTCTCAAAGTATCAGCCCAAACCCAGCTTGAAAAAAGAAACAGCTTGTTGGACTACCATAGCTTAACGTAAGTAACACGACACTTATCCTTAGAAGAATACTTATACAAACTTGTAAGGTTCCAAATGACGTCTCAAATGTGATTAATGAACCACAGGATTAAACAATCTCAGTTTCCCAATCTGAGCCAGAACCAAACTTGCTGCAGTCTTCGTAAGACATGCACATGCTTGGAGAAAAGAAATCAAGTGCATTAAAGGTGAAAGGACCCGGGATGGGTGCACTTGCACCTGGGGAACATCAAAGCAAGTGCTAATTTTAGGACTGGCTGGCCAGTTCAAATCCCTTTACCTTAATTACATACTTCTGCTAATAGAACTTAGAGATTGGCCCTGATTCAGACGCAAGAGACAAATTCAGGTGCACACCCCCAACTTATCTATGGATAAAATTAGTATAGGCTGTAAATGTATTTATAGAATCTATTTCTTCTCCTGAACCTAAGGATCTCTGCAAATATTAACTCTTCTACTAAGATAAGGCAATCGTTTGTTTGCAAGTTAACTGAATATGGGTAAAATCTGGACCACATCAAAGAAAAAACAATGTCCTGTGTGATGAATAGTATAAAGGTTTGATTTCACGCGCCAATTCCAATACATTACGAATAATTTTGCAAGTCATTGCCCTTGGTGGGAAAAATGTGCCATGATCGTTTGGTGCTCACTGCCATGGGCGTGGGAAGGCAATGACCAATGATATGTATGTATCTAACTTGCTCCACATATCCTAAACGCTTCTCCTTCAATTGACTATCTAAAAGCCAATGGGGGCACTTGGGTAGCTCAGTGTGTTGAGTCTCATCTGTTAATTTCGTCTCAGGTCATGATCTCAGCGGTGTGGGATGGAGCCCTACATCGGGCTCCACGCTCAATAGGGAGTCTGCTTCTCCCCTTCTCCTTCTCCCTCACCTCAAATAAGTGAATAAATCTTAACCAAAAAAAAAAAAATTAACGGCCAATGAAGGATAAGGAATCTATGAACTAGGGTAGACGTCTTTGCATTTAATATCTTCTTGACTAACGGTTTTAGATCAACTGATAGAGCATGTTCAAAATGGGCTCTATTTTAATTGTTTTACTGTTTCAATTTTCCATTTCCAGTTCTCCTGAATTCTCTACAGTGCAGCTTTCCTTTTCACCTGCATTCAGAGATGCAAAAACTCTGAGCCAAACTGGGTCAATTCCCAACTCACTGTGTTAACTCACAACCCTCTTGTGACCACAGCCCCCATTGTTCTGAGACAAAACGATATTTCCTTCAAATAGGTAGTAAACAATCAAATACTGGAAATGAAGTCTATTTTAGCCTCCCAAAGTACCAGGGGTAAAGAAAGCAAAGGATATTAGTCTTATAGTCCAAAAATCTTTGATACCTTTGAACCCTTTGTAATGTGATAACTACAGAAATTTTCAGGGAGACTTGGGACCAATATGCATGTCCAACTTTTCGCGACTGGTTATCATGTACAATTCCCAACAAAAAGGAGCCCGTGCACCACTTAGCTCTAACCAGCCATTGAGACTATCCCTGAGTATGACCAAAATGGTCAGGCTGCCAAATTGGCCTCTGTGGTCATTTTGGCCATTCACGAACAAGATCTCAGCTTAAATGCTATCTCCTGCAGGAAACCATCCTTGACCTGCCACCTCCTATTGGGTGATATTAAGAACAACCCGATATATGTTTCTGAAACACTCAAAACTCCATCCGATAGTCAGCATGTTTCTAGTTACATGCTCAGGATGAGAGCATAGCCATCTAATTCATCATGGAACTCGACAGGCTAACAGAGCCTTTTGAAAGTCACATGTGCTCAACAAATGAGGACACGACGGGTTGGCCATCAGTACTAGAAGTGGGGTTAAAAGGACTACTGCAGAGAACCAGACTCGTCATTTAAATACCTTACGCCTCGGCCCCACCGGAAACCTAGGCATGAGCAAGAATTTAAACTCTTTGTCCTCAGGTGGCTCTGTCCACAGGCGAAGGTAAGTCCTCCCCTCTACTCGAGGACACCACATAAATCTGAGAATAATATGGTGCTATATTTTGAAAACAAAACTATTTTAAAACATTTTTTAGGGAAGGGAGGAGTACAAGCAAGCAACATGGCCATCACGGTTTCTTTTTTTCTTTTTTTTTTTTTTTGCCATCACAGTTTCATCAAGTACTTCACCCCACCCCCATAAAAGAATTTTTTTTTTTAAATAAGTAAACACTAGGGGTGCCTGGCTGGCTCAGTCAGAAGAGCACGCGGCTCTTGATCTAGGGGTCATGAATTTGAGCCCCAGGATGGGTGCAGAGATTACTAAAACAAAGAAACAAAGAAACTTCAAAAAAAAAAAAAAAAAGGAAATGCTGGGGTTTTATGAAGGCATTCAATATTTGATGAATCAGGATGAGATTTCATTGAAGTGAATGAAAGGATGATAAATAGCATTGTTGTTAATAACAACAACAACAAAAATAATGACAACATACGAAGTACACCCTGGGTGCCAGGTAGGACTCAAATGCATTACCTTATTTAACCCTCTCACCAACCTATACACCGTACCTACGGTATTTACTATCACGGGCTTGCGCCATCACTATTTGCCTCTTACCAATCCAGAAAACTAAGACAGAGAGAGGTTATATTATCTGGCAAAGTTACCTATGTAGGAAATAAACCCAATTAATGTTTTATCTATTCTAGGAGTGCTGAGTGAGGTTGTGGGTGCAGGTGTGAATGAAGAAGTTAGGGGGATAGATAACTAAAGATGATAGTTAGGGGGAAGGGGAGAATAAGGAGGGACAAAGCAATGGCCACCAAACCCTTCAACATGATTTAACAGACACAACATTTATCTTTTTTTAAAAAAAAGGGTATTTACAGAAAAACATGCAAATTTGGAATCACATTTCTAAATTTTGCCACCTATTCACATTCTTCTAATCCAAATGATGTGAGCAAATTTTACAAGACAAAAGTCCAGAAGCCCAACGCTCACCAGTGGTTTTAAAGGCATTTCACACGAGACCTCAGAGAAGCACGCTACACTCATTATTTGGAGACAAGGACTTTGTTTAATTTTCCCAACTTCAAAGGCAAGTGCAAGTAAACAACGGTTTCACAAATCAGTAACTACTGAAGCAAAAACCGAGATGAGGGAAGTTAAGTAGGAAGTCCACAAAATAAAGGAAAGAGAAGCAAATATTTATGCCCGTAAGCAAATGAGTTTTTCTTGATGATATTCCCCTGATTTTTCCTCTTTTCTAAGAAACTCCATGCATGAATATATCCAAGGTCCTTGCTATTAAAATGTTCTTTTAAGTTTTTATGAGGTAGAAGTTGAACTCTCAGGGCCTATCAAGAGGGCTTCTGAGAGCGTTCAGTACCCGGGCATCTGAGGCACAGAAGGTGTTAGCTGCAGATTTCCAGCATTGTCTCACACTGAGCTTTGACATAAAGTGACTATAATCTGCTGATTGGATTGAAATTACCCTGCAGTCATTACACATTACACATGAGTCCCATTACACATCCTCCAAGACACGGGTAATAATTTTTACACAATCATAATTATGTAATAATTGTGGTCACTCCACACAGCATATTATATTTGCATTAAAAGCACGAATTTATTAGGCATAAATACTTAAAATAGACCATCATTTTTATAGCTGTGTTTTGGCCTTTCTTCCTTATGAGTGGACCATGGAAGCCACCCAGCGTCTTTTGACTTCTGCACATGACTAGCAGTGGAGAGCAGCTCATTGCGGGGAGGAGAAAGGTCATTGAAGAAGTGTATTTTTTTTGAAGATGCACCTTGCAAATGAAGATCTAGCACAAGACAAGCAGCGTACGGCTTGCCTAACTTTACCCCTAGACAAGAGCAGAGGGTGAAAATTAAATTCCAGGCTGGCCCACGGCTGAAGTGGTCATGGAAACCCTCTCCCTTAGTCAAGACCTCCTCCCAAAGCATCAAAGGAAAGGACCAGGTGCCCAGGGGCCTGGGTCAAGAGAGGCACACACCTGTCTTCATATTAAATCTCCCTCCAGCCAAAAACGAAGGGGAAAAAAAACCCTTTATTTGCTCATATTTTAAATTACATAATTAAGGTCTCCACTCCTGCAAGGAGTGGCAGGGCAGGGCGGCAGGACTGCAGGGCTGGGTGCTTTAAGAGTCGGGGCTGGCGCTCTGAAGTCAGCCACAGGCCCCCACTTATGAAGCCGGGGCAAGGGCTAAGTTATTCATAAAATACATATATACCACCCCTGGAGGAACTTAGTACATTCCCTAACTCATGTAATAATTACAAGTAGGTAAGGGGGTTTCCATGATCCTGATTTTACAGATGATCAAACTGAAGCTCAAAGAGGCTCAGTAGTTTGTCAAAGGTCAGTCGGATAATTAGAGAAGCCAAGATGATAACAGGAAGTTAGCACAATTCTAAGATCATCCTCTTAAAGGACCTGTTGTACCAAACCCCCAAAAAGGCAAATTGTAGGCTGCAAGGTTCCTCCATCCACTAGAGCAACGCTGTCCAGTGGCAGTTTCAGGATGACTGAAAGGTTCCATAGCCACGCTATCCAATATGGTAGCCACCAGCCACATGTGGCTACTGAGCTCCTGAAATGTGGCTAATGTGACTATGGAAGTAAATTTGTATTTTCATTTTATTTTAATTCCTTTAATTGTAATTATTTATACTTAAATAGCATAAACATAGGGCAGGGTAAGCTCTAGAGACCAGGGATGGTCCATAGCAGGGTTGGCACTAATAACTGAGCAATGAATGGTACTCAGCACACTATCAAATATCTGGAGTCCTGTGTACTAACTAGTTCTCTGACCCACATCCCTCATTTAACCAGCCAACCCTCAGCTACTAGGTAGCAACTCTGTGCTAACTCACAATGTTTTCTACATGTTTCCCTATTATTCTTCATATACCCATATTCTCTATTATTATAATCCATGAAAATATGGCTCAGAGAGGTTAAGTAATTTGCCCATGTGGCACAGCTAATAAGTGGCAGGAGCCAGGATTCAAAACACTTTTCTGACGCCCTTCTCTAAAGCTGGCCCTTCACTTACCACCACCACTTACTTGTGGCAAATCAAGAAAATTCCTTTCCCAATTACCTCATAGTGTTATAAAGGTAAAATGAGATCACGGAACTGAAAATGCACTGAAGATACAAGACAGGTGTAAGTTATCATCTGCACACCTTTTTAAGTTTGAAAAACAAAACCAAAAACCTCTCAACGTTTTAGCTTATTAGGAGGGACTTAGAATATTCCAATCAAATAAGAAACCTAAGTCATTAAGTAACGGAAATATTCAGGAAACTCTCCAGATCACTCAAATCTACACCTGTCCTGAAATTCAAGGTATTCATTTATGTCTATGAGATCCCTTTTTTTTGTCATCCGAGGGTTCCCAGAACCCAGAGTGGCCAGCGATTTTCGAGATGAAGGTTAAAATCAGGCATAATTGTGTTCTTGACCATGTCAGCAGCTAACTGCAGTAAAGAAAAAATCCAGTGGGAGACGGGGAGGGTAGGTGTCTCTCTTCGCCCACATAACTCATCTGAACCATCATCACCGGCGCAAAGCAAGATCTCCACCAATAATGTGGAAACACAAAACTTTCAAGGACACCTCTCATAAGTGAGGGCAAATCCAGAGTAAACCCACTCTGGCAAAAACAGAATAAATACAATGAGATACAGTGAAAGGAAATCTAACCTCTAGACACCATAATCAGACCAGCTTGTGTTTTCTTGTTCTAGTTGTAATTAGCAATCACTGTTTAGTTCAAGCATTAAGACAAGCCCAGCTGTCCCCTTCTGAGCAGTCCAAGAGTGAAAATATGGGGTAGATTCTATAAATACCAAGAAGTCATTTTTTTTTTTAATCATCACCAGTAGGGGCGCCTGGGTGGCTCAGTTGGTTGGGTGTCGGACTCTTGGTTTCAGCTCTAGTTGTGGTCTCAGGGTCATGAGATCGAGGCCCGCAACACACTCTGCCCTCCACATGGAGTCTGCTTGGGATGCTCTCACCTTCTTTCTCCCTCTGCCCCTCCCCCAGCTTGTATGCATATGTGTGCCCTCTTACACTCTCTCTCTGAATAAATATTTTTTCAAGAGTTTATTTATTTATTTGACAGAGAGAGAGATCCCAAGGAGGCAGAGGGGCAGGCAGAGAGAGGGGGAAGCAGGCTCCCTACTGAGCAGAGAGCCCGATGCGGGGCTCGATCCCAGGACCTGAGCCGAAGGCAGAGGCTTTAACCCACCAAGCCGCCCGGGCGCCCCTTGTCAGCGCTTCTAAAACCAGATGAGCATAACTGTCAGCCCATTCTCGAGCACAGGCTTCAAGTTTCATCCTTTAAATTCAGTTCCTGCCATGGCCCTATGTTCTTTGAGCCAGCTTTCCTCCTAACTGGTCAGCCTGAACTCAAATATAACACACTCCGGAAGCCCAGGTGAGGTAAACTGGACCACATGATCTAAAAAGAGAATTCTGTCTCAACTATAAAGACTCCTGTATCTTCACTCACATTTGCCAAGGTGCAGAAGAAGAATTTAGATGGTATGCAGGAACGGAAATAAACAATAATGAATCACGTTTTGAGAAAATTATTTCCTTTCCTTTTCTCTTTCAACCTGGCCGACTCTGGATCTCAGAAGGTCACCGTTTGGAACCATTGGGGGTTTTTCCACCTCCCAGTCCTTAATTGCACTCTTAATGAAGGGACAACAGCATTCAGGTTCAGAAGCCTATATTTATGAGCAGGGCACTATTCACAGCAAGTAGTGCAGGTTGCCACTTACGGTGATGCAAAGTTTGCTCTTAAGATACACTTAATTTTTTAAAAGCCAAACAGCTATCAGAGCAAAGGTCAACGGTACAGTCCTAACCAGTGAACATGGCAAAAATCGTGATTTGGCCACATTAGAGGACTTCTGCTTCAGATCCCATGTTTTCGTCGTCTTCTTCAATTGCATTCTAAACGCGTTTCTCTACCGCTTCAGTGTAGTTACGAAATGTAGGTGTTGGAAATGCAGAACTAGACCTCACTTTTTCTCATTCTCAGGAAACTGCAGAAATAACTTGGAGGAGCTAATCCTAGCAGACTGTCTCCTAGCCTGCTTCTGGTGCAATGAAATTCAAATATTTACCAACCATAACTGCACTTAAGACTTGGCGCTCTGGGCGACCAAATAGAAGTCTTGGTGTCAATTCTTTATTGCTTTGATTCTTCCCTAACTGGTATGTTGACATCAGTTTAAAAAAAAAACATCCCAGGGATGCCTGGATGGCTCAGTTGGTTGAGCAGCTGCCTTCGGCTTGGGTCGTGATCCCAGGATTCTGGGATTGAGTCCCGCATGGGGCTCCCTGCTCAGCGGAGAGCCAGCTTCTCCCTCTGCCTGCCACTACCCCTGCTTGTGCCTTTCTGATACATAAATAAAATCTTAAAAACAAAAACAAAACATATCTCAACGCCATTAGAAAGAACAGTGCAGGACTATGGCATAGAAGGATTTAGAATCCAGAGAGATGTGGAGTTTGATCAGGGGCAAGTTAATTAACCCCGCAAAACCTGCATGGCCTCAGAAAGTTCTAAAGGGAGTAAATGAAATAATGCACAGAAGACACCTTGTACTCTGACTTAAAACAGCCACTTCGTAAATGTCAGCCCTCCTTCCCTCTCTCCAAGAGCACGGCCAGTTACATGGTCAAGGAAACAGCACCTCGCCAACATCCTGACAAAGCTGTTCGTTCCATTAATAATTTAGGACAAGTATTTGCTCTCTTTCCCCAGGTCCTGAGTACCACCCTTCATTCTCAGTAATGAAATAACATGGATTGAGTGCAGTCTGTCCTGCAGAAAACCTGAGCACGAACGGTGAACAGCTTTGTGATCCAAGTTCATTGTACGGTACTTGTGTCTCGTCTGTCCCCAAATGGTCCTCTTCCCTTTCAGGCTCCAGCTTTGCCTTCCCTTCAAGACCAATACCACAGAACCACAACTTTCCAATGACCTCCCTACCCCATGCACAGGTTTAACTCGCCAAGGCACCACCTGGGGATCTTGTTAAAATGCAGATTCTCATCTAATAGGTCTGGGAAGAGAATTGAGATTCTGTACTTAATAAGCTCTCAGGAGATGCTGCAGCTGCCATTGGGTCCACGGACCACATTTTAAGTAGCAACACCCTAAAAAACACCAACACCTTCCAGATCCAAGGAGGAGAACAAGGGAAGGAAGGGCATAGACTTCAGCAGGGTTTCACAAATTCCCTCCTCTTTCCGAGAGTCTGGCCAACATTCCAGCTTTAATTCCAGATGGTCCAGGCAGGGAATGAAGTGTCTAACAGGACGTCCCAGTTAATGGAGACCCACTGTGACAGGCCTCATGACGTTGGTTGCAATGACACGTTACTAATTTGCTTACTTCCCACAATTTAATCAGCAACCCGTCTGATGTCAGTTTCCCCATGGATACTTCAAACTGACAGGTCTGCCATTACCCAGGGTGTGGCCTGACGTCAGCAGCCTAAGAACCCACGTAGCTACAGGCTGGTGAGCAGCTGTAGGAACCCACAGTTAAGAGAACCAGCAAACCCTTGCTGAACATCTAATGACCAAGAGTAACTTACATCCAAATAGATTTCACACTTACTCGTTCAACAAATGCTTGCAAGGCACTAACCGTGTGCCAAGCACTGTTCTAGGTTCCATGGACTGAACCTGAAAACTTGATCAACACAGTAGCCTTTTACACTTTTTTTTTAATTTTTATTAACATATAATGTATTATTTGCCCCAGGGTACATGTCTGTGAATCGTCAGGCTTACACATTTCACAGCACTTAACAGCACATACCCTCCCCAGTGTCCACAACCCAGCCACCCCCTCCCTACCCCCCTGCCTCCCAGCCACCCTCAGTTCGTTTTGTGAGTCTAGGAGTCTCTTATGGTTTGTCTCCCTCCCCATCCCTTCCTGTTTCATTTCTCTCCCCCACCCCCCCAAACTCCCGCCTTGCCTCTCAAATTCTTCATATCAGAGAGATCATGTGATACTTGTCTTTCTCTGACT
>CM053603.1:26426667-26444142 GCA_028646535.1 Procyon lotor
GATTTACAAGCTCTCTTAAAGGTTCATTCCAGGGGTGCCTGAATGGCTCAGTCGGTTAGGCATCTGCCTTCGGCTCAGGTGAGGATCCCGGAGTCCTGGGATTGAGCTAGCGTCTGGCTCCCTGTTCAGGGGAAAATCTGCTTCTCCCTCTCCCTCTGCCGCTGCCCCCTACCCCAGCTCACGTGCACACTTGTTCACTCTCTCGCTCTCTCTCAAATAAATAAATAAAATCTTTTTTAAAAAAAAAGGTTTATTCCAGATAGGGGTCAGATCCAAAGTGAGTCATCAGGCTCCAAAGAATGAACTCAAATCCTACTCCAGCTACAGTCAGGGAAGGAGGGGAAATAAGGGAACCAGCAAGTACATTCCTAAAACAGCCAACTTAACAACCTCCCATAATCTCTTCCAGCTGAGAGTGCAGGGCTCTGCTGACCCTTTTTTCCCATTTGTAATTATTCAGGTGCACGTGTTTCCATAGTACTCAATGTCTATCTAAACCCATGCCCTGGGAATCCTGGGAATAGATTCTTACCGATGAAAGTTTGTGCACTGATTCGAAAAGCTCTTTTTCTCCTTTCTAGAAAAAAAAAAAAAATTAAACAATTCTAAGAATTTGGGACCCAGACCATACAAGTGTGGATTGGAACCTGGGACCTGCCTCTCATTGGGCCACTACTAGAATTCTCTGAGCCTCTGTTACCTCACCTATAACATGGGAATAATAATAGCACCCTCCTCATAGGGCAGTGGGAATTAAAAAAAAAAAAAATGACATCATGTCAGTCAAGCACTTTGCCCAGAACATGGCACCCCATAAGCTCTCAATAATTGATAGCTACTATTATAGCTTGTCTTTTTATACTGCACTTAACCCTAAATTAACAGTGAGACACTTCATTTTTTTTTAAGTCTCATAATTCCACCCCATTCAAGTCTAAATGAATTTAAAATACACACCAAAACCTAAAAAAGAGATACAGACACAGCTGCCAAATGGCAAGTAAAAAGCCGTAATTTTCCATCATTGGAATATATTTAGTGATAACTATAAATGAAAAACTAAGGGAAAAAAAAAAAAAAAACCAACTTAACGTCGCTCTCCCAGTCTGACAGTCTGAAAACCAAAAACTAAAAGTTCAGCTTCCTGTGAGCCTTGCTCCTTCCCAATCCCACCTGTCAGGCCCGGGTGAAGTCCCTACATTTCCTGCTCTGAGCAGGGAACCCTCTGCCAGGGAAGGCAAGAGACACTCGGGCTTCTCTTGGACAGCTGGGACAGTCGCAGGACTAGGATCTCAGAAAGCCTGACAGCAGTCCTTCTCCTTATTTCTGATGAATATCAGCACTGGGAAAGGGCCCCAGCCTGCCTGGGGGGTGGGGGAGGGGAGGGAGAAGGTTCAACCGTGGAATGATTAGCCTGCCTGCATCTTGAGGAATTCCTATTTTGCCATGCACAGTATCAAATGACATTATCTCCAAAACACTGCTTGGTAAGTGTTCCGCTCCCGATTTCTCACACCTGAAAAAGAACTACCAGGCTAACGCCACGTGCTTAGTGGAAGCAGAAATGTAATTGGGCTACATGTTGTTCTTTAGGTTTTCTTCTGCAGGTTCTGTTGCTACCTGCACATCATACTCCCTAGAACAGCTTCTGATCTAAGGAGTACATAGAAATGTGTGTCTGTACACACCTCTGCTTTGATGGGCGTGTCTGCCAGCACACTTCCTCGCTCACATTCCCCAGCCTATGTGAAACTTCACCCAAGAGCCAAACCACTAAAACCTCCACCAACTTATCCACAGACCAAAGTTCAGATGTGCCAAGACATACAAAACTCCAGCAATGTCATACTAGCAAGGAAAGAATAGCAGCCCTAAAGAAATCAATAAAAATGACAAAATATAATATGCTATATGTCAAGCAGTTGTATCACCCTGGCCACTATCTGAAATTACCTTATTGAACTCTTTGTGTTTATGATGTTGGTCCATGTGGTCCAACACAAACTCTTTGTGTTTATGATGATGGTCCAAACACCAACCCCTCCTACCCCCCAGAACGAGAATGTAAGACCCACAGAGCCAGGGCTCCAGCAGTCTTGTTCTTTCTAGTCTCACAAGGCAAAGCAAAGAGTAGTTGCGGTGGATTCCACTGTTTCTTGGCAAACACGCCCTCCCTCCTTCTCCTACAACGTACATGGGAGTAATAGACATCATTAATGTGCATCGGGTATGTGCTGAAATGAGAGCGTCGTGTCAGCTCAAAAACCAGGCTCGTCTAAGCTTGTTCGTGCTTGCCCCTCTAGGAACTTTGATTTCTCTCATAAAAAGAACCTACCCCCAGGGGCGCCTGGATGGCTCAGTCAGTTAAGCGTCTGACTCTTGATTTCAGCTCAGGTCATGATCTCAGGGTCATGAGACTGAGCCCCATGTCAGGTTCGGCACTCAACGTGGAACTGCTTGAGATTCTCTCCCTCTCCCCGTGTTCATGCTGTCTCTCGCTCTCTCGAATGAATGAATGAATGAATGAATGAATGAATGAATGAATGAACCTGCCCCCAGATAATCACTGCCCCCAAAATAAGACATACAGAACAGAGCTCCCCTGTCAACTTGCAGACCTGAGAGTGTGAGAATAAATACTTTACGTTGAAAGACACAGACTTTTGGGGGGATTTGTTACACAGCATTCTTGTGCTGACAAATACAGCAAGCCTATCAACATTTATTTGTTAAATTATCAAATGAAAACTTCCACTATACTTATACTTGCAAAAAATCCATTAATTGTGACAATCCTTCAAGACATCGAGTTTTAAGCCTGGTTTTTGCTTTGAAAAGGACTCCTTTGTGTAATAAAGGATACACATTCAGATATTGGGACTTAGGAGACCGAGACTTATGTCTTAGGACTTTCTTATTTAACCAGAGCCAAAAGATAATGAATACTTCTGAAACTGCTGATGGGAACTTTTCTACCCTCTCCTGTCCTGATACGGTGGTGAAAGTTTCAAGCTCCTAAGATACCAATTTTTATAGGGTGGTATTCCTTTCATCTAGTGCAAAAAGCCTTGAAGCTCATAAAATTGAGGCCGTAAACTTTTAAGGCATATAGCTTCATAGGGTTACTGTTGATGTATTTCCATTACTTTAAACATTTAATGTAAGTACTTTTACAATTCACTTAAATAGTGTATTTACAATTACTTCACTTCTTAACAGAGAAAAGAATCACATCTAAATGGGGGTAAAACTGTGTTACATTTTATAAGTACCTTTTCATTCTGACCCTTTATCACTCAAACCAATGGCTATAAAAGAATCCCTTTCTAATGAAATTACAATTTCAAGGGGGGTAGAGAACAGACAGGAGACAGGACCAATAAAATATGAAACCAATATGTTTCCCATCTATGGTATTGATATGCTTAATTTGTATGTGCCAAGCATATGAAATGACAAAATTTCATATGTGCAGATGGTTATAATCTATCAATGCCTTCCCCCACCCCTCCAAGTGTGAAAAAATATGGGACAAGCACCTAACAGAGTATCCAGGCCTTATGGTGAATATATGGTGAAATATTCAGTGGAGAAAAAAAAAAAAAGTCCCATTTTAATATATATTTTAATGACCTAAAATTCAGATAAATTCAAAATGCATTCCAGGCCCCTTTGGGAATTCCACGGTTCTTCTTATGTCAGAAAGCTCCAAACACTTTTTGATGCATGAGAGTAATGTTGGTTTACTCCCTTCCTAATTATCAAGTTTCTAATTTCCTTTTTAAGTGCTGAGAGGATATACCAGTGGCCTACAACCCTTTTGCTGTCAAGACCTATGGGCATCGTGTTTCACAAATATAGCCCTATCATGAGAAGTCTGTGCTCCCTCACTGCACGTACGAACCTATCTGCCCCTGAGATAGCCAATGTAACCAACAGACTTGAGATAGTGCTTACTAAAAGCAAAAAAACTTGACATTTTAGCTACTCTAGGTAACCACATCTTCAGAAAATGTACTTCTTGTCCAGTAGGTTTTCTTTTTAATACAAAAAACAAACAAACAAACAAAAAACCTCGAGATTCCCTCCTTCAAAGGCCTTTTAAGGACTTCAAAGAGACCTAAGAAACCAGGTTGGGATCCAATGTTGAGTTTTAATCCTTCCTTCCCCTTCTTTTTCTCCCAAACCCAATTCAATTTCCTTACTGAAATAAAAGTAGGTTTAAAAAAAAAAAAACCCAAACAATAAGATCGAAGCAAAAATACCCCCAGTACACATACTGTGAGGCTTCTACCCTAGTTATTTACCAAGAGTCAATAATGGCCCATAATGTCCCTTGTGGGGAATAAAACCTAAGACCATGTAAAAGCACCAGACAAGATGAAAGGTGTTCCAAACCCGAGAACTTCAATAACGATTCAGGTGGGCTGAGAACCTGTTTTAACCCTCATGTGACCCCTGGAGAGGCAGGACATTACACAAGGGACTGGGCCCCAAGTAGGTCCATTGTGAAGGTTTAGTCCTTGTCAGCAACAGGGCAATGCCATATATCGTGGGCTAAATCTTCTCTATCAGGCTTTTATAAAAAGACAGCAACTATTTATTCTCTCAGTCCACCCCCATGAAGGAAAATCCACTGCAATCTAAGCCCTCTCTAAAGTGCTTCATACCCCATTACTTCATTGAATCATCCCAAGGATCCAGTGAGCAAGAATGAAACTAAGGGTCCAAGAGTTATACTCAGTATGTAGGAAGACAGGATAAAGATACTTTGTCCTGATGTCAGGGATGGTGATGTGAAAAAAAAATAGGATTATTTTCTTCAAGGGTCCTGCTATGATATCATACAGAGGACATAGAAAGGTTTTCAGACAGTAAATGAAAGTAGTAAGAACTGAGACACAAATCCAAGGTGTCTGGATGAGGCCTCGGGGCTGGTCCCAAGAGGTTCCCAAGTCCTCAGTATCTGAAGGACAATGAAGGGTTGGTCTGATTGGGGTCAGGGGGATGGGCAGGGACAAGGAGAGAGGAAGACCTTCCAAGAAGAAAGAAATCACCTCAATGGGGCTTTCACTAAGAAAATTATGAAATCAACTTTGAATATTCAAAAAAGGTGTGGAACAGCTAAAGCCTGTCATGATCATCATGTGCCAGGAGCAATCATACATGCTTGACAGGCAGGGTCTCCCTTAAGCCTCACAGCTGAAGGAGGTAGGTCCTCTCGCTCTTCCTACTTTACTGAGGGGACCACGGAGGCTCAGAGAGCTTACGTAACATGGCCAGTAAATGACCAGGCTTCATTTTTCTAGACTGCAGAGACTTACATCGTCAGGGCTCTTAAAGACGGCTCTTACCTGCCCTTCAGATTTTGTCTCCTGTCCAGTTCATAAAAATGCATCAGTCTCATCAAAAACAAGCAGTCTGAAGAAAAATGGAAACTCTTGGCCATCTGTAGCAGTTTTAATGAAATAATTGCTTGCCCACAGGCCAAGCTGTGAAAGCCCTTAGAGAAAGCTACACACTGAAAACGTTCGAGTCTACAGAACAAAAAGCTTCCCGTGTGATGACCGTCAGCGTCCGACATTTCCCCTCGGCCTCTGTACTTGTTCCCAAAAGAAAGCCCAGGTTTGATTAAACCACTTCCTGCCTCCCGTCCCGCAGGGCCCAGGGTGTCTGAGCCCCAAGGGCACCTCACGCGGTCTGCTGCCCCTCCTTCGCAGAGCGAGGCTCCCAAACAAAAACAAATGGCCAGCACTGATATCTCTTGCCCGTAAAGGGACTCCTCAGGGCTCCTCAGACAAAACATTAATGTCAACAAGTGGCTCAGAAATAAAGCATTTTTAATTAGCATTTTTGGGAACAAAGGGCAAATCTGCAGAAGAGAGAAAATAGGCTTGGCTGGGGGAGTGAGAACCCCCTGCGTTAGACCTCTCTACAATAAAGAATTCCTCAAGCGACCCATTTTCTTTTATTCTTCTTTTTTTTTTTTAAGATTATTTATCCATTTATTTGAGAGAGAGACAGAGAAAGCAAGAGAACACAAGCGGGGGGAGGAGCCCGACGTTGGGCTCGATCCCTGGACTCCAGGATCATGACCTGAGCGGAAGGCAGACGCCCAACCAACTGAGCCACCCAGGCGCCCCCGGGACCAATTTTCCTCACTTGACATTTTGCTTCCTCTGAAGACAGGAGGGAGCAGACAGGAGACAGCACTACAACTGCAATTTTTTTGTAAGGCTACAGGTCAGAGGCGAGACTAGAGCCAATGTCAAAGTCCCTGCAGAGGAGGGAAGAAGATGTGTGTCTTCTCCTATGTGGGTGAGTGCTCCTTAAGACTCACCTGTCCCATGTGGACTATCTTTCAAAAGCAGTGTTTCTCATGCTCTGCACTTCAAAGTTAGCCTCTCCTGTTTTCAGGTACAGCAGGCATGGGAAGGTCCACTTGCTCAGGTAGGTAAATCACATCTAGAACCGACAGGCCCAGGAGAATCACTACAGGGCTGGAATGAACAGGAAACACACACACACAGAGGGTGTTGGATCCATATTCACATATTGGGCAAAATGTCCCCTTGAGCTCCTTTGACCTGTCTGCCGTGAACCTATGGAACAAGAAATGATAACTTTGATGTCTGCAAAAACGGTGACGACCAACAAGATGGTCACCAGCAAACTGTAAAGCCCTTTTGCCCTTGAACAGCGTCATCACAGGAGGGCCAGAAAGTCTAATCCAAACTCTTCATCTTCCCCCTTTTTCTCGTTCCTCGCCCACCATTCCCACGGTGCATGAGGACAAGGACAGACCGCAGCAATGGTGATCCAGCCACAGGGTCATGGAAAGTGTAGATGTGCCTGTCGATTCCTAGGGCTAAAAGGGGGTAGACATGAAAGAAAACTATGTTGGAGAAAAGGGGGGTATAGACTGTCGTATTATTTGTTACTATTTCTTATAGACATATATGATTTTCTTTTTATTTATTTATTTATTTATTTGAGAAGGAGAGAGAAAGAGAACAGAGAGAGAGAGAGAGAGAATCTCAAGCAGACTCCCTGCTGAGGGCGAAGTCTGACGTGGAACTTGATCTTACGATCCTGAGATCACGACCTGAGCAGAAACCAAGAGTCGGATGCTTAACCAACTGAGGCACTCCGACAGATACAATATTCTAAACATGTTTATCCCGTTCTGTGCTAGGAAAGAAGGGAACGCAATCATTCCCAAACATCTCCCAAGGATGCAGAGAGCATTCATGGACACGAAGTCAAGCTTGAGGTCACGTCCCCGTGAAGGAGAGCATAGTGTTCCAGGAAGAGACACTGAGGCCAGAATGCCAGGCCCAGCTTCCCTGCACCCTCGCGGTGTGACCGCAGGTAAGTCACTTCTCTCCATGCATGGGTTTCTCTCTGTCACAGAAAAGTAACAGACGAGGTGAGTGCTTAGGTCCCTTGTAGCCCCGAGACTCTTTACCAGAAAACGTTCTTCTACCAGATATTTGTCAAATCTGGTCTAGAAAAATGATCTTCATAGGAAGATAGGAAATCAAAGCTAGGAACACAACAGGTCCTGTGGGATGTCAGGAAACCAAATGCTTTCAAGGTCCAAGTTAGGGAGAAGCCCCAACTGTTTTGAAGACTAAGCCGGTCACCGTCTGGAGCAGATTCTCACTTTTTTGTTCGTTTCTAATAATAGAAAGTATCAAGAGAAGGTGAGTACATCACATTAGTCTACATCTGCCTTTTAAAAATCTGACCATGCTTTATACTTAGGAGTGGGGGAAGGGGTAAGCTAACACAATTCATAAGGTGATGCTTTATGCTTCCAAAAAGGAAATGTACAGGGAATACTCCAGAACAAACACCCCAAAACTCTGAGGTATAAAACAACCATTTTATTATGCCCACAGATTCTGGGGTTCAGGCACTCAGGTGGGGCTCCACGGACCAGGCTGGATGCCACAGTATCTGGGGCCTCGGCGGGGGGTGACCTGCCAGCTGGGGTCTGGAACAACTGGAAGCATCTTTGCTCACATGTCTGGAGGCTGAGGCCGGCCACCAGTGGCAACGGCCACACGAGGCCCCTCCTGGGCCCTCCCCACAGAGGCCAGCTCCGGCTTCCTCACAGCATGGCGGCTGGTTCCAGGAGCAAGCGTCCCAAGAGAGGAAGGCATTTGTATGGTCTGCCTCAAATATTGCATAGTGTGACTTCTGTCATGCTCTGTTGGTTGAGACAGTCGCAAAGATGGCCCAGGTTCAAGAGGAGGGGATACACAGACGCCCTCTTCCCACTCTGTAGGGGAAGTCAAGGTCTTGGAAGACGAATATGTAGGATGGGAGACAGTTGTGCAACCATCTGTGGACAGCAATCTGCCATGCTGACAGAAAAAACATCCCCCAATGAGGTAAATACAAATATCTGGGTCCCAGGCCTCTTTGACCATGGAAGGTTTAGAGCCAACACTTTGATAGGCAAAAGGTCATCGCTAAGAGCTGGAGGAGCTGGACTATAGTCACAGAGGCCCCCCAAGCTGCCTCTAAAGCCTCTACAAACACCAGTCTTGATAATAACTAGAAGGGTCCTTGAAATGTATTATATACTTGGCTGTTTATCACAGTTTGGTTCCTTCTGTGTCCTATTGACATTTGATTTCAATGTTCAAAAGTATTAAGACATCTGCTGAATTGTAATTCCATGAAATCTACAAAAGTACGAATTCACTATGTTAAACAGGTTTTTTATTTTTAATGGAACACAGACGGCCCCTGTTTATAAAGCAGCCCCATATGCAAAGCCATGGGTTGGGTTTAATTCAGAGCTGATGTGACCTATGGATCTTTGGACATGTTGCAAGGGAGACCTCAGCCTTCAGTAACGCAGCATCTCCTCATGGTCCCATTCTCTGGAACAGCAGGGGAGGGGAGGCAGAGGAGATGACTGGCAATGAAGAGCATATACCTCTATTTTCAGTATCTTTTACTTCCCCTTCTTAAACCTAAAAACCAGACTCCAACTTCTTCTTCTGTTTTAAGGATGTAACAGGCCCACCTTCTCGGTTTCTGGTTCCATCACTAACCAGGACCACCATCACGATCGGGTACTGAGCTGATAATATCCTTATTTTATGGGGCGCCTGGGTGGCTCAGTGGGTTAAAGCCTCTGCCTTCGGCTCAGGTCATGATCTCACGGTCCTGGGATTGAGCCCAGAGTCGGGCTCTCTGCTCAGTGGGAAGCTTTCTTCCCCCTCTCTCTCTGCCTAGCTCTCTGCTGATCTGTGATCTCTTTCCTCTCTGTCAAATAAATATATAAAATCTTAAAAAAAAAAATCCTTATTTTATAAGTAATAGTCCCACCTTGGTTGTTCAGCCATCAATATCCACAGCCTCTCTGCCTCTCCTCACCTGCTAAGAGAATCTTTGGCATTCCCCACTCAGTGCTAACCCCATTCCTAAATCTTCTACCCCCCCTTGTCTTACTAGGCACAGTGAGACAATCAGTGTGTATGAGAGTGGAGGGCAGATAAGCAAAGGGAGAGACGAAGTAGCAACTAGAAGATAAATGAGAGGGAAGAAGAGAAAGGGGAGGGTGGTGTGAGGTCATGGAGAGATTTGGTAAAGAAAAAGGAGCATGTGATAAGGACGCCTTCAAGGGATCTACTAGGTACCTAGAGCAAGATTACGGAGAAAAAGGCAAGACACTAAGTGTTGCAGAAGAGAACTACCAGAGTCCCTCTAAATGTTCCTCCAGAGATAAAAGACTGGAATTGATGATACAGTTGGCTCCCGGACTCCATTTCCTTGAATGCACCCCAAGACTCGGTCACTTAGGATCTCTGGATTTTCTTGAGTTCCATAAGGCTGAGAAAAATGAGGTGCAGAGAAGTTAGGAGCGGGTAAAGTGACAAGTTAATGCTGCCCATTACTAAAGTCTGTGATTGGCCACTACATCCCGCCGCCAGGTAAACAAAAATCGATGGATTCCTGGAGCCCCTGACCATCAGTGGCTCATGAGGCCTGACCAGGGCCAGGGAAATCAGCAGCTGACAGAGCATGGCATGCAGAAACCCACCTGTGCTGGAGAGGATGAAAGGAAGGAGGAACTCGAGTGCGGAAATGTGCAGCGCTAAGCACAACAGTGGAGATACTGAGGAGAAATTCGTCACTGCATCAAAGGTGCTGGGATGGCAATGTGGATGAGCTTCATACAAAAGAGGAACTAAACCGCAGGGGAGGAAGGAGAAGAGAAAGAGAAGGACTGAATGTGACAAGCCACGGGTGGTGGAAACCGTGGGTGGTGGAAACCGTGGTATCCGCCACCCCTTCCTCAGGAGAAGAGAATACAAAGTACAAAAGCAGGGTGGGGGGCCAGTAAAGCCCCCCAGCCATCCCTGCTCTCTGGATCTCTACTGGCTCCATAGACTCTTCCAATTCAGAGTGTGGTCCCAGGGCCAGCATCAGCACCACAGTCCCTGGCCCTCGTGCAGCTTACACTGGACCACTGAGGGGACAGACAGGACTCCTACAACCATAAAGACACATAAAAGTACCACCTAGTGATGACTGCTGCAAAGGGGAAGCTTGTGATCTTGTGATCTTGTGATCACAAGCTTGTGATCCTTGCAAAAACAAGGAGATCAGACACTGTCCGAGAGGGCTCCCTAGAGAATGTGAGGATAAAATTGAGATCTGCACGATGAGTAGACACTAGATGCTAGATATTAATCCAAGCAGAGAGGAAAAGTCATATGTCAAGGTCCTGTGGTGAGAAGGAGCACCACACATTCAAGGACTACAGGGAAAACAGCACATGCAAATTTGGGACTGGCAAGGGAGGCGGTGGCCAGACCATGCAGGCTCTTGATTTGAAGGATTTGATTCTAAGAACAGAGGGAAACCCCCTGACAGGTGTTAACCCAGTTATATAAGGTTAGGGGAAAAAAGAACCAAGAGTCTGACCCCAGACATCTTGTTTGTACAATTTAATGTCCCTCGCTTGTGACCCTAGGCTATATCTTGCCTCCCACCAAACACACAAGACAAACTGAGCCCCTTTCCCACCAAGAAAATAGGCAAGCAGTGCTCCAATGATGAAGCAGAAGGAATATATTCACAAAGCCTGGATGGCTGTCCGAGGCTGTTGAGGACGCTGAGTAATACCAATTCTCGGAAGTAAGGAATATCTGAATTCAGATCTGGTTCTACCACCATCAGGACAAGGTAACCTCTCTGAGCCTTCTTTACTCAAAGGGCATAATAATGCCTATATATCCAAGGATACTGATTGAATGAAACAAAGTAGAGTCTGCCAACCCCCTAGTGCAGCACTTAACACATAGTAGGTGTTCAACAAAAGATACATTCTTTTCCTACATTGCTGTGGTTTTCAAGTTGCCCTTATGGGCACATTTACTCTTGATGCTAAACTCAATGGTTTCTTTGATAAAAGATGGCAGGTAGCAACTGCTTAAGATCTCATGCTAAGCCCCCATCTCACCTTTATTTTTTTTTAAAGATTTTATTTATTTGACAGAGAGCAACACAGCGAGAGAGGGAACACAAGCAGAGGGAATGGTAGCGGGACAAGCAGGCTTCCTGCCGAGCAAGGAGCCCGATGCGGGGCTGGATCCCAGGACCCTGGGATCATGACCTGAGCCGAAGGCAGACGCCTAAGGACTGAACCACCCAGGCGCCCCTCATCTCACCTTTAGTATTTATTTTTTATTTCTTTCAGTCATCACCATAACTCTACAGAGTGGGTACTACGATCAACCACATTTGACAGTGAAGTGCCGAGACGATACATAGCTTTTCAGGCCTAAGTATGCATGCAGGTTCTAAGCAGGCTTCCTGACTCCTCGGGGCTCCCAACTGGGAATTACCCTACGTGTGCAATAAGTGGGCAATTCACAGAGGGCTCTCCCGCTCACCGGGAAGCTCCTTTGAAGCATGGAACTCAGCACAGCATTCACTGATGCCCAGCATGGCCTGTTGCACTCAAATCCTTGCCGGGGAAGAGCTTGAATGAAGGAAGCTGTCCCCTCAAAGAATCGGGCCCTCGGAGTCAAGTGAATGGTAGGAAAGGCTGCAACAGGTGTACTTGCCAGGAGTGACACCCATCTAGTGAAGAGAGGCTTGCCTTGGGCTTGGCTGGAGTCCAGCATTCTTATAGCCCAGCTACCTGAAAATCCCTAAGGGCTGAGTTGTGATATAAAATGTCACTTCCTGCCCTAAATTTCCTGTTTGGGGTATTTGGAGGAATTGCATAATCCCTGCTTTATTTCAACCATGAACTGCTTTATTTTCCGATTTTTTTGCACGCCACAGTCACTACCAGCTTGGTATTTACAAAGCACCTTTGCCCTCCGGATTTCCAGGCAAGGATAAAAGTATGGAGGAAATATTTTACGGCTGGTCCTATTCCGGTGCTGTAGGGGGTGTGCAGAATGCCAGCCAGCTGTAAGCAAAGGTCCGGGGCCTGAAAGCTTTCTCAGGGGAAGCCAAGTGTTACCTGTGGTATTTAAATGGTAAGGGGCCTGTTGAGTCAAATGCTTCCCCAGGGAATTGGAGAGACACCAATTTGCTCAAATTCACCCTTGGCTGCGAACATAATAGAGGGCTAGAGTTCAGGCTTCTGTTCTGGCTGATGATTCATTTAGGACAAATGATTTTACCTTTCCTTTCAACCCCCTGTGACAAAAGGTATGTTGGAGAAAGCCAATTCAGCAGACTTCAAGGGTGTCCCCACACTGCAGCAGACGTAAAGCCACACGGAAATGAAAGGGGCTGCCAAAGGTATTCTTTTCTGGGACAACCAACACGGGAACAGTCCTACGGCAGCACAAGTACAGGTTTGGGAACGAGTCACGCGTGAGTTCACGTCCAAACGTATCCACTCCCCAGACGCGTGACGTCGGGCAAGTGACTGAATCAAGTGGCACTTATTGAAGAAGATGCACACAGGCTCACCTGCATTCCACACTCCCACGGGGCGCACCCTGGGCCAGGCCTCCCTCCAGAATCCCCCTGCACTTCTTGCCTTGACTGCAAGGGAGCCACCTTCCCCAACATCACATTCCCTTTCCAGAGCTGCGGCTTCCAGTAGCTCCTTGACATGGGGATACGGGGTGAGGGGCACAAGTCTACCGTCTTCTTCTTGCAGGACAACACTGCAAAACCATCTCAACTTCGGAGCTTCTGGGGGTCAGCTGGGGCGTTCACTGAGAATGGCTCACAACCTCACTTCTCCGTCGGCCAACCCGCCATATGAGGGGACCTCCCAGGGCTTTCTCTCACACAAGTCCTGTGTGGTAATCTCCGTCCATCTAGGAAGATGGTCAACTATGACCAGTGCTCAGTACTATACTATTTGGTTTGTCCTTTTTACAAGGTTAAGTGAAATGCGAATCTGGGGAAAAAAATAATAAAGAACTTTTCTAAAGATAACTTTTCTAAACAGCTGATATGATGCCCAAAAGACATTCAACATTCTCTTCTGCCTTAGTCCTAACTCCCCCTACGTCCCACGAATGGTCTACATCAGATTTGCTTTTGTTTGTTTTAATTAGGATGAAAACAATGTGGGAAGTTGGAAGTTATATCCTTTCAATCAAAAAAGAATGACAAGGGGATGCCTGGGTGGCTCACTCAGTTAAGCAGCTACCTTCCGCTCAAGTCATGATCCCAGGGTCTGGGACAGAGTCCCACATAGGGCTCCTTGCTCAGCAGGGAGCCTGCTTCTCTCTGCCTCTGCCTACCACTCTATCTGCTTGTGCGCGCTCTCTCTCTCTCTCTGACAAATAAATAAATAAAATCTTTAAAAAAAAAAATGACAAGTACTGACACAATCTATAGTCTACCAACCTGACACAATGAACTTTAAAATGTATACAGGCTTTAATCTGTCAAAACTTACACAAAACTTCTCATGGGCGACTAATTAACTAATAGCTTAGAAATCATTTTTTTTTTAGCAAAGGACAACACAGAAGAAATTACACCATGATCCATTACAGTTAAATAGCATAAACTATACTTTACCTAGCAAACATACATTCCAAGTTTTTCTTATGAATATAAATATGAGAAGAGATAGTATTCGAAGTTCTCTATCCAGCCTTGCTGGGAAACACAGAGCAAAGACTGTGAGGTTCAACAATAACCAGGTAATTTCACAGAGCAGAGGTGGAAATGGATGAGAAATAAGAGAAGATGGAAAGACCTTGTAAACTCACTGTAAGGGGGTTGAGTCATTGACTAGCCAAGAATGAGCCATTAACTAGCTGAGCAACAAACGGTACAATCTTTAAGGAGAAATGCACGGCATGGGGGGCACCTTGCTGGCTCAATCGGTTGAGTACCCAACTCTTGATTTCGGCTAAAGTCATGATCCCAGGGTCGTGAGATCAAGCCCCATGTCAGGCTCCACACTGGGCGTGGAATCTGCTTAGGATTCTCCCTTTCTCTCTCCCTCTGCCTCTCCCCTGGCAAAAAAAGGAAAAAAGAAATATATGGAATAATGGCCAGCTATTGTCAAATAATTTCACGGCACGCTCTAAGTAATGTTCCTTAAACACTTCCTATTATAACTGCGAGTGGAGTCATACAGAAATTGTTAATAAGAGCCTTCATGGTCCAAGCACTCCCCTGATGGAGCAGGCAAAGAGGAACAGAGGATGAGTGAGATTAAAGAAACTCAGAAATATCCTAGTTGAGTATTTTCAACATTTTCGGCATTTCCACTAGAGGCATCGTTCACTAGTATGATTCTCAGCTACTTTTTCCTGGGTCCCCAGATAATAAACAAAAATGGCATGTAAAGAAAACATCACCTGGAGGGGAACACAAGCTGCCAAGTTTAGGAGCCCCTACCTTGGCTTGCCACTTCCTAAGTTTTGATGTGTCTGGATTCTATGATGTTCTTCAATTTGGGCGCAGTCTACTCATTCTCAGCCTGGATCTATTCTGCCCCCCACCCCCACCAGGGACTTTCAGCAATGTCTAAAAGACATTCTTTGGTTATTACAAATGTGCGAGAAAGGCGGGGGGTGCTTACTATCATCTAATGAGTAGAGAGGCCAAGGATGTGGTTAAACATTTTACAACGCCCACCATAGCCCCCAACAGCAAAGAATTATCCAGCACAAAATGCAAACAGCGCCGAGGTTAAGAAACTCCAGGGGAATGGAGTACACGCTAACATTGCAAACCAAAGGTCGAAGTCCCAGTTTGGGACTTCTGCCTCGGTCAGGTGTGTGCTAGCATTTCTCAGCCTCAGTTTCCATGTGTATAAAACAGGCTGGTAATACTCTTAAAGAGTTTGGGTAAAGAATAAAGGAGAGGACAGATGAGGAATGACCTAGCACCGTGCTTGGCACATCCAAGGGGGCTGTGACATCTGGTAAATGTGAATCACTGCTCTGTTTCAACTCTAGCCATTTCCCACCCACCCCCATTTCCTCTCAGATCTTACTGGGAAGCTAAGAAAAGAGGAGCCCAGCCAACTCCAAAGCCCACTCTAGGCCAATAGTTTACACGGAGCTCCTTTAATAATTTTGACTTCTATTGTGTCTAAATTTATGTTGGAGGAACCTGGGGGTGGGGAAGGCCACAACTTTTACATTTTTTTTAAAGGTGTGTTGTTTTCCCAAAGGAGAATTTCAATTCAATGGCCTAGGAGCCGAATGAAAGAAGGAAATGCAAAAATCCCCACTGGGTCTCTGAAAAGCTCCTTAGCAGCAAATGCTAACATGCTAATATGCACTTTGCTCAGGCAAGGGGTATCTTCATTGAGTTCATGAAAGATATAGTTAAGTAAGGGCTCCTGGGTGGCTCAGTCAGTTAAGAGTCTGCCTTTGGCTCAGGTCCTGGGATGGAAGCCAGTCTCTGTGCTCAGCGGGGAGCCTATTTCTCTCTCTCTCTCTCTAATGAATAAATAAAATCTTCTTTTAAAAAAGATATATTTAAGTAAAACAAAGTAGATGCTCAGATACCTGATGAAATGAAAAAAGATAACGTCTTCCTTAGTAATGACCATGCTTGGTGGCTGAGCTGCAAACCACTGCCTAAAGCATGAGGGCCATAATCCTCCATTTACCTTAAGAAACAACACCTGCCTGCTGTAAGCTATGCCAAGTCACCTACATCACAGGCAGCGTCTGATTCGTTGCTCCTACCGCACGTCAAATCCTCAGAGGAAGGTTAGGGTAACCCTATAATTCATGGTCCAAGCCAGGATACCCAAGACTGAAAGAGCATACTCGTACTAATTACACCAGGACAACAGGTGCAAATTAGGTGCTCCTCAAGTCCCCTGGGACCTGTGACCACGGCCCAGGTTGCCTTAGGTTCTCCGTGGTTCCAGATATCTTTACTTGGAAGGAACCCACAAACACAGCCACCTAGGTCGGCTCTCAACAACTTATACAAGTGGGTGATCCTATGGATACTGTTCTATCTCTTGCCTTTTTTTACTGAGTAGATTACAGTGTGCTTATGTGTCAGAACACAGAGAGTCACTTCCTTTTGTTTCAACTGACTCCATACAGACTACGCCACTTTGGGCGGGCGCCATAATTGTTCAGTCACCCACAACACTTAAACGTCAGCTCAGATTTTGGTCATTACGAGCCAGGCAATAGAGAACACGTAACTTATATGGGTTTGAGTATTTCCAGAGAATGGGCTCCCAGTGGTGGGGATGCTAGGTCAAAGTGTTGCCATTTTTGATGGGTTCTTCCTCAAAGCTCTCTGCAGAAGTCTATCTCAAGTCGTATCAAGACCAAGAGTTTAATGAACACTCTTGAGTTCCTGCCAAGCTTGATAAAGGCAGCATGCTGGCTCATCACATTCTTGCTTTGCATGTTCTCTTAACTCCAGACAGTCTGGGCCGTGGGCGTACTTGGAATTCTCCTGCTCTAGGCCTTTGCTCCTGCTGTTCTCTCCACTTACAATAACATTCCACACCATCACTATAAATATCCTACTCACGACAAACACAACCTCCTCCACAGGCCCGTCCCAAGTCTGACTGACTACAAACTGTCTTCACATCATCTCTTCCTCCTGGGGATGCCCGTAACACTGTTCATTCCCCTCGCTGCACCACGGTCACCCCTAAGTCGTGGAGACAAATCGTGGGGACTCAGACACAAGTAGTTACGGGCACGCACAGGCACAAAATCACACAGACATAAAAGCTGACCCCATTTCCAGGCCTCAGTTTCCTTATCTGTAAAACGGGGATTTAAAATAGTACCTACCCCAAATACCTACATTATTATATGATGTTGAAAAATTATATGAGAAAATGTATAGAAAGCCCTTAACACAGAGGAGATAATAAAGGAATGCTAAAAATTTATTACTGTTTAATAGGACTGGTCCTTTGAGGGCATGTTTCCTTCAACTAAGTCCTAGGCAAATCCAGCACAGTAATTTGCACACAGAAATTATACTGTATAGTGATTGTTGAACACCGTGTTT
>CM053603.1:26444642-26472345 GCA_028646535.1 Procyon lotor
ATCTCATTTGATCCTCACAGACAACTCTGGAAAGTAGGAACTATACAAATAAGAAAACTGAATTGTGAAGAGATTACAGATCTTACCCCAGGCCAGAGGGGATGGGGGATTCAGGCCCTCACTCCAGGGTCCTACCCTTGACACATTACACAGTCTGTGCCCTCAAGCTGTCCCCCATGCTGATCAAGTATCATGTAAATGAAAAAGCAGTAACAGTCCTAAAATCTCCTAGCCTTAGTTGCAAACAAATCTTTCCTAGAATATAAATGCCCTTGGAGAGGTAGGCCTAGATTTTCAAAGGGGGACAACCCTGCTGTTTAATGCAGTCACTCCTGGGGTATTCCTAACCTTGACTCATCCAGCCCCCCACCAGATCTCTCCTCCAATGAAACCAAATCTTTACTTTAAAAATAAAAGGAGCCTGAAGGGCAGAGACAAATAAGACAACCTCACGAAGGAGGAATGGCAGGTCTCCAAGGCGAGGCCCAGTGAGGGCCTCTTATCATTCAGTGGATCCCAGACCTGACCCCCACGGAAGCCTTCAGATCCAAGCACATATCCACAGAGTCCCATTGCAATGTGCTGCCCCAAACAGCAAACGTGACCAGACATCGTGGCAGTTTGGGCCTTTCAGTGAGCCTTGAACAAAAGCATCAGATCAGGAACTGCCTGGCCCAGAGTGGATCCCTGCAAAGTCTCAGCCCACAGGGACACTGCTGACACAGTTGGAGCAGAGAGATCATGTCCTCGTGAGAGCCTGCCTGGGCCGGGCAGACACACAATCAATAAATGTTCATTGAGCAGTGCCCGGCTGGCTCCGTGAGAAGAGCATCCGACTCTCGATCTCAGGGTCATGAGTTTGAGTCCCATGTGGGATGTAGAAATTACTTAAATAAATCCTTCTTAAAAATCTTAAATAAACAAATAATTAATATTCACTGAATTCCAGGAGTGCTCCTTCAAGTATATAATACAGCACTCTACTCTTTCTACAGATAAGAAACTGAGGCACAAGCATCATAAAACTGCAGAGTCCCGAATCGCTTGAAGGAAAGAATAAAGTGAGACATCCAGGAGGTACGATGTTTTCCCCACAAAGCCACACTGATTTCTTGTACCATTTGCAGGGCTTCTCCTAACTGCCCCTGTCATCATCCATGGTCTTTCTCAATAGGGAAAACTTAAGTGGAAAGACATCATGTACACGTACATGGGGATCTACAAGGGGTGGCTGTGGTCGATCAAAACCAGCTCAGGATGTAGCACCAAAGACCTAGAGGGAAAGCACTGGCTCAGCCGACCTTTCGCCCTGCAATGTTCCCTTTCCTCATTAGTGACCGAAGATACAGCCAGCCACCTCCCAGGGCCAAAAAGAGCATCCATCACTCCTGGACCTGAGAACGTGGCTTGTATCCGGGCTCTGCTATTGACAGAGGGTGGAGAACATCTCAACTTCTCGGAACATCAGTTTCTTCTTCTGTAAAATGGGAATGATTACAGTACCTCCATTCATAGAGTTGTTTGAGGAGGAAATGAGTTAATACCCTGCCCTTATAGCACAGCATAGCACACAATGAGAGCTTTTAAGGACAAAAGGAGATAAAGTATATAAAAATTTCTATAAGCAATAAATGTCTAGTGGCTCCGTTTTGATACTATTCACAGCTGGAAGAATCAACAGAAAGGAAAACTGACCAAACCAGACAATTACCCTGGCATAAGGTTTATTGGAAGATGCCTATATGCATTTGCTATCCTTCTATCTTTATACCAATCGTTCTCGAATTCTAAAGATCCAGGAATCATTTACTTGCTCTGTAATAATTTGTTAGCTTCCTACAGAGTGGTGACTAAATTCTACTTTAAGCGAGAAATCTAAGGGAAATAACATGAAGACATAAAGAGAGTATAGAATGTGTTTCCATCAAAGCTGCTCCATATAATTTGGTCCAACAAATTCAGCTCCATAAAATCTAAGAGGAGGTGGTGGTGCCAAGAAAGAAGATTAAAACCCAGAGTGTTAAACAGAAGTGTTTTGAGTCAATTACGCAGTCAATTCGGCGCCTCCGCAAACCTAAAATCAAAAGTTATCCGATTCAAAAGAGGAAAACTGACAAACCTAATGTAATAATAACTACCGTTTATCCAACGCTGCCTCTGCTCTGCGTTTCATGCGGAGGGCCTCACTGCCACATCACCCAGCATCCTTGCAACCACCCCACAAGGCGTGCAATCTTATGATCGCAGAGTCACAGAGGTAAGGTCCCGTACCCAAGGCCACGCGGCGAGTGAGCAGTCGGACTGGATTTGAACCGGCTCGTTTGCGATGCAAAGCCTTGCTTTGCATGTGAGCCTGGAGCACGTGGCCTCCAACCCAAGAAGGTGGGAAGTTGGCCACAGCAGGACCGATGGTGGGACCAAAGCCCCTAAGACCAGATGAGCAGCATGCATACCCCTGGCCAACTGCTCTCAGTCCCACAGAGATGGCGAGAACACACGCTGGCAACGCTCCCCCGGGGACAATCTAGTCCCCATACTCAGAGCTGGAGGAGACAGGCAAGTGAGAGTCCTGATAGCCTCAGGAAGGGTCAAGCTACTAGGACAAAGGAAGAACTCAGCAGGGAGGATGCCCAAGATATCAAGAAAGCCTAACTGCATCTGCTTCTGAGGGCAGCAGGAAGATGAAGCCAAAAAAAACAAGGGGGAAACAACCCCCAAGCATTCACTCATGGATGAAAAGATAAAGCAAACTGTGGTCTATCCACACGATGGAATATTACTCAGCCCCAGGAGGGCCTGGGTGGCTCAGTCGGTTAAGCATCTGCCTTCGACTCAGGTCAGGATCCTGGGTCCTGGGATCGAGCCCTGCATCTGGCTCCCTCATCAGCAGGGAGTCTGCTCCTCCCTCTTCCTCTACCTGCCGCTCTGCCTACTTGTACTCTCTCTGTCAAATGAATAAATAAAATCTTTAAAAAAAAAAAAAAAAAGGAGTATTACTCAGCCTTGAAGAGGAGGAGGTTCTAACATGTGCTACCACACAGATGCAAGCCTGCAGGCACTGTGTAGAGTGAAATAAGCCTCTCACAACAGGGCGAATATTTTCTGGTTCCACTTACACAAGGCACCTAGAAGTGGTCAGATTTATCAAGACAGAAAGGCCAGTGGTGGTTGTACAGAATGCCCCTGAACCATACATTTAAATAATGGCTAAAATGGCAAGTTTTATGTTATGTCTATTTTAACGATGTTTGAGAAGTTGACGACGACTTTGCTGGGTCCCTAAGCTCTCCCAGAACTGTGTCTGAGGAGAAAGTTGTGTCGGTCGGTGCCGAAAGGTACAGACACTCAGGTCTAGACCTGCTCACCGTGCAGCCATAGATGGACAAACGGAGAAGCTCACAGCTGCGATGGGCCGGGCTTGCCGCACACCCCTAACCCCCAGGACACAGAGCCTGCGGCCTGCCCGAGGGTTGGGAAGAGCACTCAGCTTCCAGCTTTCCTCAGAACACATTCCGGAAAGTTCTGTACTCCAAATTCACACAACGGAGCAGTAGAGTCTGAAGGGGATCCCATCACCGGCTCCAAAGGCACTAATGCAGCATCCCAGGGAGAGTCTAGAGGATCTCCAAGCTGAGGAAGCTCCTCGCTGTCCCTTCATCAGCTGGGTAACCTGACACTAGGAACCACTTCTCAAGCATCAGAGGATTGGACACACACTTCCCAGCTCGAGCTGAGAACTAAAGACCATGCACAGATGGCCTTCAGAGCATAGCATGAATGACAAGCGCTAATCTGCTACTGTTGGCATGGTGGGTTTTTGTCTTCTTTCCCTAGTTTTCGCTCCCAGACTTGAAGCCCAAAAGGCAGAGCATATGATAAGTGGGGAGGTGAGGGCTCAAGACTCAGACCTAGAGACTGCAGACCTAAGGGACTCAGCACACAGGATGGGGCATCCTTCTGGGCCTCTTTCTGTAAGAAAGAATAGGCAGGAATATTCCCCCCTTTGACCACAGTCACCCATCTGCAAACAACCAGCATCATTGTGAGGCTGTCCCTTATAATATCTAGGTCTGGTCTTCACACAGCCATTCACTCCTCTCCAGGCCATGCTGGGATGATGTCTGCCCAGAAGAGAGATTTCCTAGTGTGAACAAAGTCACTGTATGGGCGATTGGCAGCTCTGAAGCAAATGAGGGAAATGTGACCCATGCCCTGTGCAAGCTGTACCTGAAGCACCCATCTTCTTCCGAAATCCTTAAGTTCCATACATCACTAATCCCCTTTGTTGTTTAAGCCATTTGAGTTGTTTTATTACGTGTAACCGAAAGCATCAAGGTGATAAAATGGGTTTCTGCCATCCCACGGTAACACAGAATCTCCCTCTCTGGATAAAATACTCAAATTGAAATGATCTATTCAACCATCCCAATAAATAAGGTGCTGGAGACAGAGCAGTCCACAGAAAAACACCCTCCCCAGCCTCATAGAACATAGTGTTCCATATAAAGTACTTCGGGAGAATCAGCACATTGCTATACAATGAGGTTCTTTAAGAAAAATGTTGTCAATAAACACAGTGACCCAAATCATCAAGGGACACTTCAAAACTACTTATCTCAAGCTTCCACATTGAACAAGCGTCAACCCCAAGTGTCACTCTGGCCTCTTCCCCTTGGAGCAACTGGATGTGACAACAAAGCAGCACTTGTGACGGCATTGTCTCCTGCACTGCTCCATCCGGTAGACACTAGCCACAGCTGAGGGTTAGGTGTAAATCAATTACATGGGAAGAAAATGCAGGTTTTCATTTTCATTGTGTGGCTAATGAAATGGAACCACATTCACCACGTTACAAGTACGCAATCTCCACCGGGGCCTAGTGGAGACAACATTGGGCATTGTGGGTGAAGAACATTGCCATCACCGCACACATTTCTACTGGAGAGCGCCATGTTTCCTCCAGAGCGCCTTTTCTATTTTCACATGGCAACTGTGGTGCTGGGGAAGGGGTCTCTCTCAATGATCCAACTGACACTGGAATCCTGAAGCAAGAAAATGACCTTCCACAAACACATATCCATACATCCAGTATTTGCCACCATAGAAGAACTTTTAGCTCAAATAACTCAATTTGTCTTTTATTCTTTTCTTTTTTTAAGATTTTATTTATTTATTTATTTGACAGAGGAGACAGCAAGAGAGGAAACAAAGCAGGGGAAGTGGGAGAGGGGGAAGCAGGCTGCCCACCAAGTAGAAAGCCCAACGAGGGGCTCAATCCCCGGACCCTGGGGTCATGACCTGAGCCAAAGGCAGATGCTTAACAACTAGCCACCCAGGAACCCCTAGTCTTTCTATTCTTGACTCCCTTCCCCAATCCGTATTCACTCAAATGTAGAATGGGGCCTGTCCATCATTTATTAGGTAACTGGAATGGAAAAGGCCAATGTTGTAGAGCCAGGAGCCTCCAACTTTGGACTTCCCACAACCAGCCAGAACTTGTTTAAACGCTTTGGATTCACAGGGCCCACCTCCCTCCCCCACAACTTCCTCCCCACCCCCCAGGATTCTGACCGCATAGGTCTGGGCTAGAGCCTAGTAATCCCCACATTTAATAAACACCCTGGATGATTCTAAATCAGTGGCCATTCTGTGGGCCGTTCTTTGGAGTTGGGGCATCCAGACTCCACTGGACAGGAAGACATGACTCAGAATCACTAACGAAGGCAACCCCAGATATCCAAAGCTTGAAAGCCCTCCCAGGTAATTCTGACACATTTTCCACTCACCCAAACTCAATTCCTGGGCCACTGTTGCCAAAGCTGATCATTTTCTCCAAGCAGCTCTGCCTGCAATCTGTTACCAACCATCAGGTGAATATAAGTGCCTGGTAACAGGTACACAGGGCTGTAAATTCCACCTCTTACTTCCCCACCCTCCACAGACTTTTCTTGGTGTCTCTTTTCCCTCAGGAATTCAGGCAAAAGGATGACTCACTGGGTTTTATTAAACCCCCAGGGATAGGCTCCTTCTACCAAAAAAGACTCCAACAGTAAAAAACAACTATCATTCCCATTAATGCCTTCTTCCCACAAATGTCTTCCTTAGAGATAATTATTTCATACAGAAGAGCTGGGCTTACATTTTTTTTAAGAACCTCTATCCCCAAGATGGAGCTCGAACTCACGACCCAGAGACCAAGAGTTTCATGCTCTACTGACCAAGCCAGCCAGACGTCCCTTGAGCTTACATTTTTAGCTAAACTGTATCAGAAACTGAATCACATGGCTTAAGAAAGCCAGGGCCCCTCTTCCTTGTGGCAGTATTTTCCCACGGACTTAGACAGAAATAGGCAATAGCTACGTGAATTTTTCCTTTGCTGGGCATCCCGTCTGACTTCTCTTATAAATAATGATATTTATACATAGATAATACATCAATAGTGAGATAACACTCTGTCCTTCTCATCTACACTGTGGAGGTGCCCAACTGAAGCCGTGCTCCATGGTATCATCCAATATGGCTAGACACTCTTCTTCCCTTTGTACCAAAGACCAAAGCTCAGGAATCTTGTCAAGGATCACCCACCCTAAAACACCATAGAATATAAGCTTTTCCAGGTACATCTTAATCTTGAGCATTTTAAAGTAGAAAGGAAGCCAAATTTCATGCCAACTTGGGGGAATTCTGGGTGTCCCAAAAGTTGTTACCATAACAAAGGAAGTGGATCAGGATATAGAGTCTCAAGATGAAAACTCCCTTTAATTCTGTCTCACATCCCAAGTCCTGGATTATGTACATAGAGGATATTCTAACTATGATTTAAGTTCCTAGACAGTCTAGTAGAATGTTCTTATTCTGGGGGCCCCTGGGTGGCTCAGTCGGTTAAACATCTGCCTTCGGCTCAGGTCATGATCTCCGGGTCAGGGGATCTAGCCCTGAGTCGGGCTTCCTGGTCAGCGGGCAGTCTGCTTTTCTCTCTCACTCTCTCAAATAAATTAATAAAATCTTAAAAAGGGGGAAAAAAAAAAAGGAGAGAGGGAGAGAATATTCTTACTCTGAATTATGTATGGAGAGAAGGTACAGGGACAAGGGAAGGAAAGAAAAGAAACACAGTCCAAATCCAAACCGAGCAAAATCCAAACTCTATCTTGGGCTTTTGCTGCCCACTCTGTAGTTTTCATTTTATAGAGGTCTTTCCTTGCTTGGTTCCTTCACTGCACTGACTGAACATGTAAGCTGAATTATCTAAGTCCCCTTCCCCATCCTCACACAGCAAACCTGGTGCCTGACATGAATTATGCAATGCAGAAGAAGCCATTACACAGGCAGAAAAGCAAGAAGGCCCCCCTTCATTTTCCAAAAGCAAAATTCTGCCATATAACCCTGGTGCTGAAGAACAGATACCCACTGGTCTTACAGGTTAATCGTGTTCGGAAAGCATCCCCTCTTGGAGTAAAGGTCAGGGTCCTGATTTATCCGTAGAATATCCAAGAAAGCTGTGTTACTGGAGACTTCCCTGCTATATTTAAAACCTAAAAGGTATACCTAAAACTCATTCATTTTTTTATTTGTAAGGCCACACAGTTCCCAGTAAAATCGTCTCAGAGCAGAAAACATATACCATTCCCAGTACGCATTCATGTAAATGTCGTCAAGATGCCATTTGGCACCCAGTTCAAAGACTCAGCAGACCAGGACCCTGAGACAAAATATTCCAAGAATTATGATCAGTTGTCAAAATATACCCTCTCCCCAGCTCCTCTCAACTAGAATGGGGGAGCTGTCACCAGCTGGGCCTCCAACAAACACAAGCAGACTACAGTGACAAACTGGACCACTTCTGGAACTTATTATTCACTTCCACACATATTTATTGACCCTCGGTGTGAATTGGTCACTATCCTGGACCCTGAGAACACAGACAGGAGTGAGAAATGAGATTGCGGCCCTTGAAGAGATGAAGTGTGAGAGACATCAAGTGAGAGAGACAAACACATAAACAAGGGGCGGCATACTCATCACCCAGACCAAATATGGCTCCCAGCTGTGTTTTGTTTGGTTCATCCATGCTTTTGGAAGAACCCTAAACCAACATGTTTAAACTGTCAAAGTGCATTTTTTAACAATTCAAGCTTCTGGATTCTCTTGAAAATCTGAAAAATCTGGCAACACTGGCCAGTGTTCCCACATGGCAGCAATAGGCTGAAGCAAAGTAGCAACCGCTCCCTCTGAATAAAATGTGTCCTTCCAGTTTACCCCAGACCCCACCAGTCCCTAATGCCCTTTGAAATACCTACTCAGCATTTGCATTTGTAAGTACTACTATTAAAAAAAAAAAAAAATCCAGGGCTAGGTAGTATGCGTTATAACCAAGGCAGGTAAAGAAATACAGGACTCTCACAAGCACCAGGGATACAAGTTTATATCCTGAGTCTTAAGAAGATAAAAGTCTTAAGAAGATAAAATTCAGGGGCACTTGGGTGGCTGAGATGGATGGCTGTCTGACTCTTGTTTTAAGTCAGGTCATGACCTCAGGGTCATGAGATCAAGTCCCACATCAGGCTCCCCGCTCAGTGCAGTCTGTTGAGAAGCCTCTCTCCCTCTCCCTCTGTGCCTCCCCCTGCTCTTTCTCTCTCAAATAAATAAAATCTTTGTAATAATTAAATAAGAAGATATGAACCATGCATTCTAGACATCAGTACACAGAAAATATCTGAAGAGGTTCACTAAAATACTTAAAATTTAAGTATTAGGATATTCATCAATTTATTGCATAAAATAGGAAAGGAATACAACCTAAACGATCAATGTTCATCCTCAAAGCATGGTTTGCTATTGCACAACCAGAAATGATTCTACTGCCACTGAAATGACAAAATAGATATATATTTGTCGTATAGAATAATTATCCATGATATACTGTTAAGCACAAAAAAAAATTTCACAAAACAGCATGTGTTGTATTAACCAATTTTCATAAGAAAAAGACCCTCCAAAAAAAACTACCAAAAAAAGTGTGTGTGTGTTTGTGAGAGAGAGAGAGAGAGAGGGAGGGAGGGAGAGAAAGAATAAGTGTTTGGATCTGAGTATGAACACGTGTTATTTCTCCGAGTGGGATTACAGACAATATAGATACCTTCTCCTTTCATATGCACATCTCTGTATTGTACACATTGTTTAAGTGAGGAAAGAAATAACTTTCAGAGGGGAAGACAACGTAAGGTGTGTGAGCACACACACCAACTACAAATAGTGAACGACAGTTCTTCAAGGTCACAAGAATATTTGAGCTTTTTAAAAGATTAGAAACCAAAATCTAGATACTGATGCTTGGTTTAAAAAAAAAATCCATACGCTCTAACACCAAGGAAAGTTCTTTTTTAACAACTTGATCTGGAGTTCTGAATTCTTAACCAAGTCACACAGACTTAAACAGGCTGATAGCTGGAGGAGGAAATGAGCATGCGCTCCCTATCAGATGTAAATTCTAACGCTTGGCCAAGAATCCAGGTGGTAAAATACTGACTCTATTTAAATCAAGGCGAAGTGATGCCTTCTGCGGCCACATTACATAAGCAACAGGCTCAATCCCTGCATACATCTGGTCAGAATACAGGCCCTCTAAGACCTTCAACACAATTAATTCAATATTTTCCCCACAGTTCAAAATGCTACAACAACTGGCACAGAACCATCTTAAGTCATCACGGAAAAGTCAGACATATGGCTAAGTATATTTAATATGCCTTAAAAATAAGCCACGGAGTTTCTAGCCAGCAAGATCTTAGGCAAGAATTTTTTTTTTAATTTAGTTAAAAGTTATGCCTACCCATTACCCTCCAAAGAATTCAACTGAGCAGGTTATTTCTTGAGCACCTACAGAGGGCAGAGATGGCAAACAGAGAACAGGGATGCTGCCTTCAAGAATTCAGGAAACACATAATCCAGTAGGGGAGACAGACAGGCAAATCAGCAATGACAAGACAGTATTGTCTTGAAATCATGACATGCATGGGGGAGAAAAAAGAGCGCGCAGAGGAGGAAGGAATCGACAGTGTTGGTGACAGAGAACAGGGCAAAACAGAGGAAGGCAAGTAAGTAGAGCCTGACGATATGCAGCAGCTCGTTCTGGCCCATTAACAGTCTGGGAATCCATTTTTATTTCTAGGCCTATCTTCAGTGGGGTCACCAAGCATACCGCACACTCTCTCAGGCAGCATCCACAGTGACCCCCACAGTAGAAGGACATAGGGGTTCCCGGCTACAAAGTCAACACGTTCCTGGGACACAAATTTCGGAAACAGGCAGATTTGAACTTGAATCTCACCCAGGTCAGGTGCCTGAGCTCGAGGATAAATGACGTGACCTCTCCTAGCTCATTTTTCTCACGGCTAAAATGAGAATGACCTCATCTACCCAGGCAGAAGCCTAACCTGGGTCTCAGCAACCTATCAGACGCTCCGTAAATAACGGTTACGATTAGTTTACTGCTCCTAATTCAGATTCCTGGTCTCAACCCTGAAGTTATACATTAGAGCAGGGTTTCTCAACCTCAGCCTTTGGCCGTTGGGGGCTGTATAACTCTCTCTTGGGAGAGAGGGCGGCAGTATTGCACACTGTAGGATGTTCAGCAGTGTCCCTGGCCTCCACTCCCTACAGGCCAGAAGCACTTCCCTGGCCCTGAGTTGTAACAACTAAATACGCCTGCAGACATTGCCAAATGTCTCCTGAGTGGGCAAAACCACCCTCCGTTTTAAATCATTGCTTTAGAGGAACTCACCAATGGGTGATCATTTCTCGACTGAAAATCATCACAGCTGCTATTGTGTAGGTATTTTGGTAAGCCCTGCCTATATGCCAAGCAGAGGATTAAGTGTTCTGGGTACATTTTCCCATTTAATCCTCACAAGCAGCCAATGAGGTAGGCATTACTCTCATTTTCAACTGGGAAAATGGAGTTCTGGCAGGTTAACGCGCCCAGGATCGCTCAGCTAGATTTGAACTCAACCAGTCTGACTCCAAAGCCTTATAACCCCAAGTCCCACTGCTTCCCTTGCCACTTGTGGTGTGGGAACCCAAGTACAGTGCCAGGAAGCTCAGAGGACCTCCGTGTCAAGTTCTCCAGGATCATTCTCCCTGGGACTTCTAGGAAATAGAGAGAGGACTTCTCCGTCCCCTTTCATGCAACCCGGGACCAAAGGACAATAATTAGAATCAATACGTCACCATTGGGGACAAGGTGAAAGAAGTTCCACCAACACACGGTGAGGTCCAGAATTTCCTTCTTGTCTGAACTCATCCAACCGCAGCCGTTTCAAAAAAAGTGGCATCTCAATCATGCAGAAAAATGAAGCTTTTTTTTCTAGACTTTAAAAAGCTCTCCAGGAAACTTATATCACAATTTCTATCTCTCAGGAGATTCTTTCTTCTCTTTGGAGTGCTTTCAAATGAGGAACATGCAGGCAGTAACAGAAGCCAACATATATTGAGCTATGGGCCAGGCCCTCTGCCATGTAGTTTCCTTAAATCTCCTTTTATTCTTCCATCAACTCTAGAAAGTAGGTACCGCTCTTATCCCCATTTTCAGAAGGGGAAACCGTGGCCCAAAGAGGTGAAGTGTTTTGTCCTGAGTCACCTGGCTAGCAGATTAAAAATCGGGGTTCTAATCCACGCCAGCTTAAATCCAAAACCTACACAACTATAACACGTCAATAAATTGATATTGGCAGGTTCCCTTACAAGCAGCTTCACCGTCCTGTTAACACCGTATAAAGCAATAATTCTGAAACACGGCTCAGCACCAGGGCATAATCGCCTTTTAATTGCACCATCAGGCCACTGCCCATAAAGAGAGCTTCGAGTCTTGTCTCGTGACAGGCTGAAAGATTAGTCTTACTGTGGAAAACATAACTGTGACCCATTAAAAGGGCACACAAATGCCTCTGATGGCAATCACGGTGCCGTCGACACCCGAGCAGGGACAATGTAATTCTCTTCTGTAACTCTTTCTCACAACGATGGAGGTAGTAACCGAAGCAGCCCATACGCACAGCTGGCAATGCCCAGGAAACTTCGAACAGTCCGTTTGAGGGTGAGAGCATTTGCGAAGTTCCCTGACACACTCAGGGGCTGCCCGAAACCCATCACATGAAGACCAACCGAAATCAGCTGCCAATGCTGCCTTCAAGAACATTCCTCGAGGGGCGCCTGGGTGGCTCAGTCGTTAAGCGTCTGCCTTCGGCCCAGGTCAGATCCCAGAGTCTTGGGATCGAGCCCCGCATCGGGCTCCCTGCTCCGCGGGAAGCCTGCTTCTCCCGCTACCATTCCCTCTGCTTGTGTTCCCTCTCTCGCTGTGTTTCCCAATGTCAAATAAATAAAATCTTTAAAAAAAAAGAAAAAAAGAACATTCCTCGATCAATCGGCTAAGTTCTACTCAGCCACACTCACAGACTGCAAATGACAAACCCCTCCTCGAGGTGAATGTGAGCCATCATGAATGACCCACATTTTCAGAGACTTTCAAATACGGGAATTTTCAGAGGTAACCAAGCTCAGGGGAGATTTATTCGAGTTCTCCATTTGACAGCGGAGGTTCAACAGATCCTTGAGCCACGAGAACACACCAGGCCCTGCTCCCCGAGCTTGGGACCCAGCAGCAAGCACACCAACAATGTCCCTGCCCTCCCAGAGCTTCTCTTCTAAGAGAAACAAAATAAGGATTTTACTTATGTTGAAGCGATCTCCCTGAAATGGAGTGAAATAAAGCAGAGAAAGGCTACAGAGGATGACAAATGGTAGTGGAGTTACAGCTTCCGATAATGTAGTCAAAGAAGGTGTCACGGTGAAGGTGACATTTGGGAAAGACTTGAAATTCAGGAGGGAGCAAGCCTTCGAGGGGGGAACTAGCAGGACAGGGGCAGGGGAGTGGGGGAGGAGGAAGAAACATCGTGGGCCAGATCATGGGGGCACCTGGTGAGTCACTATAAGGACTAAAGAAGTGATTATAAGTAATGGATTACTCCATTCTTTAATTACTTGGCCAAAAAAAGAGAAGAGTATTATTTAATCACGGAAGACCTTATTCAAATTCCATCTTCTAATTTTGCAACATGCCTTCAGAAAGGTTACCATCCAGAAGACATTGGGCTCTGCATAGGACACTTTACCATAAAAAAGGCATCAATATGATAGGCATGTCCTCGACATCCGTGGGGGTGCAGCTGTGGAAACACCACCACAAATTCACAAGAAATACTAGATCGACGCAGACATCCATAGGGGTGCAGTACAGCAAAGCTCTAGTGTTTACGAGGGATTTTTCAAGGTTATAGATCTCACGTAGAAGCTGCATAAAGACAGGCAAGAATGCAGTAACCTACTTTTTTAAGATGTCGATGTCAGCCCTTAACAAATTTGACAGCCTTTATTCTCAGCGTACACAAAATCAGTATATCCTGTTACACATATATACAAACTCAAGAAAGAGACCACTAACATCAGAGACCAGTGTTTTGCATTAAATAACCATCGTTTATAAAGCAACATCCTTCATGTAAACCCTTGTGGTAAGGAGATGTCAGAATGTTTTCTCTTATAAACCACTTAATTCCCCTTGGTGGGTATCATCAATTCTGCCATCCTAAACTAGCTGGGTAATGAATGCCAACATACGCAGCGAGCCAACTGTATGCCATTGCATCATAAGGTCAAGTTAATCTATTTTTAAAGAACACAGCCATTGGCAAAGGGTGGCCACTGAAAACAATGGACAAGTTGGGCTGCCTGTCCTTGCGTTATTTTTTCTAAAAGCTGTGGAATGTTCCACAGCGTAACCTAAAAATACCCTTTGGAGAGTGGTCTTTTAGCACAATGAATAAAAAGATTGATTTTGAAAGTTTAAGTTAAAAAAAAAAAAGACATATAAACACAAAGCACAATGTAAGAGCAAGAGAGGACAAAAATCAGACTGTTTGCTGCAGCAAAGACCTGATTTGTTGTTGGCTGGAAAAATTGTATTCAGGGACAATGGTACAAAAAAAAAAGAAAAAACAGAGGTAAGGTGTCATTCTTACGGATGCTGACATACAGCAGACCCATATCAACAAAAAACAGAGAAGCCCCACACACAGTCCTGCCTTGCTCAGCATCTGAAATTTCACTTCTTAAACTCCAGGAGGAGTCAACAAGCAGAAATACTTCAATATAATTCATTAAGCCTTGTCGGTCATTTACTTATTTATAGCTCAGTATAAATTATTAGACACACAGAATCAGCTGATTGGAAGATCTGGCGAAGAGAAAATGAACGTATTAAGGATCCTAAGTCAGAAGAAATAAAAGATGAATAGGCAGTAAAGGGGGAAGGATGTAGACGGCCTAGTCTGCACCTATCACACTAATGAGAAGCAACAAAGAAAATCCATTTGCGTGTCCGGCAAATTTTAATGAGCACCTAGGATTTGAAATTCTGGGCATTTACTGTTCTGGGCCCTGGGAAATAGAGGGGTGAACAAGTGAGAAAAGCGTCTCGTTTTCACAGACCTCACATTCTCGGGGGAGGAGAGACAGACAAAAAAGAAGAAATAAGGGGCACATGGTTGGCTCAGCAGGTAGAACATGTGATTCTTGATCTGGGGTCGTGAGTTCAAACCTCATGTTGGGTGTAGAGATTATTAAAAAAAAAAATAATTAACTTTAAAAAAAGAAGAAACAGAAGATAATTTTAAGTTGGGACAAGGCCATGCAGTCACAAAGCAGGATGAGGGAATGGCTTGTAACTCAAGAGCTGTCTTATATGGAGGTCAGTGGTATGCTGGGACGAGCTCATGCTGGCTCTGGAGAATGGATTAAATGCATCTTTTGCCCACTCCAGACATGCTACAGATTTGAGGCTCCCCTCTGCCAGGGCCGGTTGTTAACCGTCTAGCGGCACACTACCATGAGAAGCTCAATGACCTTCTCTCTGAAGGGACACTAAGGAAAAGAATCCATCTTGTGACCATCTCAGGGGATGAATAAGCAAACCCAGAGACGCTGAAGCAGAATTCACAGGACACCAAGTAAAACAGGACCCTGTGTTTTAAAATGACTATGACCGGGGTGCCTGGGTGGCTCAGTCAGTTAAGCATCTGCCTTCCACTCAGGTCATGATCCCAGAGTCCTGGGATCGAGCCCTACGTCGGGCTCCCTGCTCCACAGGGAGTTTGCTTCTCCCTCCCTCTCCCCCTCTCCGCCCCCAAAAAAATAAATAAAATCTTGAAAAAATAAAATAAGATAAAATGAGAATGACTTTGTTACCGAACTATTGTAGCATATTCCAACTGGTCAAAAAATAAACACATCAGAACAAAATACAAAAGGCACAAAGAACTCTATTCAATTGTGTGTGGTCATATTACTCTCATTTCAGTGAGGAAAAGGGTCTGGTGGTAGTGGTGTGGTTTCTAAGCCGTGTCTTATTTATTGTCCCTGCTCTGTCTAAAACGTGGGCGGTTTTGGCTTCCGGACAATTTGCAAAACCACAGACTTCACCTACAAAAATATGGAAGCAAGACCTCAATACCACCACTTTGGAAAACTACAATCACACCATCTTAAACTTCTGCAGTCAGGGTTACTCACGGAAGTGCAGCATTTTAGGAGTGCAAAGGACCTACAGGACACGTCCACTTTATTTCTGGCATGAAGACATGAAGAAACGTAGGCCCAGAGAGGGTGACTTGCCCAAGACGACAACACTAGCTGGCAAAGCCTGATCTGGAACCCAGGTCAGCTGTGCCACGGGTCATATTCTCAATGTCAGTCTGTCCCTTCTGGCAGTGACTCTCAAAACTGAGCATGCCTTGGAATCACCCCGGGGCCCTCTTTAAAACTGCCCCATAGGCTCCGCCTCCGGGAGTTTGGGAGTCAGCACAGCTGGGGTGGGGTCCAGGAATTCACTTGTCTAACCAGTTCCCAGGTGACACTTTGGCCACTGGTCTGGGGGCCCTACTCTGAGACACGCTGACCCAGGAATGAGGAGCAGGGCTTTCGGCATCCAACACAGCTGCCTGCCAGCTTGACTTCTGCTACTGGTATGACTCTAGGAAAGGCTCCCCAAACTCTGCGGACCTCAGTTTCTGACACCTGCGTCGGGGGGTGAGGAATAAAAAACAAAATATCCATAAAGTACTAGTTTCACCTAGGGCCTGGCACATTCTAAAACAAGTGCTTAGCTTATATCCTTTAGCAAAGTTCCCTTAATTACCTTTTTCCTTTTCCTTTTACCTTTTACCTTTTCTTTTTCCACATATACTAGGATGGCTATAATTCAAATGACAGAGGAGATTAAAGACTTGGCAAAAATGCGGAGCAACTGGAATATTTTTGGCACCTATATTCACAATAGCGAAAAATGGTAAATAGTCCAAAGTCCAATGACAAGCAAAAATATTTTGAAAACTGTTGTGTGTGTATATACACACACGTATACACATATACCTACAATGGAATAGTACTCAACAATAAAGAACAACAAGGGGGTGCCTGGCTGACTCAGTCGGTAGAGCGCGTGACTCTTGATCGTGGGGTTGTAAGTTAGAGGGTCATGATGGGTAAAGAGATTACTTAAAAATAAAATATATATATAAACTTTTTTTAAGAAGAACAATGACACAATAAGAAATCTGCAAAATATTTTGAGTGAAAAAAGTCTGACACAAAAGAGTACATTTGGCATTATTTCATTTATATGAACTTCAATAATAGACAAAATTAATCCATGATGAAAGAAATCAGATAGCCTTTGCCTCTGGAGGAGGTGTGGGGAACTGACCTGAAAGGGACATGAGAGAAATTTCTAGAGTAATGGAAATGGTCTATATCTTGACTTAGGTAAAAATAAAATGAATGTGTACATTTGTCAAAACTCATCAAACCATATACTAAAGATCTGTGCATTTCATTACAAGTAAATATATATTTACAAAGTAGAAAGTATATGCTACTTTCTGGGTGGCCTTAACCCACTGGCCTGGGTGGCTCAGTGGGTTAAGCCTCTGCCTTCGGCTCGGGTCATGAGCTCAGGGTCCTGGGATCGAGCCCGCATCGGGCTCTCCGCTCAGCGGGGAGCCTGCTTCCCTCTCTCCCTCTGCTTGCCTCTCTGCCCACTTGTGATCTCTTTCTCTCTGTCAAATAAATAAATAAAATCTTAAAAAAAAATTTTTAAAAAGAAATAAAAAGAAAGTATATGCTATATTATATATATAATATACATAATATACAAAATAACATCCTTTTCAAAATAACATGTTTTATGTAACATATATATGTATCTGTAAATTTTTTTAGGCACTTAGTGACAAAAGACTGTCTTCCCATCTAAAATGAACCAAGTTCTAGTGATCCCAGGGTCCTGGGATCAAGCCCAGAGTTGGGCTTCCTGCTCCACGCGTAGCCTGCTTCTCCCTCTCCCTCTGCCTGCTGCTCCCCCTGCTTGTGCGCTCTCTCTCTCTCTCTCTCTGTCAAATAAATAAATAAAATCTTAAACTAAATAAATAAAATAAAATGAACCAATTCCTTCACAATCCAGTCCTGCTTCACATAATACCATTTGCTACAGACTATTTTAGTCTGTACATCTTTCCAGGGAGCTGCCATGAAATAGAAACAGCAGAATTTTCTCCCACAAGAAGACCGTGACATTTCCATTCCAACAGCACCCAAAGTGCCCTGTGTCCCCGGGAGTGGCTAGCTCAGGGTACAGACGACACAAAAGTTTCATTTTCCTTTGCCACGCACCCAGGACGAGTCCACCTAATATGATTACAACACAGTAATGAAGACATAGTAAAAGCAATTCTGTCGTATAATTTAAATCATATTCTTGCTATGAAGGGGAACAGAGGACTAGTGAAATGCTTCCTAGTGTTTCTGTAATGAAGATGTTGGAAGAACTGTGCCCATGTAATTATTACATAAAATACTAGGTTTCACACTGCAGGGGAGTCCATCCACACATCTTTATGCTATCCTGATTTACACACACACACACACACACACACACACACACACACACACACACCTGCTAGGAACTGTCCTGTGCAATGCACAGAATGGTTCTGGGTGAAGGGAAATAACATTTGGAGACACTACAGTTTCCTTTCCATCCAGAGGTGTCTGATTCCGAACACATTGATTATCTGACCCACCCTTCCTAAGTTCCATGATGAGGCACGGTGGCTCTTGGATCTTTGATGACTGATGGACAGAAGAGGTTCAGGCACACACAGCATACTGCACATTAAAAACAAGCCCCCAGACAAGACCCACTAGACAGATATTAGATGGATAGCTACCCCTGCCTATCTTTCCACCAACCCATTCTCCAAAACGCCCCTGCACTGAGACCTGTGGCCGCTCCCATCAAACGCTTTGACACAGTGTTTCCTCTACAGTTCTAGCAAGTCCTAACAATCCAGGGACTGGCATTTAATTCATAATCCAGGTTCCTAACACCAAAAGCTAGGCTTAGAAATAAATTACTGGTCAACTTCAATTAAACACAATAATAGCTCATCTTTCTTGGGCACTTACTATGTGCCAGGCTCTGTTCTGCACACTTTCCACTTTTTAGCTTATGTAATACCTAAATGCAAGGCAGATTACTGATGAGGACACCCTCTCAGGAAAGAAGGTGTTAGACCTCAAGCAAAGCCTGGGGAAATACACAATGAATAAGCTCATACAGTCTCTTTTATGGAAATGAGAAGAGGGGCCTAATTCATATTTCAGAGTAAGTAAAAAACTACAATATACATATTTAAGGGAGCCCAAAGAAAGAGGGGTTTGTTCAGCATGGCAGGATGCTGGAGGGCTTCCTGGAGGAGGAGTCCAAGTAGAAGATGAGGACAGAAATGGTAGGAGCTTTTCATAAGTGTCAGTCCATCACTCCTCAAACTACCAAAAGGCCTGACAATGCCTTCTAACCCCCTCCTCTGTTTCCTCTGGAACAGGCCTGTTTCCAAGGATCTGCTCAGTGCAGCCCAGCCCTCCTTTCCTTTAACACATTCCTCCAGCTGCTGTTTGCTCTTCCAGGCCCGCAGGCACATATGGGAACTTTTCACCACGCTCAACGTCGCCACCTCCTCTGGTGCTTTCAAGGAGGGGAACCTGTCTCATGGTACTTGGTGGTGCAAGTGATCCTTTAGGACAATCAAGTCCTCCTCTGTTGGACTGATATAGGGACAGCCCCTTGTCTGCACCAAAGGGGGAGGCAAGGGACCTCCCACCACCAGCAGGTATCAAAGACCTGGGCACTCCTCTACAGGCTTTTAAGAGAGGAATCTGCCTTCATTGCCTCCCCAGAAATCAAGCCCTGTCCAGTCCAGGAGGGTCATCCCCCGACCTCTTCCCTCTCCGCTTGCATTAAGGACTCAAACCCTCACTTCTGGTATCTGTGTGACCTTGGGCAAGTTAACTTATCCAATGTCAATACCGGTTTCCTTACCTGTAACCTGAGGTTTATAAAAACAACTCGCTCTCAGAATTGTGAATCAGAACAAAACAGCCAAGGAAAGCAATCAACACAGAGCCTGGCACGTAGTAAGCTAACAGTGAAGAGCAGCTACCATTATCATTATCAAGGATAACGGTGGTGGCGGTGGTGGAGGCAGCATAAACTTAGGCTTGATTCGCGCCGACAAAAATACTCCTTTCCCTCCCCCCACGCCTGGGGCTGGGCCACACGACCGAGACACATGCGTCATCCAGCTCTGGGGTGAATGCAGGATCTTCAGGCGGCGGGCACAGGAACCGCAAGGCGGTCGTACCCCAGTCCACCTGGAGGGATGCCGGGTGAAGCCGATTTCCTGATGGAGGAGGTCAGTAACCACAGACCCCTCTTCTCGTTCATACCCATTCTCCGGGTCTGTGAACGAGTAAGTGTCAAAGGAATGCAGAGGCTGCGGCTGCTGCATCACTCCCCAAAGGGGCCCGGAGCCGTCCACTTTGCCCCTGCCTCAGTTTCCCAACTCTCTTCCCGGTGCAGGCGAAGCTGCGCTGCACTTGGTGGCTGAGATAACAGGTTGGCAAACCAGGCCTGAGAAAAGTCTCCCCGCTTCCCGGCTCAAATCCAACCCCCTCTTTCCAACGCAGGTGGGCAAACAACCCACCATTTCTCAACAACTTTGCTTATTTCACCACGACAGGGCGCACCGTCCCAACTTCCCCTCTAAGCTGCGCTCGCCGGAGGAACGCGGGAAACCGAGATGCGGCGGGGCACACTCCGCAGGCCTCTCCCGGTTTTGCCGGCGCCTCCCGGAGGCGCGTCCCGTCTTACCTTGTCTGACGGCTTTGAAGGTGACGGCCTCCTTGCAGCTGTCGATGACTCCCAGCACGTCATAGCGAGGCAAGCCGGACACCCGGATCCCCTGCACCTCCAGAAGCAGCTCCCCTTCGCCCAGCCGAGGGCCCTCGCCTCCGCCGGGAAGCCCCGCCGCTTCGGCCGTGGCCACCGCTCCAACATACGGAAACTCCCCATTCTCCGCGCCCCCCAGCACCGTCACCCCCAGCTCACCCTGGGGTCCCCGCTTCACGGTGCATTCGTGAACCTTGCTAGTCCAGTGGTTCTTCTTCTGGATCACTCTCGACATGATGCGTTACACCCCACCTCCCCCCCACACACACAAAAATAATAACGCAATGAGAGACAGGTGCCCCCCACAGCACAAGTCCCCAAGCCCCCGCTCGTTCATGGGAGAGACATCTCCCCCAAAATAACGCAACGGGAGAGAGAAACTTGGCAGCCTCGCTCCCCTGCACACACTCGCGCACTCAAGCCATCATAAAACAAACTTTCTGGGCTTCCCCGCGAGCCCTGCACAGGCGCCCGCGAGCTTTGTTTGCATTCCGGTGCTTCTCGGTCCACGTTCCGGCGCCCGAATGTTTTCTCCCGGACCAGAGTCCACTCTGCGCCGCTTAGGTTATTTTTTTTTTCCTCCCTTCCTTCCTTTCTTGCCTCTTAGAAATGCGGCGTCTCCTCTTTGCCTCCCGCCTGGCTCGCCTTTCCTCGCTGGCGGGCAGCTCCTGAGGGTGAGGGAAGCCCTTCCAGCCAGTTGCTGGGAGCCCTGGAGACGCGGTTGCCGAGCGGGGGTTGGGGGAGACAGGAGGGAAGTGCCTGCGGCCCCTTTAAGCAGATACAAAGGCTCAGCTTGTTTTGTTACAGTTCATTCTATTCCGCGCCGCCGAGCGCAGTGGCCGGCGAGAGGAGACGCGCGCGCATGCGCCCCGCGGCCGCCTGCCGGCCGGCCCGCCCCACCTCTCCTTCCCGAAGGGAGAGATTCCAGTGTGCTTCCCGTTGGGTCCTAAAACCGATCCTCCAGAAAGCAATTGAGCCCCCTCTACGCCCCCTTCTTATTTCTCCTTTTCTTTCCTTGCCCTCGAGTCAGCTAATCACTTGGGGATAGGGGTATGTGCACGTGTTTTACGCCGACTGTTTGCAACTTTTGAAATATGGTCAATCTAGCTTTGGCATTTTAAAACCATTTCAAACAGGTGGGGGTTGGGGAGGCTCACACACTCACCCTCGCGCTCACACTCACGCACACGCACGCACTCACGCCGGCCTAAGCCTCTTTACAGCCCTCGGCCAGTGGCTGGCCACGCTGTCGGTCACCCTGCCGGGCTAGTCCACACCCGCCCCTACCCCCGCGGTACTTCCCTCCAGTACCCCAGAGCTGGACCGGACCTGGAGGCGCGCGCCTGATCCTTGCCTGCCTGTGCCCACCGGTTTGGGTCCTGGAACTGGGACTGCCAGTGTCTCTGGGTCCTCTGGCCCTCTACCTGGGATCCCTGTGAACTTTGGGATCCCCTTAAACTTTGGAGCCAACTTTTTAGGACACAGGGAAAACTATACGCAAGGGAAAGAAGCCAAATGGCTAGAGGGGGTTCAAGTCTTCAACCTAAAAGGGACCTAGCTTTTTAACTGTCTTTCAGCAAAGACTTCTGGAGCCAGTCATCTGTCCCAGGCTGAAGTTCCTGACTGAGCTGAGAATCCTTCGGACCCGGACCCGCCCTGGGACCACGAGATTAAGATCACCCGCTGGTCTTCCATCTGCACCCTCGTCCAGGTGTCCGCCGAGGCGGGGGCTAGGCAGCCACCCCTCGGAATTCACAGCCCCGGGATCAGTGCCGCCCTGGGGTGCGAGCCCGGTGTCTATCCCCTCTAGGTTTCTGAATGAGCTGGGGGGCTGCGGACAGAAAGAATACCCTGCATTGGGAAGGCTACCCTCCCCAAATTGAGAGTCTCCTAAGCAATCTCTTTTCCTCGGTGATTTATAACATGTATGTTCATCTTTGGTCACAGAAAAGATTCCAAGTGCTAAACAAGGGAGGGAGGGGAGGGACTCAGAAAGGATAGGATGCTGTAGTGATTGGGGTTGAGAGCCAGCCTATGGAGTAGGATCCCACTGGTCCAATCTCTGTGTGATCTCGAGCAAGTTCCTTGACCCCTCAGAGCCTTCCTTTCTGCCCTAAGTAAGTATAACAATACCTTACAAGGTTTCGGGGAGTATTACATAGAACACTTTTAAAGTGCCCAGCTTGTAAAATGAAGAATACTCGTAAAGTGGCATATAATAAAAGCTTATATTAGCAGTAGTAGTATTTGGAAAAACAATTAGGAAATCGTTTGGGGTCTCATATTAGATGATGATGATAATTTCTCCTCTTTTTTCTAAAGTTTAAAATATATAGGCACACGTTTAAATATTTTGGAGGTACTATTTGTAGGGTGCTATTCTAAGCTAATAAAAATAAAGGAAGAATGTTGACGCTTCTCTCCTGGGATATTCAGAACTGAAAAGTCCATTGCCTGGTATTTGTGAAAGAAGGAAGGAAGTGGCCAATTTTTCCTGGCTCTTCTTAATGAGGGAAACTTCATCTCCACTCTCTTTTCAAAGAAGCAATCAGTATGTCTCAAACTTAACTGAATCAAAATGAGTGAGAGCTTTAAAACTTTATTCCCAAACCCAATTACAGATCCATCCAATCAGAATCTCAGGAATGGGCTCTCTCCTCTGGACTTGTAAGATCCCCCTGCAGTGGTGTTGGTACACAATACTGAGGACCTCAGGTCTAGCCTCTTGATTCCTGAGCAGTTTTAAAACACAGAACCTTTTGGAGAATAAACCTATGGTCCACGTCATCCTCTAGAGTATAAGCTCCAGAAGGGCCAGTAACTTAAGCAGTTTGGTTTATAGACATGTCCTCAGTTCCTAGAACAATGTTTTGTACCTAGTTAATGCTCAAGTATTCATTGAATGAATCTCCCCATAAAAATGCACATTTTGGCATGCCACCTTATGGTGGAGTCCCTACAAATCACTAGTAAGTCTGACCTTGTGTGTTTTTCCCCTCTTCCCCGCTCCATATTTTAGTAGTCAGGTTGCTTGCCAAGAATTCCCCACCGACTGGACTCGCTACCTCCCTGTTCCACTTTCACACCCGCCTGGAGCAGTCTAAAGGAAGAGTGAGGCCAAGTGTCTGACAGGTCCTCCCACGGCAGCAGTACCATCTTCCCTCTCCAAGATGCCAGGTGTCCCTGCCACTGAGGAGGGGAAGGGACCAGGAATTTAGCATCCTTCAGATTTCAGGATCCCTTCAGAAAAGAAGGGATATGTGAGGATACAGAGGGTGGAATGGAGAGAGGTATAGAGAGACACATTATAAATTCAGGAGCATAAAAGAAATAACTCAACCCTCCAAAGCAGCTAAAACCACCAATTTCCAGGTACTAAGTTTATGATGTTCCCGAACTTTCTGCTCCTTCTCTGACCCTTTCTATCTCCGCTGTTACACCTGGTCCAGTTCCTGTGTCCCAACCTGGAAGCAGGGCAGAAATCATATCATATTTATCCTATCCAAACTTTGAGTCCTCGGCACCTCGGCACCTCGGCACCAAACCCAAGCCTTGCTTGGAATGTGCCCCGTACACACTTGTTGAATGAGTACATATATGCACGGATAAGTATGACATTAGTCGGTAGAGCGTATGACTCTTGATCTCAGAATTGTGGGTTCGAAGCCCATGTTGGGTGTAGAGATTACTTTAAAAAAAAGTGTAACATTAAACAGTATGTGACCTTTGACACAACATCCATTTAGATCTGGTGACTAGAATTAAGGTATTTATAGACTGCTTTCTTGAAAAAGCTTATAGGCATCTCATCTTGAAGTAGATTTTTCTTGAATAGAAGTAAAATGGGATCTGCATGTTATGGCTTCTTTCACTTATGCTATGACTTCAGTAATATAGTCCAATGGAGAAAATAATACCACAAAATATCTAACTCTGCCAGGATCATCCTGTGTATTATTTTATTTAATTCTCACAACTGTGTGAGGTAGGTTTGACTTGGATTTTACATGAATGACCTTGATTTCACAATTGAGGAACATGAAACAAGTAAAGAAACTTGCACCCAAACATGCAAGTGACAAAGCTGCGATATGAATCCAGAGGCATAATCCAAAGTCCGTACTCAGAACCACTGCACTGTGAGAGTGGAGGATGTGGCCATCTGTCATTTAGCATACTTGGCTAATAGCATTTTTTTTTTTTTTTTTTTTGGCCCCTGAATCTGCCACATAGTGTGTGTCTCCTAAGTAAGTCACCCTCCTATCTCTTCCCTATAACGTGATAGAATATGCTGGTCCACTCTGGAATCTCATCTCCTGTTCTCCATCTGTGGACTCAACATGAATAATGTACTGGGATGTAAAGAGGACTAATTTGCAAACATTCCTAAATTGTTTGGAGCTCTGTGTACAGGTGATATTCTAAACATCCTTAAACTGTTATTGCACAAGCATTTCAACAATGAAATCTCAATAAATGCAGTAGATTCAGATGAGAACTAAACTGGAACACAATAAACTCTCCACAAATTAAGATCTTATTTTCACCTAACTAATTTCACTAAAGGAAAAGAAAAAAAACAACACAAATATAATATGCGCATCTCTTTTCTCTCTCCCAAAGACGTTTCTTCCTAAAGTTTTCCAGTTGTGATTAAAGAAATTTATCATGGCAGTCTAAAGTGACATTTTACTTCATTTTTCTGATAACGTGAGGATGGGAAATGAGTCGGTCAGCTCTGGGGCAAAGGAGGACTTATAAATTGATTATCTTTTAATTTCTGAAGAATGCCATCAAGAGGCATAAATTATAGATATCAAGATAAATACTCTGTATTCGATAAGGTAACTGACTCCATACTGGTGATTTAGAGCAGAAGACAACAGAGAAGGTTGAAGCCATTTGTTGAGAAGGAAAGGAAATGGCAATGAGAGCCATTTTCCTGGTCATCTGTGGGAGGCACTTTTATGATTTACGTGATAACTTGTTCTTTTCCGCACAGGGAGGCAGCTGGGTGGTTTTCTCTGACTGTAGTATTCCTCCCTTCAATAATTCCAGGTAGGCAAGAATAAATAAAATGTTAATTCTTGGGATTTTCAAAGATATCACACATGAACTATTCTTTTAATACCCCAAAAGAGTAACTCCTGGAAGAGGGTCTAATCCTGGCTACTGTTGTAGTTTGCTTCCACGTGAAAAATAAATACTGATAACTACAAGATTTGAAATTTGATGTTGGATTTGAGGAGCCAAGAGAAACCCAAGAATTTATCATGGGAATTTCCCCTAAAATTTCACCAAAGGTTCAGCTGTATAAAACATGAAGTATCATCCTGGATAACTCCCCCGAAAATATACTTGATGATAGTGTCAATTTCCTTGGGAATAGGATATTTGTATTCTTTGATAACAGAAGTGTGTATCTCCTTTCTATTTCCCACCAACTCTGAAAATACAGTCATTTAAATATAGTAGATGCTTAAATAACACAGGATTTTATTATTGAAGTTGTTCGTGCTCTATATTTCTTCTTTATTTTTTTTTTAATTTTATTCATTTATTTGACAGAGATCACAAGTAGGCAGAGAGGCAGGCAGAGAGAGGAGAAAGCAGGCTCCTGGCTGAGCAGAGAGCCCAATGTGGGGCTCGATCCCAGGACCCTGAGATCATGACCTGAGCTGAAGGCAGAGGCTTACCCCACTGAGCCACCCAGGTGCCCCAATTTCTTCTTTATTTTAGATCTTTAACAGTTTACTGTGCTAAAATAGAACTGAATGGGAGAAGAGGAAAATATACTTTGAAATCCCATCCCAAGGGTGGGATGCCCACATTTTTTGTAAACAAAGTTTCTGTCTTTTGACATTGCTTTTTATTTTATTTTTTTAAATATATACATTTTTTAAGTTTTTATTTATTTAATTGACAGAGACAGAGAGATCACAAGTAGGCAGAGAGGCAGGCAGAGAGAGGGGGAAGCAGGCTCCCTGCTGAGCAGAGAGCCCGATGCAGGGCTCGATCCCAGGACCCTGATATCATGACCTGAGCCGAAGGCAGGCTTTAACCCACTGAGCCACCCAGGTGCCCCTTGACATTGATTTTTAAAAAAGATTTATTCATTTATTATTTTTTAAAAGATTTTACTTATTTGAGAGAGAAAGACATGATGGGAGGTGTGGGGTGCAGAAGGAGAGGGAGAAGCAGACTCCACCGAGCAGGGAGCCTAAGGCAGGGCTCGATCCCAGGATCCTGGGATCATGACCTGAGCAGAAGGCAGATGCTCAACCTACTGAGCCATCCAGGTGCCCTATTTATTTATTTATTTAAAAAGAGCGAGTATGCACATGTGTTAGTATGAGAGGGGAAGAGGGGCAGAAAGAGAGAATCTTCAAGTAGACTCTCCTCGGAACACAGAGCCCAACACCAGGCTTGACCTCATGACCCATGAGGTCATGACCTGAGCTGAAACCAAGAGTCAGATACTCAACCAATTGAGCCACCCAAGCACCTGCCCCATGGGATGCCCATATTTTAAAAAATACCCAAGTAATATTCATTTTTGCAGAACAATTTTTAAAATGGATAATAAAAAGGCAGCATTAAGTGAAGTCGTTAGAAATTACATTCCCTAGAGATAACTTTTTACATATGAGTGTATCTTCTCCTGGACTATGGACAATACAAAACACACATCCATGCACACACACACAGAATCTACCCTCTTAAGTTCTCCCTCTTTCCACTTGGGATTTATAGTTAATTTATGGAATAAAATCATCCTTTTTATGCTGTTATACTCACTAATATACCATCAATTTCCTATTTGGAAACATAAACCTATATTTATTTCACTTTCAGTAGCTCAACAATATTTGTTTATTTTTCAATAATATTTTATTCTTTCAGTGTTCCAAAAGGTATTTAACCAATGCCCTGTTGACAATTATTTAAGATTCTGAGGGCGGCTAAAGTAATTATTTGTATTGGTATGTTCTGGCTGCCAGAGACAGAAACCCAGTTGAACTAGTTTAAGCAAAAAAGTAAGTGAATTAGGGGCACCTGGGTGGCTCAGTGGGTTAAAGCTTCTGCCTTCGGCACAGATCATGATCTTAGGGTCCTGGGATCGAGCCCTGCGTTGGGCTCTCTGCTCGGCAGGGAGCCTGCTTCCCCCTCTCTCTCTGCCTGCCTCTCTGCCTACTTGTGATCTCTCTCTCTGTCAAATAAATAAATAAAATATTTTTTTAAAAAAAAGTAAGTGAATTAGCCCATGGAACTCGCAAGACCAGAGGTGAAACTAGTTTTCAGCACTGC
>CM053603.1:26472845-26487869 GCA_028646535.1 Procyon lotor
GATTCTTTCTCTCCATTTACATCCACTCTCTCAAATAAATCTTTTTTTTTTTTTTTTTTAAAGATTCCACCCATTTATTTGACAGAGAGAAAGAGATCACAAGTAGGCAGAGAGGCAGGCAGAGAGAGAGGGGGAAGCAGGCTTCCCGCTGAGCAGAGAGCCCGATGCGGGCCTCAATCCTAGGACCCTGAGATCATGACCCAAAGGCAGAGGCCTTAACCCACTGAGCCACCCAGGTGCCCCTCAAATAAATAAATCTTAAAAAAAATATAGGGATGCCTGGGTGGCTCAGTCGGTTAAGCCACTGCCTTCAGCTCGGGTCGTGATCCCAGAGTCCTGGGATCGAGCCCCGCATCGGGCTCCTTGCTCAGCGGGGAGCCTGCTTCTCTCTCTGCCTCTGCTTGCTACTCTGTCTGCTTGTGCTCGCTCTCTCTGACAAATAAATAAAACCTTTAAAAAAAAAATATATATATATATATATACACATACCTGGGCATTACTCCTGAACAATCAGTGGATGTATATTTTATAAATGTGCTACTATACTGATTTAAATAAGTAGATGAACAAAGATTCACATTTTGACGATAGCTCCAAAATTTCTAAATGGTGGAAACTAAAGAGTTGGTTTGGGAGAGTGACCCCTTTGGGGATTTCCCTGAGCATGTGTTTGCCAAGCAAACACGATGTTTTGCATTGATTGCACGCTACAGATCAATGAAAATAGCAAAATTTTCTAAAGATTTTTTTATGCTGATATTACATTGTTTTTTTAAAAATCTTTTTCTTTAAATCATTTTTACATTAGGAGTGCCTTTGTGGGAGGCTTTCTGATGGATGTCACAGCATAGGGGAGTGAGGCTGAAATCTTTCTTCTTTATTCCATACCCTATCACTCTACAGTTTCTCCAGGTCATTCTGATGCCCAGTTTAGGAACCTCCTATTCTGATCATAAACTTCATAAGAAGGACTGTTTTGTTCTGTATTTAATCCCTGTTTCCTGGCACACCGGCAGTCAGTTGCATGCACTTAATGTATACTAAATAAACGATTCAGTAAATTAATCATGGAATTAATGCTAGTACAAAAGAATTTGTTGAGGGGTGCCTGGGTGGCTCAGTCAGTTAAGCATCTGGCTCTTGATTTCAGCTCAGGTCATGATCTCAGGGCTGTGAGATCGAGGCCTGCATCTGGTTCTGCACTGGGCAGGGAGCCTGCTTGGCATTCTCTCTCTCTCCCTCTCCCGCTACCCCTATATCCCCACCGTGCTCACATGCATGTACACACACACTTTCTCTCGGAAGAAAGAAAGGAAAGGAAAGGAAAGGAAAGGAAAGGAAAGGAAAGGAAGGGAAAGGAAGGGAAAGGAAGGGAAAGGAAGGGAAAGGAAGGGAAAGGAAAGGAAAGGAAAGGAAAGGAAAGGAAAGGAAAGGAAAGGAAAGGAAAGGAAAGGAAAGGAAAGGAAAGGAAAGGAAAGGAAAGAAAGAGTTTGATGAGTCATGATTACCAGATAACCTACTTCCATGAGAAACTAGGCAAGGGGTTAAAGGAGAAGCACAAACAACCAGATTGTTCAGAAGTCAAGGTGAGCATCACTTGCTCCTGAAGAGTGCTACCAGTGCTGGCTGGTGGTGATGCATATTTAGAGTGCACATAAGCACTTCTGGGAAGCGAAAAGGCCAGCAGAGTATGTTATTTGTATCTGTCTGGATATGGGGGATAATAGTTGCCATCTACATAGCACTTACTATGGGCCGGGCCCTATGTATAGATCAGCCCGAGCATGTATCATCTCATTTAATTTTCACAAGCACCTATTTAAAAGCTCCTTTTCCAATGGTGAAACAGTGTGATTTTCCAATGGTGAAACAGTGTGGTTAAATAACTTGCCTGGGGTCCCAGAGCGAAGACTGGATTCAAACCCATGTTCTCACGCACAAGGCTGCACCATCCCAAGATCTGGGCTGCCACTGATCAACCAACGAGAAGGAAGAAAGAATAGGCCCTAAATTACTGCTCTAGCTGAGTAGAAGGACATAAACAGACGACCTTTTGAGACTATGACAAATAATTCAGTACACATGTATTTGCTCTCTGAAGCCTTAAGAACTTATGGAGGGCAAGTGACTTGTCCAAGACCATGCTAATAAATGGCAGCTTAGACTAGAATCCATGTGTGTCTGAGACTAAATCCAAATACTTGAAGTGTAATGAGGCTTTCTAAATAGATACCAAGGGAAGGTATTGCAAAGACACTTTATTTAATCTCAGGCTAAGAAATGCCTAATACTATTACTATTTGAATTTGATTACACAATGTAGTGATTTTTATTAAATTTATTATGTTGTATAATCACCACCAAAATCCAATTTTAGAACATTCTCATCGCCCCAATAAAATCTCCCCTTGCCATTTACAGTTAATTTCTATTTCTACTCTTAGCCATGGAGACTAGTCTGCCTCTTGTCTTTGTAGACTTATTTCTTTTTGGAAATTTCATATGGGTGGAATCACACAATAGGTGATCTTTTGCGTCGACTTTCTATTAACATAATATTTTTTAGCTTCATCTATGGCATAAAATCTATCAGTACTTCTTTACTTTTCATGGCTGAATAATATTCCGTTATAGGGCTGTACTACAATTTGTTTATCCACTTACCAGTTGATCAATCTGTGGATGTTTTCCAGTTTTTTGCTCTTATGAATAATGTTGCTATAAACATTCAGGTACAAGGGGTACAAGGTTTTGTGTGGACATATGTTTTCATTTCTCTTGGGCACGTGCCTAGAAATATAATTGCTCCATTGTATGGTACCTTTATTTAATATTTCCTATGTTTAATTTTTAAGAAACCATGGGCTAACATTGGAACCAAAATCAGACTGCTGAAGAAAGAAAGCCAAAGGAGAGGGAAGGGACAGTATCTTAGGTAGTAGGAAAGGCATCAGTTTCTTTGTCCCATATGTGATACCTACAAAGTAACAATTATTGTATTTTGTATCTTAAACCCAAGGCAAAATAGTGTTATTGCAAGGAAATTGCCAGTGTCTTAATGGTGATCAATGTGCCTGCATCATAGCAAAGTTGCTTTTTCTCAGTTTCTTTTTTAGATTTTTTATTTTTAAGTACAATCCACCACCAACATGGGGTTTGAACTCATGACCCCAAGATCAAGAATCACACGCTCTACCGACCCTCAGTTTGAATAGAACTATTCTATAAAAAATCACAAACACAAAGAAACAAACAAACAAGGAAAACACTGTAACTAAAAACAAAGCAAGCAAAGAAACAAAAAGCCAAACTCTGGCTCTGATAATCTGGTATGAGATAGGCCATGTGCCAAAAGAAGGTATCTGTGCCATTCCTTATATTCTGCCTTTTTCTCGGTTTCAGCAGGTTAATCTCTTCGTATGCACAGCAATAATATTTGCAGAGTCTGAAAGTCACAGCTCTGTTTGCTCTGCTTCTCAGAAGACAAATGGTGTTCAGCAAAATGCAAGAAAATAATCATCCCCGAGCCATATTTCTCCAATATGCTTTTTTCCTTTTTGTCAGATCTAGTCAAAGTTGTTTTGAGTGGATGTGTGTTTTCCCTGTCTGTGTGCTTTTCAGTGCAAAACAGAGCGAGTATTCATGACTCCAGACCAGCCAATCAGAAGAACGCACAATGCATTGGTTAATCCAAGGTGACCTGCTGGTTTCAACTTTGTTTGCAAAGGCAGCTGCCATCCAACCACGGAGGCAATTATGACATTACAAACCGTAGACATAAAGTTGGGGAGATGATTTCTAAAAGGCCCAGAGAGAGTTTTTACTTCTTAGGCTTATGACCGGAAGTTCATGGCACATTAAGTTTTCCATTTGAAAGCTAGGAGAATCCCTTGCCACAGCTTCTAACTTCTAAAAGCGATTGGAGAGAGAAAAATGTCAGGATTTCTCTTGATGAAAAGTATTCTCCAAGTCTAGTATGGAACACCAGTTTTCTCTCTGTCCTTTAAGATGGAGTAGGAGGTAGGGATTGTTGGTATCTGTGGACAGAGGTCATTAGTGGCCATTTTGCCCACTGGCTACCTAACATTCTAACTCCTAACTTTTGGAAATGACCCCTTGATTTTCCTTTGTGAAACAATGCCATTTTCAGGTTCATGTACTTCAGATGATCTGACACTACCTCTCTCTCCCAGGGATAGTAGGCACATGATCCAGACTTGGCCAGTGGAGCTACGCATATCGCTGGTCACAGTGATTGGTTCAGGAATGGGTATGTGACCCGAGCAGGGATAACGAGGAGCCTGGAGTTTTTGCTGAAATGATCAGGAAAGAGATGCCCTCTTTTCGTTTGGATTGTTAGGCTGGGAGAATTTCAGTCTAAGAGCTGCTGCTGAATCTCTTCTCTGGCTGCAAGGAGGGCTCCTATCTACAACAGAAGAGAATGAAGTCAGTAGGGAGGAAAGCAGAACCCAGAAATGGAGGAAGACAAATTACCATGGCATCATCCCACCACTAGGAGCCGGCTTTGCTGTAGCCCCTATAGACCCCCAGTTAGTCCACTATTTGAATCATTAATTTCTTTTTTAAAAAAAAAAAAGATTTATTTATTTGGCAGAGAGAGAGAGGGCATAAGTAGGGGGAGCAGCAGGCAGAGAGAAAAGCAGACTCCCCACCGAGCCCAATGTGTGACTCAATCCCAGGACCCCGGGATCATGACCTGAGCAGATGCTTAACCAACTGAGCCACCCAAGTGCCCCTGAACCATTAATTTCTTTTGTGTTTCTCTGGGCGGAAAGAGGGTGTGTTGCATGCAATCAAAACAAATTGTTTTGACTGACTTAGGGGTCACCCAAAACTGAGTTTGTACTGGAAGAAAATAAATTTTTCTCCTTTTAACCCAACTCTGAATCATTGTAAGAATTTGAAAACAGTCTCAGCGCATCGAGATGGTCTTAGCATATATTGCTTTATCTGTACACCGGTGCCATACCTGAAAATCGTTGCAAATTAAAACTGTAAGAAACCCGAAAGGTTTGTGACCTAAAAAGGCGAAGTGACCATCCTGGGACCATATGTTGTGGTACAATCAAAGTGCCATGGTGTCAGAGTCTTCTACTCTTTTTCATTATCTTTTAGAGAAATGAATTTCAAAATTTAAGATCCTGAACATAAGTGGATTGTAATATCAATTTACTGGATAGAGGTCAACTTTTTAAGATAAATGAAATAGAATAAATAACATCAGAATATGTCATGCATAAGAAGGGCAAATAACAGTTTGTGAGGCTTTATTTCAGTTGTATATAAAAATACGTATATATCCACATATACATGAAATCTTGACATAATGAGTAGGACATGAACTATGTACTTTTACTGTGGTTCTTGGTCAGAGTTGAAAGCCTCTTTATTGCATGTTTAGATTCCTTTTGAACACGCTTATATGTGAAAATAGGGAAGAGGGGCGCCTGTGTGGCTCAGTCATTAAGTGTCTGCCTTTGGCTGGGGTCATGATCCCAGTTTCCCGGGATCCAGCCCCACATCGGGTCCTGCATGGCAGGAAGCCTGCTTCTCCCTCTCCCACACCCCTGCTTGTGTTCCCTCTCTTGCTGTGTCTCTCTCTGTCAAATAAATAAATAAATAAAATCTTAAAAAAAAAATGGGGGAGAAAGTATATTTTTCATAACAGGAAAGGGTCACCGAGCATCTCAGTCAAGCTAGCCCCTTCTGGATGGCATAGATTCTAATGAAGTTTCTGAGCCTGGGTTGCAAACACATTTTCCCTGTTTGTCTTCCACATCACTGAGCTACCAGTAACAAGAGCATTCTTTTGGAACGCTTTTGGAATTCTTTGGGGGGATGAAAGTGCTGCATAAAATCAAGTCTGGTCTGTTTATGGATGTAATTCCCTGTGCCCAGAGATCAGGACGAGCACTGCGGTCTGAATTACACTGCATCTGATTCTCATTAACTGCCCGCGATTTCCCCCCTGGATCTGGCTTCCCTGCCCTCTCTGAATTACTGTGCACATGGCTGGCTCCCGTAGATTGCTCAGCCCCAGTCATCTGCAGTCAAGTGCGCCGCTCTGTTATAACCCACACTGCAATTTGAGCGGACTCATATCAGGAGTCTTCGAGACATAAAAATTCTGTCTAATGATTAAAGCAACTCCCTGAGCTCAATGCTGCTGACTTTACCGAGTTTATTACCAAAGACTGTGGAGAAGGGCTCAGTTTGATTTCTTAGGCTTAGAGAAAGAAAACCGGACAATAAATGTTTATTACCAAAACTTGGCCAGCCAGCGAGGCCTATTTCAATCCCTTTTTAATACTAGAAGAGCGTCGCACACATTTTCTCAACCTAATAAATAAATCCTGATGTAGCGCCTACTATATGCTAAGCATGTCCTCGATGCTTAACAATGATCAACTACTGGAAACTTTGTAGCAACTGTCAGTCAGGGTGAGCTAAGTTTTGCTGCAGTGATAAACGGCTCTCAGATCTCAGCATTTACAACGATCGGTGTTTATTTCTTCCTCACACTGACGTCTTCTTTGAGTTGGTGTGTGTGTGTAGGTGGAGGCTCTGCTGCATATTGGCCACTCTTGGGTATCCTGACTCCACCTGGCAAATTGCAAGCCACTGGGATAGGGGAACTGAGGGTGTGCACGAGTCGTTTGTTTTTGTTGTTGTTGTTGTTTTATTTTAAAAATTTCCCCAATTGTCTCAATTTTATTATTGTGCACCAATTCTTAAAGACTTCTACTTGGAAGTGATATTCCTTCTGCTCACTTTTCATTCGCTAAACCAAAAAGGAGGCCTCACTTAACTTGAAGAGGACAAGGAAGTGCTACCCTATTGTGTTTCTGGGAAAAGAGAAGCTGACTTATTCATTGAACAATAAAAAGTGACTGTTGTGGGATGCCCGCCTGGCTCAGTCAGTAGAGCATGTGACTCTTGATCTCTGGGCTGTGAGTTCAAGCCCCATGATGGGCATAGGGCTTACTTAAAAAGCAAATAAATAAATAAATATGCTTTTTAAAAAAATGATTGTTGCAACTATTCTCTGAAGAATGTGTTCTTACAATTCCTAGTTTATGGATGAGAAAACTGAAGCACAGAGTTTCCGTAACTTGTCCTTAGTCACTAGTAAATGGAGTAGTGTTAGAACTAGTAGTACTTAGAACTAGTAAATGGAGTAGGGTTACCAGGTTTAGCAAAGAAAAATACAGGGTGCTTAGTCAAATTTGAATTTCAGACACACAAATAATTTGTAGTGTAAATATATCTGATAGGCAGATTTGGGACATTTTTTTTGCTAAAAGTGTATTTGTTGTGCACCTGAAATTTAAATTTAACCAGGCATCCTGGATTTTGTCTGGCTACCCTAAAATGGAGCAGCAGGATTTGAACCCAAGTATTCTGGCTCCAGAGATGAACATTCTATTCAGTGCCAATCTCCTGCTTCTGTGACTTTCTACTGTTCCTCTGCCGATGTTAAGGTTTTCTCCTTAACCATATGAATAAAACTGAAAGCTAATTTGAAGACTTCTCTATCAAAGAAAAAACAATGTTCTAGAAACATTATTGTTCTGGCATTTTCATCTAGAGTCCTAGGAGTTGTGGGGTGTGTGTGGGGGGGTAGGGGGCTGGTGAGGCAGAAACAGAAGGGAGCTGATGTAGGAGAATAGGAGGGAATGAGAATCTGCTGTAAAAATGCATCTGGCCACTTTCAGACACATCTAGTGATCTGCCCCTGATGTTCATAGCTAATGGAAGGGGAAATGTGGGGCAGATAAAATCAAGATGACAGCTAATCCCCAAAACTTTTCCTGGGTGACTTTGAAGTGTGACATATTGCTTTTTTAATTATGAAGCAGTTGGGCTGATCACGAAATTAATTTGCATTCTCCAGCCACAATAATTGAGGAGACAGCCTTGAGGAGTCAGACTGAAGGGGGAGAGCGAGGTTTTGGTCTCACGGAGTCGAAGAATGAATCTCACAGACGAAAGAAAGTGAGTAAAGCGATAGAGTTTCATCAAGCAAGGACATGATAAAAGCTCTCGGGAGTGGGAATGATGGAGTTCTGAATGTAGGTGACGTTTGGTGGCGTTGAGGTCTGGAGCCGAAGGCTAAGAAAGAATTCTTGAAATGTCTTTGGTGCAAAATGGTGGTTTTATTAAAGCACAGGGACCCAAGGGCAGGAAGAGCGGCTGCAGTGGGGTTGTGCGAGGCGGCTAATTATATACTTGGGAGTTGAGGGAGGTAGGGCAAAGGGACTCTGGTTTTCAAAAGAACTTTCGTATGCTAAAGAGGACCTACAGGATACTGGAGTCCTTGCCATTGTCAAGTTAAGGTTGTTTTTCCCTCCAGCAAGGCATTAAAATTAAGATGGTTGGGAGCTTCCGGGAGAAAAGTCGGCCCAAATCCCACCCAGGAGCGGGGAGTGGGGGAGGTCGCAGGGGTCAGCCCGCGCTTTTGTCCTCAGCGAGCCTTCTGCTCTCTCATCCGATTCACACCAGTGTAGACAGCAGGTTTAGGACTGTGCATGTGGGCGGCTGGGAGTTTGAGAGAGGCTGTATAAGCCAGCCTAAAACTCCAAAGTTTTCAGACACAGTTCCAGGAGATGAATAGTTCGTATGCAAATCAAGTTAAGTGTGGGTCAGAATAATAGCTGATACATGACTGACTTTTACTAAATGCTTATTAAATTGCCTGGCAGGGAATGAAAATTCGATGTCTGCTGAATCAATAAATGATGGCTATCCTATAAAAGAGATGCCTTTATTTGCCCTATTTTACAAATGAGGAACCGGAAGTTTAGAGGGGCTAAATGAAATTTATTAAATTATCGATTAAAGTCAGGCCAACTTGCGAAGAGTTTTTGGTCTAGGGGAGAACTTGGATTTTTGGAAAGGATAGTTTTGAAAGCTCTGCATTACTACTCCCTTTGATTTCTTTTGGCCTCCTAAGGCCTTGCCACAAGAAGCTGAAGCTGGTGACTCATCACCCTTATTAGCAGTAATGACAAACAATTAGGAAGTGTTAATGAGCGTGCCTGAGCCCTTGGATTTAAAAAAAAAAAAAAAAGCCAAGTACAGAAGATTAGCCTTTCCTTTCTGGTAAATGGTCTGAGTTTCCCTCTCTTAATCCCTCGCAAAAGGAGACCAAATCTTTCTCTAGGCACTTTTAAAGCAAAGGATTTCTTCTGGTTTGATGATCCCATCGACTGAAATACCTTTCTTCAAATCTTGTCTTGGGAAGACACAACCCGACTGTCCCTTGTTCTGTGAACAACTGCAGTATGCCAGAGCTCCCTGGTGCTTGGTTTTAATCTTGCTCCTTGGCTCACAGTTCAAAGAAACTACCTTCCCAGTGAGGCCCAGACGGATTGTTAGCAGTTCTGAGCCAGAGAGACCCCCTCAGTAGCCTCTCATTCAGTGCCTTGATTCAGGAGCCAGGGGAAAGAAGAGTAAATGCAAGTCTGAAGAAGCTGTTCTTGATCAGGAAACCATCCAACATTGATGTGTATCCTGGGCTATTTAATACACGTGGGCCAGGCACTCGGGGTATATCAGTAAGCTGGATGCACATAGCTTAAAGACTTCACCAGTGTAACAGAAAAATCACACTCAAGATTAACTTCCTGAGAACACTGACTTTTATTTTATCATTTCTGTATCCCGGGTCCTGTCCTCTGTGTTTTATGATGATCGTTTTTTCTAACTCTCAAGATAGTCTTAAAGAATGTTCTAATACTGCTGGTGGGGTATACGGCTTGGTAAAACCACTTTGGAAAACGAGCAGTAACTCCCAAGGAGAACACGTGCAAACTGTGACCCAGCAATTGTACTCCTGGGTATGTACCCAACAGAGAAGTGACCGGGTCTTTACCCAGAGACCTGTCCTGGAAGGTTCACAGTAGCACAGTCAATAATAGTCCCAAAGCAGGAACTACCTATGCCCATCAGTTCTCAGTGGTAAATGAATTGTGGTTTATTCACCCGGGCAGCTGTGCAAACGAATCATCTGCAACCACGTACAGAAGCAGGAGTGGATTTCAGAAACAGAATGTTGAGCAGAAGAAGCAAGACACAAGAGGTCTACTGTATAATTCTATTGGTATAAAGTTCAAAAATAGGTAAAACCCCTCCGTTAGATGTCAGATAGCGGTTACCTAGAGAGGATGGTGATGTGGGAATCAAAGGCAGAAGGAAAAATTATTAAATTTCCTTACTACCTACAGCCCTTGGACAGTCCTTGAAACAGGCAGAGTGACATTCCTTTAGGGACTTGGCTGCCAGGATGCTGACACTTTGCTAAGGGCAAAGGCAATCTTAGCCCCAACCTCAGGACCCTGTAAGTCTATTTTATCATTCAAAAATTCCTTTGAAAACTTCCTTTATCTCCAAGATACATGTTGGCAATCATCTCTCAAGTATATGGTCCACTGATACACATCTGAAGGGTCTCATGACTCGGGCTTTATTAGACAGTAATATATGACCCTTTCCTAACTCGTTAAGGTCCTGGAAAACTTGCTTCCAAAATTCCTTAGAGACTTACACTATCCCTAACCTCCTCTCAACTTGAAAGTGTATAATGGGCCCCTCCTAATGACCCCAGTATAGTTCTTTCTACCTACTAGTCCTGTCCTCGAGCTTTCACAAAACCACCTTTTTGCACCGAAGATGTCTCAAGAGTTCTCTCTTTTTTTTAAGATTTTATTTATTTATTTGACACAGAGAGATCACAAGTAGGCAGAGAGGCAGGCAGAGAGAGAGAGAAGGGGAAACAGGCTCCCTGCTGAGCAGAGAGCCCGATGCGGGGCTCCATCCCAGGACCCTGAGATCATGCCCTGAGCCGAAGACAGAGGCTTTAACCCACTGAGCCACCCAGGCGCCCCTCAAAAATTCTTTCTTGGAGTCGGCTCTGGACCTCACCAATATTCCAGAACCACAGCATTTGGCCACCATGAAGGTACTACTCTCACTGGAGAGAGCTTTCTTTTTGTTCTCACCTTCACTTAATAAACTATCATTTCAAAAAAATAAAAAATAAAACTATCACTTCACTCTTTTGTGTCCTTGAGATTTATTCTTGGACTCGGCAAGACCCTGTAACAATGGCGTAGGGGACAGAATCCTAAGGTAGCCACATAACCTCTGCCAGTGGTATTGCTCCCTTGCATAATCCTGCCCCCTGAATACCAGGGGAACCTGTGATTTGATGGACTAGTACTCCTATAATCCAGATCTCTAACCACTTACGTTGTCCTGGATGGGCTTGACCCAATCAGATGAGCTCTTTAAAGAGCCTTTAGAGGTCAGAGTCAGAAGTCCGAGAGCCAAGCGGTGGCTGGCCTGGAAGGAAGCGACAGTCTGAACTGCCCCTGGAGGCCGCATGGCCAGAACTACCGGCAACCTGTAGGAACTGAGAGTGGTATCTGGCCAACAAGAAAACAAAAAATGGGGACCTCAGTTATGCAGCTGTGGGGCACTGATTTGGCCAACACTCCAAATGAGCTCAAGCCTCAGATGGGATGCCAGTCCTGGCTGACCCCTTGATGACCACCTTGTGAGATGGGAGCAGAAGATCTAGCAAAGCCCTGCTCGGACCCCCAATCTCTGGAAACTGAGTCACTACATCTGTGTTGTTTCAATCCCACTAAATTTGCTGGTGGCATAGCAATAAAAACTCATACAGAGGGTAGGGACTGAGAAGGATCTATTGAGGCACTGAGGGAGCTCTGTGTCCTGATGTAGGTGATGCCATTATTTCTAATTTGTGAAGATTCATTGTCCTTTACACTTGGGATATATGCGCTTTTGCTCTATGTATAGGATACTTGATACAAAATAACAATACAATATTATGAAGTATTTGTAAGATGATACAATCTTTTGAAGTGAGATATATATATATGTGTGTGTGTTTTAAAGATTTATTTTTTTAAAGATTTTATCTGTTTATTTGGGAGAGAGAGAAAGAGAGAGAGAGAAGGAGTGAAAGGGAGAAAACAACTCCCTGCTGAGCAGCAAGTCAGATGGGGACTTGATCCCAGTACCCTGAGATCATGACCTGAGCCAAAGGCAGAGGCTTAATGGACCTAGCCACCCAGATGCCCTGAAGGAAGCTGTATATTATGATTTCCATTTTACAGGTGAGGAAATGGAAGCCCAGAGATGCACATACCTAAGCTCACCTGATTACTCTGTGCTATGATATCTATACTGCAGCCTGTCCTTCTCAGTGGTGGGCAGGGAATAAAAATATTTCCTTGGTGGTACCGCTGCAAAAATGGAGGTGGAGAGGGGCACCTGGGTGCCTCAGTTGGTTAAGCGTCAGACTTGTGATTTCCACTCAAGTCATGATCTCAGGGTCATGAGATCCAGCCCTGTGTCAGGCTGTGTGCTCAGTGGGGAGTCTGCTTGAGATTCTCTCTCCCTCTCCCCCTGCAGCCCCCTACCCCTGCTCTCCCTCTCTCTCTCTCTCTCTCTCAAATAAATACATCTGTAAAAGAATGGGGATGGCAGTGGGGAGAGGAGAAGTAACTCTTTAGAATTAGTCACATCTTTGAGATATATCATTTTATTATTCAGCAAAGCTTGAGGGGCACCTGGGTGGCTCAGTGGGTTAAAGCCTCTGCCTTCAGTTCAGGCCATGATCTCAGGGTCCTGGGATCAAACCCCACATCAGGCTCTCTGCTCAGTGGGGAGCCTGCTTCCCCCTCTCTCTCTGCCTGCCTCTCTGCCTACTTGTGATCTCTCTCTCTCTGTCAAAAAAAAAAAGAAAAAAGCAGCTTGATGATAATTCTAGTCATCGATCTCTGGTAAGTGTTTTACTGCCAGCTCACGGCCACTCCTCCTTCCAGGGGAAAGGAAAAGTTGTAGCTACTGGAGATTCTGACTTTTGACCGCTCCTGTCAACAGTGGAGAATGAAAGAGATAAGGATGAGAGGTGAGGGTTCACTCAAGGTGTACTGGTTCACGAAAAGGCCTCCCTTTTTTTTTAATGGCATTTTATTTTATTTATATTTTGAGTAGGCTCATGCCCACTTTGGGGCTTGAACTCATGACCCTGAGATCAAGAGTCCTATGCTCTACCAACTGAGCCAGTCAGGTGCCCCAAAAAGGCATCCCTTAAAGCAGTGGTTTCTTGAAACAAACAGAACCCCAACAATTGCCTTTTAAAGATTACTGATATAATACACAATCAGTGTAACAGAATCAGGCAAATTTAAAAATTAAAAACCTTTAAATTAAAGACATTCCTGCCAAAAATAATCACTGTTAACTTCTGGGCACATTTTTCCTTTGTTTTCTGGTTTGTTGTTGTTGTTGTTGTTATTTAATGATTTAAGGATCTGTCTGAACTAAAAAGGCAAGTGGAAAGTTACCCCCAAACAGAATTGCCTTTTCTAATATTATGTAGAAAGATGGCACAAAGATACCTAAAACCACACTGTCGGGAACATTTAGCCACAAGCCATATTGAGATATGCTATGTGAAGTATATGCAGAAGATTTCAAAGATTTAGGGAAAAAAAGATTGAATATATCTCAGTGGTATTATATTGATCATATGTTAAAATTATAATCTTTTGGATATATTGGGTTAAATAAAACATATTATTAATAGAATATTTTTTCCCTTTTTTTTGTTTGAGAATAGTTGAATTCTAGAATCAAATGTTATCTGTGGCTTACATTCTATTTTCATTGGATAGGCTAATCTAGCATATTATAGGTTCTCACGAAAGATGCCTACAAAGGAAAAAACTGGAGATTTAACCCAATGGCACCATTATTTGTTTGTTTGTTTAAGTTTATTTATTTTTAAGTAATCTTGTCACCCAGGGTGGGGCTTGAATTCCAGACCCCGAGATCGAGAGTCAAATATTTTCCCATCTGAGCTAGCCAGGAGCGCCTATTTGTTTCTTAACAATCTTTTTTTCTGATTATAAAGGCAGCATTATATAGTTTTTTAAAAAGTCAGAAATATAGAAAAGAATGAAACAGAAAGCAAAAGCTCTCTCATAATCTGAATCATTTTGGTTAATATTATGAACTATATATACATATACAAACTGCATATAGTCTGTTCTATAAACATCTTTTCACTAAATCTTTCCTGGATTTGTGCTACCTCCAATTGTCACCGCCTTCAGCTACTCGGAACCCTTCTATAGAACTACTTCTATAACATATAAGTAGATATTTCACTATATGAATATGCCAAAAGATTAATGTTCAATATGATACATATAATGCATTTTTATGGGGAAAAATTACAGTATCATCTACTAGAATTCTAGTAGTACTTTTATCATTAATTCATAGCAATTTTATTTTATTCTTATTTTTTTTAATTCATAGCAATTTTAAGATGTTAACTCTTTAACAAGAGCCTACAAATTAGTAGGTGCTCAACTGCTGTTATTAAGTGAATTGGGAGAAACATTCAGTGCCATCTACACGACTTTATTCCAGTAAGATTAGCATGGTTTTATTAGAAACACAAAGTCATTTTTTTTTTAATTAAAGATTTTATCTATTTATTTGAGAGAGAGAGAGAGATCACAAGTAGGCAGAGAGGCAGGTAGAGAGAGGGGGGGAGAAGCAGGCTCCCTGCTGAGCAGAGAGCCCGATGCAAGGCTCGATCCCAGGACCCCGAGATCATGACCTGAGCAAAGGCAGAGGCTTTAACCCACTGAGCCACCCAGGTGCCCCACAAAGCCATTCTTTATTCAGGAATCATGCTTCAATGTACAAATATGCACTTCTAGGGCCTTAAGACATAGATTAACATTCTGTGGTATATTGTTCTTTATGAGATTGGGAAAATAGGGCAAAGTATTCCCTACTGGTGCACGGTTCTTATGTTCTTAGAAGGGCTTGACCAGTTTCTCCTAGGGTTTGGGGAGCCTAGAGCCTGACTTACATGGAAAAGCCTAAAAGAGACCATCCCTTCTGGCAAAGCATATAGAGTGAGATTTGAGCCAAGAGTGTGGATGCCCCATT
>CM053603.1:26495650-26563081 GCA_028646535.1 Procyon lotor
GTCAGGTTGGCACAGGGATGGTAAAGCCTCAGATGCACGAATGTTCCCTACAGGCCCCACATTAGCTGTTTCTGCTGCCCTGGGACAGTCAGTCCCTCTGCTACTCACATGTGACCCTGTCAGATCTACGCTCCAATAACCCCTCAGGGAGGCCTCTTCTGATCACCTTCTTTAAATTGCCCCCCAACTTCTAACACATACATATCTTGTTCATGGTCTTTCTTTCCCCCACCAAATAGAGACACCAGGAGGGCAGGGATTTGGGTCCGTTGCTTTATTCCCCATACCCAGCACCGTGTCTGGGACATCGTAGGAGTTTAAGAAATATTATATGAATGAATGGTCACTTAAAAAAGTATTTTTTAAAAATATTTTATTTATTTATTTGACAGAGAAGAGATCGCAAGTAGGCAGAAAAGCAGGCAGAGAGGCGGGGGGAAGCAGGCTCCCCGCTGAGCAGAGAGCCCAATGCGGGGCTCGATCCCAGGACCCTGAGATCATGACCGGAGCCGAAGGTGGAGGCTTTAATGCACTGAGCCACCCAGGCATCCCTAAAAAAAAGTCTTGAGGCTCCTGGGTGGCTCAGTTAGTTGCTTGAGCATCTGACTCTGGGTTTCAGCTCAGATCATGATCTCAGGGCCGAGAGTTCGAGCCCAGAGTCAGGCTCCATGGTCAACAGGGACTCTGCTTGAAATTCTCTCTCGTGGGGCACCTGGGTGGCTCAACGGGTCAAAGCCTCTGCCTTCAGCTCAGGTCATGGTCTCAGGGTCCTGGGATTGAGCCCCACATGGGGCTCTCTGCTCGGCGGGGAGCCTGCTTCCCTCTCTCTCTCTGCTTGTAATCTCTCTCTCTCTCTCAAATAAATAAATAAAATATTAAAAAAAAAAAAAAGAAATTCTCTCTCTCCCCTCTCTTTGCTCCTCCCTGTGCTCTCATTCACTCTCACTCTCAAAATAAATAAATAAATCTTTAAATATCTATATCTATATCTATCTATATCTATCTAAATATATATCTAGATAGATATATAAATTTATATAGATATATAAATTTATAGATATTATAGATATTTATATATCTATATAGATAGATAAAGATATATAAATCTCTATTTGTGTCCTGTGTCTCTTTGTCAATTGACTTACAATCCATCCTCAGGGATGAAAAATATGACGAACCAGCATCTACATAGGCCAGCACGCACCTATTAGGACCTGATATGAATGGCTTTGAATGGCTCACCTTCTCACTCTTTCATAAACGCTGAACCTCTATCACGTGCCCAGCACGGTTCAAAGTCCTGGAGCACTGCTCTATATCACTAGGAAAGACTTCTGGCAGGAAGTGACCAAAACATCAAAAGCAACGGCTTACAGCAAGTAAGGGTTTTATTTTTCTCATGTAATTAGAAGTCTAGACGACGGCAGTGCCGTGCTCATACAGTGGCTCCAAGAGCCGTCGGGGACCCTGTCTGCTTCTACCTTCTTATGGTCCCAAGCTTGCTGCTCCCACTTCAGGGGTGTCTGTGTTCCAGGCAGGAAGCGGGAAATGACAAAGGGGAAAATGTGTGCTCCCGAGGACTCCTCCCCCCGCCCCCCAATGACCACGCTTTGCTGGAAAACTCCACACTCAGCAATTCCTGTGTCTATCTCCCTACCCACGTCTTGGCCGCCTGATCCTCAAGGGAGCTAAGAAACAGCATTTTTTGTTGGTTTCCTTTGTTTTCTTTAGTGTGCCCCCTTGCTTCTGCAAAACGAAATTAGGAAGAAGGGCACAATTAAATGCATCCTTGAGTCAGCAACGAGCAGTATCTCCTGCCATGAGAGTAGTAAGGACCATGTTCTGGGAGGGCCATGGTAGCCCGGGCAAATGGAACACCAGGAAGCCAACGCACACCAACTACACACACATCCCCACTTGCAGAAAAGGACAAAAAGCCAAAAGTGCTGTGCGAAGTAGTAAAATGAGGGGAGGCGTTAGGGACTCCTGATTCTACATTCTACCTGGAAGTCAGGGAAGCAGCTCTCCCGGGAAGTAACATTGCTGTTGAACTCGGAACGACCAAATGGAGGCAATCTGGCCAAGATCAATTGCAATTTTACTGATCCTTTGTTGGTTATAATTTCATCCAAGACAAGAAAGAGATAGAATCATGTCTGCCCAGTTCCATAAAATCCAGTTTTCAAGGTATGGGAGAAATTTTATTCTTCCTAAATGCTCTCTCAAAGCTGTGCTGGGAGCCCTTTCTCCTTCTGATGCTGCTTTTTTTTTTTTTTTCTTTTGTCCTCTCCTCTCCCTCACACATGGCAAAAGTTGACCTTGTTCCTCAGTTATAAGGATAAGGGATCATGGGATGGAGAGGTGGGAGGCAGTGTTTGGGTTTTTTAAAGACTGGCAAAGCCTAATGGCTGAAAAAAAAAAAAGTTCAGCAAAATAAGCCAGATGTGGGCAATTTATAAAAGAGGGAATGATTCTAGAGAAATTATCTTCAACCCCTAAGCCAATCTGGTGAATGTAGGTATTATTAAGGAGATGCAGTCTGAGAGCTCCCTATTTTGGCTTCAGGAGGCTATCTGAGGGGCTGGGCAAAACTCTGCATTACATTCTCCTTCACACCCGGCCTTCAAAGGGCTCCCTTGTGCTCGTGCATTGTGAGTCCGTTGTTATGTACAAGTGTGATTTTTACATTTAGAAGTTTTCCTGGCCACAATAAGGGTTCTTGGATTTATTTTTGCTTGCAACTCTGCTGATGTCTGGACTCTTGCTGCCAGTTCTTTTCTCCCAGTGCCTTTATGCTATCATTAGTTATCCTTTATCTACTATGTGCTACACACCTTACACCTTGGTGCAAGTCAACAGCTATGGCTCCTAAAAATCCGGCTAGACCCAAATGAGCAGGTGACCACAAGCCCACTTTGAAGAAAATCAACAGCGGGGAGGACAGGAGCATGTCAGCACACACTGTGATACAATGTGGATGTAACGGACTAGCTTACATTACATTTACCAGTCACTTTTCCTGCTCCGTGTAGAAATGGTTAAGACATCTAGCACATGTCATTGTGTTTTATTGTTTTCCCCCTTTTACTTTAAAGATAAAGTACTCTTTCGCCCCAGATATTACCAAGGCTACACCGATGAGTCAGCATTTTCACTAAACGGCCACATTCAGGTGCAGCAACTTCATTCTTCATATGAATGTTTCAGTCCTGGGGATAGGCTGCCAAAGTGGAAATTTTGTCTTGTAATTGTAAGAAATCTGTATTATCGTGGAATCAGACCTGTGAATATCTTTATCACATATTTTTTGGGTAACGCTCTCTTCTATATAGGAAGTCCCTGTCACTTACGCTGTTGCCCTTGCAAGTGTTGGTAATAAACCCCCGTGTTCTTTATTTCTGAATTCTAGAACTTGCTCAGTCAAGGGGTTAGGATCATGATGAGGCGGCATTGGGGGAATCTGTGAGAAAGCAGATCGTGAGATGAGAGGCATGGAGAGGATGGTCAAAGTGAATCCTTGCTGATGTCTGTGGTCCCCAAACAGCCATCAGCACTGGCTGGCCAGCCCTGTTTCCAACAGCTTCTAGAACTTAGGTACCCTCCTTCTATGAGTCAGGAATGGAAATGCATACTATATACAGATCAGGAGAAGATGCCAATAAAATTTTACACATCACAGGCACTCAGATAGACTTGTTGACTTCTGTCACTCAGAATTGGAAGGAAAGAAGGAATAGAACATTACATTGAATGTCTGTGCTGAGATCGCCACTTAGGATATTTAGAAATCTATTTCAGCGGACTTCCCTCCAGTTGGAAAACAAAACAGGGATCCCTGTCTTGACTTTGTAGTTCTTTATCTCTTTCCATTTAAACACAGATATCCTGTTGTGATAACCTTTGACACTTTATTACATGGCTTTGGTAAATAACAACTGCCCCATTTTGTAATGTCGTTCTAGTTAAATGGGTGCCATTAATTACAGAACATAAAAGTTGAAGTTTTTGTGAATAGAAGGAAATGTCATTTGGATTCCTTTGCTTTGTTCACTAAATTTATTTGAGAGCTTGGGTGGTTTAAATAGCTAAGAGACAGTCATTGCGTTGTTGGTCTGTCACTGAGAACTCCCCCTACCCTGACAATAAGAACCAGCTAATTTGGGGGCCGTGTGGAGATGTTAAAAGACTTTCAGAGCTTCATGGAAATCCAAGTTCACAATGGATTTAAGAAATTGAATGAAATTAAGAAGTCAACTTCCGAATGCTTACAAGCTATGTTGTTTAGAAACTACACCTTCAATTTCCTTTGTTACCATATAAAATGACACTCTTTGTTACTGAACCAGTGTTTAAGAACTTACAAAGAAATGAGTTAAAAATCACATGGGTCACTTTGAAGAAAGTCTTAGACATTATTTCGCCATAAATTTCTGTATTGATCAGGACGAGTTAAAGATTTGTCCTCTTCTATGTTTGGTAGTGTTCTTCTCTGTTACTATTTCTTAAATAGGGAAAAGCCTGGAATCATATAATTCAGATTTTACTGAAAATTCTTTTAATTTTGTTTTTCTATTATCAACTCTTTATTTTTTTCTTAACTTACATTTTCATTTCAGAAAGTATTTTTATTTCAAGTTGATTTCCAATTTCTTCCTCGCCTTTTTGAAACTTAGCTTTCGTAAAATATGAATAAACACTGTAATCTGCTAGATAAAAGAATCCTAAAATTTTAGAATTGGAAGGGGACTTCTCTGTTCTATCTTTGTCATGGGTGAGATGATTACTACAGAATCATTAACACTGATTTTATTTTATTTATTTTAAAGATTTATTTATTTATTAGAGAGAGAGTGTACCAGCAGGGGGAGGGGCATATAGAGAGGGAGAAAGAATCTCAGGCAGACTCTGTGATAATCATGGAACCCAACGAGGGGCTTGATCTCATGACCTTGAGATCATGACTTGAGCTGAAACCAAGAGTTGAACCTTTAACCAACTGAACTACCCAGGCACCCAACACTGGTGATATTTTAAATATGAACAATTTTTTTCTACTTGATCTATTTTGTATTATAAATATGCTATTTTCAAAAATGGTGTTAACTTCTGCGGATCAGGTCTTGACTTAGTGTAAGGAAAATTTTAGGACTTTGAAATAAACAAAGGGGATGAATGGATATTCTTTCAGTAGAATACTGAGGTCACTGGAGGCCATGTAATCCTATAGGAATATACATCTTTGTCTTTGACTAAACTATTTATGTCTGTTGACATAAAAGTTAAGTGGAAAACTGTTTTAGTTTAAATGTATAGTATATATGTAATATATATATATATATATATATAGTATGTATAAAATTCAGAAGTTTATGATAAAGCTGTAATAATGAAATAATTCTTGTCCATAAACATGCAAAGAAATTCTGTCCTGTGGATCGCCAGTTGATTTCACTCTTACATTGTGGGAGAAGACTTTTTTTTTTGCCTAATTGTAAATTTATTTCAGCATTCCCATCTATGTATCTCTCTGCTTTTTGACTTCTCCTTTTTTTAAATAAACATTTTATTTTTAAGTCATCTCTACACCCAAAATGGGGCTTGAACTCTCGACCCTGAAATCAAGAGTCACATGCTCTACTGACAGAGTCAATGAGGTGCCCCTGAGTTTTCCTTTGAAAGAATTATGACATTCCACTGATTCTCATTGGTAATGACTTAAATGAAATCTTTGCCAGGTATTCATTTGGAAGAAAATTATCCTTTAACCTAAGGTATTATATAAATGACCATTGCATAACAGAAAACCACTCATCCCTCTCCCGAGGATTACAGATGAAGGCATTGAAGCTCAGGGAAATTCAGAGTATATCATGTAATAAATTGCTGCACTGGATTTGAATCCATGTCCATTTGGTTCCTAAACTGATAATTAAAAAAACAAAACAACTCATTGCATTGCCTTCTCACTGAGAAATACATTTTTATTCTTTTTTTTTTTTTTTAAGATCTACTTATTTGAGAGAGAGAGAGAGAGAGAGAGCAAAGAGGGACCAAATCCCAAGCAGACTCCCTGCTGAGTGGAAAGCTGGACACAGGGGTGGATCCCACGACCATGAGATCATGACCCAAGCCAATGCCAAGAACTGGACAATATACTGAACTAGCCAAGTGCCTCTACATTTTCATTTCTTAAAAATGTCTTTTTCATGTTTCAGTTGATGCTGATGTTTCAAAGTAATTACTTGTTATAAAACCAACAAACAAAGCAGCATATTCCCATAATCTTGAAATTTGTGGTTGCAAAATTAGATTTATATCAACTTTTTCCCCAGCCTTGTCTTTCTAATTGCTAGGTTTCCCTGTTTTGCTCTGGCTGGGGTAAAATTTCTTGCTTTTGCATCAAAAAAATCATATTTCTCAAAGCCCTGATGGGTGTCATTTAAGGTATGCATGAAATCGCATACAAAGCTCCTCCCTCCCTTTGAGTCTCCCCTCAGACCCTCTGGTTACTTGGAGAAGACCTCAGTGAGATGATAGTGTGTCTTTAACAGCTCTTTCATACTTGCTACTCAGTCTTTCTTTTTTTTTGATTGAGAGTGTGAGTGAGTAAGAGAGCACAATTGGGGGGAGGGGCAGCGGGACAAGTAGACTCTCCACTGAGCAGGGAGCCCAACTTGGGGCTTGATCCCAAGACCCTGAGATCATGACCTGAGCTGAAGTCAGATGCTTAATGGACTCAGCCACCCAGGTGCCCCCTATCCTGCTTTTTATAACAAAGAGAGAGCTTCAGAGCCTTCCTAGCAAAGTCAGCATATATTTTTTTCTTACTCTGCTTATTTAATGCTTAACTTTGATTTATGCAAAATAATTCTGTTTTGCATTACACTAGTAGTATAAAGCTGATTTTAAGATAAATTTCAGGGGTAACTGGGTGGCTCAGTTGATTAAGCATCTGCCTTTGGCTCAGGTCATGATCCCAAGGTCCTGGGCTCCCTGCTTAGCAGGGGGCCTGCTTCTCCCTCTCCCACTACCTGCCACTCCCCCTGCTTGTGTGCTCTCTCTCTCTGTCAAATAAATAAGTAAAATCTTAAACAAAACAAAACAAACTTTCAGTTGGGTTTCCTGGTTAGCTCAGTTGGGAGAGCATGCAATTCTTGATTTTGGAGATATGAGTTCGAGCCTCACATGGGGTGTAGAGATTACTAAAAAAAATAAATAAACTTAAAAAAGATAAATTTCAGCTAAAAATAGATTGACATACAAAAGATTAATTAAATAACTCAGGTAATAGTTATGAGCTAACAGATGGCAAAAATTATGACTCATGATGACTCAAATTTGGGAAGGAGGAGAATCTTTGGAAGTGAAACCCCAGGGCTGTTCAGGTCAGTCATGTAATCCTTAAGTGGCCCTGGGTACCTACCTGCAGGAATTTATATGTCAGGCTGAAGATCGTACTTTCTATCTTAGAGTCATCCAACAGTACAAGTCATTGGATAGAGAATAAGGAAAGAAGGTGATAGAACTGAGTATAAGCTTCCTAGGTCATGCAGTATATGTAACTCATGTTTTTGTCCTCAGCTTCTCACATAGTCCTTACCATGTTGGCGTCAATAAGATTTCACTTTCTGGGGTGCTACTTAGGGTGGTCACGTGAATCCTTCCTATGTTATTATTATTATTTAAAGATTTTTATTTATTTGACAAGGGACACAGTGAGAGAGGGAACACAAACAGGGGTACAGGGAGAAGGAGAAGCAGGCTTCCTGCCCAACAGGAAGCCCAATGCGGGCTCGATCCCAGGACCCTGGGATCATGACCTGAGCCGAAGGCAGATGCTTAACGACTGAGCCACCCAGGCGCCCCTTCCTATGTTATTATAAAGCAGAGAGTATTATATATAAACATATAAAGTACACGTAAGAATTTACAACCTTTTATTTTCCCCTGTGATTATCAAAGCTGTATACATTCAGTATGTACATTGCATACAGTATATACACTCAAAATACAGAAATATATGATAAAGCATGAAGCAGGGTTGTTTGGCTGGCTCAGTTGGTAGTGCTTGAGACTCCTGAACTCTGGGGTCCCTGAGTTTGAGTTCCACGTTGCGGGGAGAATTTACTTTAAAAAAAGTCTGGAAACGGGGCACCTGGGTGGCTCAGTGGGTTAAAGTCTCTGCCTTCGGCTCAGGTCATGATCTCAGGGTCCTGGGATCGAGCCCCATATCGGGCTCTCAGCTCAGCAGGGAGCCTGCTTCCCCCTCTCTCTCTGCCTGCCTCTCTGCCTACTTGTGATATCTCTCTCTCTCTCTCTGTCAAATAAATAAATAAAATCTTTTTTTTTTTTTTTAAAGTCTGGAAACAAAAGCTTTATATCCTTGAGATACAACTATATTTGCAATTTTGCAACCTGTTATTTTCACTTACCATTAGATCATAAGCCTTTCTCCTCAACATTCAGAATTCTTTCGTTCAGCATGATGTTGAATGTTTGACCCACATCGGGGCCTTCCTTTCTCATTCATAAATGGGATCCACCACCAAGAACTTTAACCCGTTAACTCTTCAGTACAATGTTCCCCAATGAGCACTCAGGCAATTTGGATAGGGAGAACAGGAATGTTCAGGGACAGATCGGAGACAGAAGCAGATGAAGGAAGGCTGGTAGGGAAAGAGGCACTGGAGTCAGTCACCTTCACAAACTGGGTTGGGAGGTTCTTAATAAGGAGGTGGTTTCTTAAGGCAGAACCTGGAAGCCACCCATTGATCTCGCACTCCCTCTGCTGGCTTCACGGAACACGCGTCCGCTGCATGATTAATGGGAGCGGCCGCTACTGAGGGGCCGGCCGTTGAAATCATCTGTGATGGACAGAAAAGAGAAACAGCACCCTTTCTACAGTTTTTATAAGATCAAAGTTTACATCAACGTTGATGGATTGATGGATTGGCTGTGCTCATTCGGTTGAGACAAGTTAGAATCCGAGGCCCACCTTCCCCTCCTCGGTCCCATTCTTTTCCTCTGCCCCAGGAGAATGAGATTCTAAAAGGGCTCAGCTTTCCTCTTCAGGATTCTTAGTCCCCTGCCAGGGCTCTGGTGATCTCCTTAGTTGTTTCTCTTAACTGTATTTTGCTGTGGCTTTCTCTCCTTTTTCACAGTCTCTGCCACGCCTCACCTCCTGGCTGGTGCCCTTTATGAGTGAAAAAGTAATGGCAAAACCCCGCCCTCACCTTGCAAAGCAGCGCTCTTTAACTCCTCTGATTATGCAGCCTCTTATTTCTCCATTTGTGCTTAATTCAAAGCTGTAAAAAGCTTTTCAAAATAGGTGGATGCTCTACTTGACAGTTGTGATAAAACAATGCCTCCAATAAAGAGAAAGCAAGACACATTTGCAATTTCCTCTTCCATAATTTATTGTCATTTAGCTTCCCCCCCTCAACCCACCAGGAGATCAGAATTTCTTTGGGAACAGTTTTCTTTTAATAGTAACATCTGAAGCAGCAAACATTTCTCCAGCAGTCATTAGAGCTTCTCGCCTGCAAAACAGTGACGGGAGACTGAATTAGGATTTAGAGCTAGGCGGCCTGCCTCACATAAATAAACAATGAGGGCCCCCACCATTTTATTACAGAACTTAAATAAGCACTACAGGTCAGTGCAGTGTTGCACAAGCATAACGTATTTATTTAGAAGAGCACATCATAGGGTCGGAGGCATTAATGTACTCCCAGTGCCATTCACTTACTCGAGCCCTCGAGTCGTTTCTTTGACACTAAGCACTGAAGCTGTGGGTCCAGCAAATTACTGCAGACAGTTATGCATACCCATGAGAAGATAAGAAAATGGTGGAATGATGAGAGGACAAATAAATAATAAAGTTTAAGGATTTACAGCCTCAACTGTAACCTAATATATGGGATTTGCCACTAATCCTTATCACTGAGGTCCAAGGAACCAAAAAGAAAAGAAAGAAAAGAAAAGAAAAGAAAGAGAGGGAGGAAGGAAGGAAGGAAGAAAGGAAGGAAGGGAGGAAGGGAGGAGGAAGGAAAGAAACCACAAAAAACATCAGATTTGTGTAGGCGCACACAAAAAGTAATTTCTCATCTTATTGCTTCCTGAGTTGAGAAGTTCAGAGCTTCCACTATAGTTAGTTCAAGAAGCTCAGGCAGGATTGTGAGGTGGGCTCCCTTCCATTGCTGGCTTCATTTACAGCATGTTGGCACCGTTGGTGCTCACGGATTCTCTCTGCATGTGTATTCATACCTTCAATTCCAATGGAAAACTACTTTGTCCCAATCATTCTGGCAAAAGATCAGGGATTGCATCTCTTTGGCCAGTATGGAGTCTGTACATTTTCTGAACTGATCCTTGTGCCCATAGGGATGGACTATGTTGACCAAGGCATGGGCTCATCCTGAGAGCCATGAGGGTGTAGAGGGACTAAGGGAAGAAGGTGAGGGGGCTTGTGGATGGCACCAGCAAAACAACTAGACCAGGAGAGGAGATGAGTGGCCCCCAAAGGAAAATCTGTATGCCAACAGTGGAAAATGGTGGGATGGATGCCAAGTAGGCAAAAATGAGATGTGTAATCCTTCAACCCGCACCATTTAGAAAAGAGCATTCAAATGAACTTCAGAATCTTCAAATGAACTCAACTAACACACAAAATAGACCCCACAGTAAAGCCTGAAAATGTCTTTACGTCTGATAGTTGACCTGAGGTTCCAACTCCTACTACGTGTTAGCGGGCTGGACCAAAAGTGTTCTTCGTGAGTACAAACAATCTCACTGGCACCTTCTTCATGCTACTCTTCAGTGTTTGCCAACTTTTACGTTTCCCTTTTTCCTCAAGTGGCAGAAGAAAGTGTTCCTGTATCATATCCCTCAGACCGTTGAACTGAACGAAATGCATGGCGGCCCTTCTTAGAATCGTGGTGCTGAAAGGGTCAAGTGCATGGAAAAGGCATGCCCGAACAGGTTCCAGACTGCTAAGCCCCTGCCACTACTTTGGAAATGTTGCTTTCTTTGAACTCGTACGTGGAACCATTTACTTGTAGTTACTCTGGTGGTGCCACAATCTCTCTGGAATTTCTTACTAGATAACAGACGGCAATCCTAAAAGGAACTGTTGTGCTTTTTCAGTATGAAAACAGGACACACACACACACACACACACACACACACACACACACACACACAAGTGCATATAAACCCACTGAAATCTGAAAGAGCTAGATGGGCTGTTATCAATGTCAATTTCCTGGTTGTGATATTATCCTATAGTTGTGCAAGATGTTAGCATGGGGTGAACTGGGGAAAAGGAATACAGGATCTCTCTATAATTGTTTACAGCCACACATGTATCTACAACTATCCCCCAATTTTTTTTTAAGCATTAAGACCAGGGCACCTGGGTGGCGCAGTCGGGTCAGCGTCTACTTCTTGATTTCGGCTCATGTCATGATCTCAAGGTCTAGAGATAGAGCCTCATGGCCAGCTCTGTGCTTAGTGCTGAGTCTGCTTAAGACTTTCTCTCCCTCTCCCACTGCCCTTCCCCCTCCTCCCTGCTCACATGTGTTCTCACGCTCTCACTCTCATAAATAAATAAATCTTTTTTTTTTTTTTAAAGATTTTATTTATTTGACAGACAGAAACACAGCAAGAGAGGGAACACAAGCAGAGGGAATGGTAGCGGGAGAAGCAGGCTTCCTGCCGAGTAAGGAGCCCGATGCGGGGCTTGATCCCAGGATCCTGGGATCATGACCTGAGCCGAAAGCAGACGCTTAACGACTGAGCCACCCAGGCGCCCCAAATAAATAAATCTTAAAAAAAAAAAAGCCCAACAAACGAAAACAACACCCAGAAAATAGTAATAAGGTTAGCATTACGATGATAACAGTGTCCTATGTTACCTTGTTGGAAGCAAATATTTGAAATGTTTTTCCAAATAATGGTGTAAATACATTCTTATCTTCATGCAGACTCAAATGCTTTGGACTGAAATTGTTGAAGCCCTGGACTAGGTTAAGAATCCTGTGGACTTCGTTGTGGAAAGAGTTCTGAACCAAGTTTTCTAAGTAGGTATTCACTCAACAACTACTTAGTTTTTCAGTTTCCTTTTTTTAAGTTGAGGTAAAAGTTTCATATAACATGAAATTAATCATCTTTAAACCTGTAATTAACCATTTCATTTTATTTTTTCAAAGTTTCATTTAAGTACTCTCCACACCCAACATGGGGCTCGAATTCATGACCCCAAGATCAAGAGCCACATGCTCCACTGACTGAGCCAGCCAGCTGCCGCCTAATTAACCATTTTAGAGTGAACAATTTAGCAGCATTTAATACATTCCTCATGTCATGCAACACCATCTCTGTTCAGTTCCAAGCAATAGTACCCCCCCCAAATAAAATCCTATGTTCTTTAAGCATCCTCTTCTTCCCTTGCGCCTTCCAGCCTCTGGCAGCCACCAGTGTGCTCCCTATCTCTAAGAATGTTGCCTTTTCTGGATATTTCATATAAATGTCATTATATAACACGGGACCTTTTGTGTCTGGCTAGTTCAACGTAAAATTTTGCTAAGGAAAATGTTCACCAATGTAGCACGTTTCAGTACTTCATTCCTTTTCACGACTGAATAATACTCCACTGTATGGATCTAGCACATTTTGTTTGTCCATTCAGCAGTCGATGGACATTCAGGTTGTTTCCACCTTTGGGCAGTGATCAATAGTGCTGCTCTAACACCTGTGTATAAGTAGTTGTTTGAGCATCTGTTTTCAATCCTTTTGGTCATATACCCAGGAATAAAATAGCTGGGTCATATGGTAATCCTCTGGTTAACTTTAATGCATGTTTACTGGGTACCTACAATATTTCCCTGTAGTGCTGGTAAAACAATATCAAAGCAAATAGATAAGATCCCTGCCCTCTTGGGTATGTACTCTAACAGCAAAGAGTAGAAAATGAGCAGCAGTGGTACATAACCTAAGGGGCAAGATGAAAATGCAGGTCTTCAGGTCTGCAGGTCTGCAACAACAACAACAACAACAAACCAATAAACAAAAACTATTAAAGGGACGCCTGGGTGGCTCAGTCGTTAATCGTCTGCCTTCGGCTCAGGTCATGATCCCAGAGTCCTGGGATCGAGCCCCGCATCGGGCTCCTTGCTCGGCAGGAAGGCTGCTTCTCCTGCTTCCATTCCCTCTCTTTGTGTTCCCTCTCTCGCTGTGTTTCTGTCTGTCAAATAAATAAAATCTTTAAAAAAAAATTATTAAAAAAACTATTAAAAATTTCTCAGTGACAACGGGAGAGCATTAAACCCCATGGAGGGGCCACTTCCAAGTGGGGAGCTCAGAGACATGCACGGGTCACTCCTTCTGAAGCCAACTTGGAGAGTAAGAATAGAATACGATCATTTGCTGAGTACCCACAAATACACAACATGGGGCACCATGCCCGAGAGCAACTGGAAATGCGTGAGGTGATTTGGATAGGTGGTTGGGAGGGTCATATTCGAACTCAGACCTGAATGATACCAAAGAACCAGCTGGATCAAGATCTACGGGCGGACTATCCAAGCAGAGTGGGCAGTTGGAGCAAAGCCCCCGAGATGTGAATGCACGTGGCATGGTGGAGACACCGGAACAACGAGGCAAGGCCAGAGTGGCTGGAGACTGGTTGTCCTTAGCCTCTAAGTGTGCTTTCCCACATTATGTTTCTTGGAGAAGGCACCCAAGTCTTTACTGACCGATATGAATTTGGGTGTGTTCTATAGAATGAAGCAGGTGAGACTGTCTTGGTAACTTCAGGCTCAGGACCCATGGTTCTCAAGGAGCGGGACATGGCACCCTGGGGTTCTCCAGGAGCTTCCCAGGTGGGCCCCAGGTTTTGCCTAATGTGTAAAATTTATTCTGCTTCCACTGAGAACACATCTGCAGGTGTAGCATAGAAGAAACAGGGGTAGTACCTGTAGGAATGCGGAGCTGAAGGATGGCTGGATGTTACGTGTGTGGAAGACAGTTTGACGCTAATAAATGATAAGAAGCATACCATCATGTCAATATAGTGCCTAAGGCTATCTTCTGGGATCTCCGGACAATGTGGGCTTCTGAGAGCAAACTCCTGGAAGTCAAGGGGGCTGATGCAAGGCCAGGAAAATGGAAGGATTTTTGTGCACACTCTTGTAGACGCCACCAGATAGCATTTAACTGGAATCCACACTGCGCTGTCCTCACTGCTGACTGTTCCAACATCTTGTCATCTCCCAAGGGTGGCCTTCAAAAGCTCTCATTCTTCCTCAAGTTCTGGGAACTGGAGGAAATGTGGGCACTGCTCCAGCCAGTTTGCAAAGACTATAGAGGTTGAAGAGTAAGACATCTGGCTGACTGAGGGCGAAGGCCAACCCCAAGAAGCAGGACCTACAACACGCCAACACCTGTCTGGAGTTGCGAGGTGAGTCACAGAGACGCAGCCCAGAAGGAATCCCTTAGGAGTTACCGTAAAATCAATGATTCAGAAAACTGAATTAATGAGGCTGGAGACTGTCTCTTAGCGAGGGGGAAAAAAATCTATATTTGCCATGTCTTCCCTAAGCACTATCAGAAACTATGAGAGAAGAGCCATAAATTTCATCTGAAAGGAGAAGGGTAAAGATACCAGATCATGGAAGTGGTTGAGTAGGAACTTGTAAGAGTAATCGTTTTCCACGAATCTGGTCAGGTTCCTTTTAAAGGACATTGTCTTCGTCAGTTGGGACTGGCGGGACAAACCATCACAGACTCGGTGGCATAAGTGACATATTTATTTCTCACGGTTCCAGAGACTTAAGAGTGAGATCAGGGTGCCAGTGTGGTTGGGTTCTGGTGAAGACCCTCATCCAGGCTGCAGACTGTCAGCTTCTCACTGGACCCTCACATCATGGTGGAGAGACAGTGAGAGAGATCTCTGGGGTCCCTTTTCTGAAGCACGAATCCCATTCTCTGCAGCTCCATGCTCATGAACTAATTACTTCTCAAAGCCCCCCACCTAATACCATCACGTTGAAAGTTAAGATTTCAAAATATGAATTTTGGGGGTTGCAAACGTTCATTGCACTGCAGACTATGTCAGGTTCTGAGGTGGCCTTCATGTCATTGCATTTGTGGGACGACCTATCGGGGAGAATATTTGCAAGTGGTGTGAGCCATGCCTGGGGTCCAGTTCTAAGACCATGTTGGGCAAGATACACGGTCCCAAATCCTTCCTGCTTAACAGGCATTGCTGAATCACCATTGCATTCAAATTGCACAATATGTAACCTTTGTGGGGTTTGTTTGTTTGTTTGTTTTTTTAATAGAAAAAAATTTTTAAAGATTTTATTTATTTATTTGACAGAGAGAGGGAGATCACAAGTAGGCAGAGAGGCAGGTAGAGAGAGAGGGAGAAGCAGGCTCCCTGCTGAACAGAGAGCCCGATGTGGGGCTTGATCCTAGGACCCTGAGAGAGCCGATGTGGGGCTCGATCCCAGGACCCTGAGATCATGACCTGAGCCCAAGGCAGATGCTTAACCCACTGAGCCACCCAGGTGCCCCAACTTCTGTGTTTTTAAAAAATACTCATCACTGGGCAAGTATTTTTATTCTTTCAAAGTGAAGTACCTAGGGGAAATGTTATATTCTAATTTAGAGCTAAATATAACACCTCCAGATGGAAATAGAAATTAGAAAATGTTCCATCTCATTTCAATTCTTTTTTTCCCTCTACTATGAGAGCATAAGAAATTCATAGAACACCAGTCAAGTCAAAAAATATTCCCCACATTGATTTTTCCTGACCTGAGTAAAATTTGAAAGTTCAGTCACTCCTTTATGAGAGCAAATTCAGAAAATAATTACTTTGTAATTGTTGTGGAAAGGGGGAAGTTACCCTAATCATCATAATAATATTCTACCATGATAAAGTCAATTTTTATATGATTAAAGTTGAATCTGAAAGCATTACCTCCCTAATTACCTGTCTTAACAAGAAAGGTAAATTATTTTTACACATTTTTTTGCTTTTGAGAATTTTTCATTTAAACATCTAATGATCATTCCATTTTTATTTTTAAAAATCTGTATATATATTTACATGTGAAGGATAACATATGGGGGCACCTGGGTGGCTCAGTCAGTTGGGTATCTGCCTTCAGCTTAGGTCATGATCCCAGGGTCCTAGGAACAAGCCCCACATTGGACTGTCTGCCCAACAAGGAGCTCCCTTCTTCCTCTGCCTGCCCCTCTGCCTGCTTGTGTTCTCTCTCTCTCTCTCTATTTATTAAGATAAATAAAATCTTAAAAAAAAAAGAAAAACATACGTAAAGGTATATCCCCAAATGTAAGTAATCAACACATCTGGGGATAAGATTAGGTATAATTTTTCTTTTTTGTATTTTCATATTCTACAATGATATATATTTGTATAATAATATGGGATGTATCTATCTATATATATAGATATAGATTTGTATAATAATATAGGAGGAGAGAGAAAACAAATGTAGGCAAACTGTGGGTCAGAGTCTTGGCTATACATACATGGCATGTTCAGGGGTCCAATTGGGTCTAATCACTTTGTGGAGAGGAGTAGGCAGGGGGAACCAACAGAGCTTGTGATGCACCCAAGAACTAGTACAATGGGAAGCTGTGACCAGCCTTACAAAAGGCCAAAGGGATGGCAATCCGACTCCAAACCCTAGAGAGAACTTGCAGCTGATAGGACCTCGGGAAATCAGAGACAGAGTAAGGGGAGACAGTTACCCAGCCTCGCTTTCTTCCCCTGATCTGAGCCCCATGGAGCCCAAAGTAGGCACTCCTAAGAGACGGGTCTCGAGACAAGAGCGGGCAGAGAGCAGAGGATAACGGATGTGCTGGAGCATGTGGAGAAGTAGCTGCACAGTCAACCATGTTCTAATGACACGTCTTCTGCCATGATCTGACACTTCTCCAAAGAAGACATCCAACGGCCATCAGACACATGAAAAGATGCTCAAGATCACTTATCATCAGGGAAATGCAAATCAAAACCATAGTGAGATACCCCTGACACCAGTCAGAAGGGCTAAAATTAACAAGACAGGAAATGACAGATGTTGGTGAGGATGTGGAGAAAGGAGAACCCTCCTATGCTGCTGGTGGGTATGCAAGCTGGTGCAGCCACTCTGGAAAACAGTATGGAGGTTCCTCAAGACATTAAATATAGAGCTACCCTAAAACCCAGTGATTGCACTACTGGGTATTTATCCCAAAGATACAGATGTAGTGAAACAAAGGGGCGCGTGCCCCCCAACATTCACAGGGTCAGTGTCCACAATAGCCAAACTGTGGAAGAAGTCGAAATGTCCTTCGACAGGTAAATAGGTAAATAAGATGTGGTCTATATACACAATAGAATACTACTCAACCCTCAGAAAAGATGAATACTTACCATTTACATGGATGTGGATGGAACCAGAGGATATGATGCTAAGCAAAATAAATCAGAGAAAGACAACTATCGTATGATTTCACTCATGCGGAATTTAAGAAACAAAACAGATGAACATAGGGCAAGGGAAGGAAACATAAAATAAGATAAAAATAGAGAGGGAGGCAAACCATAAGAGGCTCTTAGCTGTAGGAAACAAACTGAGGGTTGCTGGAGGGGAGGTGGGTGGGGAATGGGGTAACTGGGTGATGGACATTAAGGAGGGCACGTGATGTGATGAGCACTGGGTGTTATACACAACTGATGAATTATTGGACACTACACCTGAAATAAATAATGTACTATATGTTGGCTAGTTGAATTTAAATAAAAAATAAAGATACATCTTCTGCTGTAGGCTATTGCTTCATTTCCACCATTTTGGGAAAAAAAAGTTATTTTGCTTTTTTATCCATAATTTTCTTCTTCTTGGCTCTTCATGGAATTGAAATAAACTCCGAGCATCAGAGACGTTCCTCAAGGGTGTGTGCTTCCCTTGCCATGTGGTGGGCACATGACTGGTGCAGGCCGTTAGGCGTGCTTCCTCTCCCTAGACACGGGGATGAGGGACTCCCTCTTGGGGCCGCTGATGGGCCTTTCCCAAAGACTGGTGTGAACACCGGGAGAAAGAGGAGCTTTCTCCTTCTGAAATCAAGAACTCGAAAGATGATATCTGGAGCTCTCTCTCCATGGTGGCCCTTTCCACCACCCAGAGAGTCTATGGCGAGTGCTGCCCACGCAGAGGGAGAGAAGGAAGAGATGGAGGAAGAACGAAATCACCGCTGACACCCTCTCCGTGCGTGGGCCCGGCAGCACCTGAAGCCACTAAACCCCTGGATGCCTCCGTTTTACATTTAACTGTTCTTCTCTGCTTACGTTACTCTGAGCTGTATTTCCCACACTTGAATCTGGAAGAGTCCTGAGACATAGAGTCTCCAATGAAGAAGACGAGGGTGATAACAAGTACCGTTCACTGGGTTCTTACCTACGTTTTCGTTTATTCCTGTCATAACCCTTTGAGGAAAGTATCATGGTTGCCAGTTTCCAGGGAAACAAACTGAGGTACAGGGAGGGTAAGTAACTTGCTAATGACGCTAAGGAGCTAAATTGTCAGTCAAATCCTAGGACCCAAACCCAAACCGGGACTGTCTCAGGCAAGCTGGGTCGCCTACTTCTCTTCCATTCTACCTCGGCTCTTCTGATCTCTGCTTCACTACCGAGGAAACTTCTAGACAGGTCACAGGCAAGCACGCATCAGAACTCTGTGGTTGGAACAACAAGGAGTAGGGAAGGTGACGATCAGCCACACCTGTGTCTAGTCTGGGACGCAACGTGAAGCTTTTCAAGGTCCCACACCCACCTCATTTCCAGATCAATACAAAAGCACAGGGAGCAAAGCGCAGCCTCGGACAAAAAGCCCGGCTCCAAGTCTCTAGAGCAGAGGAACTTGAAGCACAAAGGTGAATTGATTAAAAGGTGGTTATTGAGCTGCTTGAACAACAAAAGTAGGAACTTTAAAAAAGAGCTGGCACCTCGAAGAGCTGCAGTTAACAGGATGAATTTGAGACTGTCTCGGAAACTCTGAGACAGTAGTCAATGAGGACATCTAATTGCTCGGTCCACTCACAGAACCATCTGGATTGTCCAGTATTTAATATCTTATGGACCCTTTGTTTTGGATTGCGGTAGCTCATGGTGGAAACCAGCAGCCCATACCATCTTCTCTTTGGGATCCCTTTTGGATGTGTTTATGTTGTGTGTGTGTGAACCGGGTGGGGGAAGCATGGTGCGGGGCTCGCACTCTGCCGTGTGTTTACAGGGTCATGTCTCTCACACAACCCTAGGAAGCTGGTAATTATTATCCTCTTTTCACTGAGCGGGGACATTCATCTAACAGGTATTTATGACTCCCTTCTTTGGGCCAGGGTAGCGCTGAGTGTGGAGTCATGACAGTGGTCCCTGCCATTGTGGCCCTCGAAGCAAAGAAGATCTAGAAACTGGTTTAATCCAAGTCATCTGGATCCACTGCTCCATTCTGCCTGTCAGCCCGGAATAATAAGCATGGTGTGAACATGGTAAGCTATGCTGGTCCACTCTGCTGGGTTATGAGGAAAGAGAAAAAAGATGAGCAAAAAGTGTTGGGAGAAGATTGTAGATCATTCTCAATCAATAAGCTGTGCCATGCTGGAAATCACTATATTTAAAATGCATCAGTGACTGTCTACAGAGCTGGGAAACGACCAACAATTGAAAAGGTATCCTACAGAATGGGCAAAAGTATCACAAACCATATATCCACTGAGAGATTAATCTCTAAAATATATTTGGACTTCTTACAACTCAATAGCAAAAACAACAACAACAACAAAAAACAACTAATATGGCTTAAATGAGCTAAGATCTTGACAAGATACTTCTCCAAAGAGGACATACAAAGGGCCAACAAGTGTATGAAAAAGGCTCAACATTACTAATTATTAGGAAAGCGCTAATCAAAACCACAACGAGATATCATCTCACACTTGTCAGGATGGCTTTCATCAAAAAAGACAAGTGGCAGTGAAGATGTGGAGAAATTGGAACCCTTGCAGGCTGTTAATGGAAATGTAAAATGGTGCAACTGCTATGGAAAACAGTATGGCATCTGCTCAAGGGATTAAAAATAGAACTACCTTATGATCTAGCAGCCCTACCTATGGGTATTTATCCGAAAGAACTGCAGTCAGGATCTGGAAGAGATGTTAGCATTCCCACGTTCACTGCAGCACTATTCACAATAACCAAGTTGTGGGAACAATCTAAATGTCCACCAACAAATGAATGGATAAAAGTTGTGGTATATACATAAAAGGAACAAAATTCTGCAACACGCAACAATACGGATAAACCTTGAGGACATCATCATAGGTGAAATAAGCCAGTCACAGAAGGATAAATACTACATGATTCTGCTTATCTGAGGTATCTAAAATCATCAGATTCATAGAATCCAAGAGTGGAATAGGGGTTGCCAGGACCTATCGGGAGAGGGAAATGGGGAGGTATGAATCAACAGGGATCAAGTTTCAGTTAACGAAGATGAGTATGTTCTAGAGGTCTGCTGTATATTGTCAACAGATAGTCAATGATAATGTACACTAAAAAAATTATTCACCACAATAAAAATTAAAGCAATATAAAATGCATCAGTGGCTTTCCGTTAGTTTGAGGATCAAGGAGGAAAACTCCCCAACATGGGTTTTAAATTGTACGATCTGGCCATTGGCCACCTCTCCAAGCTCACTGTGCACCTCCCTGTTCCCAGCAGCTCTCTGCATGCTGGGCTTTCTATCCTATTGTGAGTTCATCCTGCTTCTTCTCACATGGATGGACTTATGCTGCGTCCTTCCCTTCTGCTTTGGGTATTTGCTCTACTTGTCTCCCCTTCTCAACTCACCCTTCAGATCTCCTCAGGCAGCCTTGGCTAACCATCCTGATTGGATCAGATCTCCCCCGTGTACCTCTCCAGGGAGGCACTTCTAGAATTGACACCTTAATCATTCTTCTGTATGATTAGGTAATATCTGTGTTCTCAAATACTCAGTGAGCTGCTTAAGGGCAGAGACTGCCTCCTCTCTCTTCTTTGCTCGCTTTTTAATGTTTTTGGTAAATTTATAAACATGATGCCAAAAAAAATATGTGTTGATTGAAAGGACGAATTGATTGATTCAAATTGACAATGTTATCAATTGATGAATGGTGTTGGCTCATAAAAGCAACTAACCTCGTTAGAGAACCCAAGTAACTATGCTCATTTTTTGTGTTCCATTGTCTATCACCTAGCCCAGTGATTGAGAGACCAGTTATCTAAGCCAGTACTTCTAAAACTTTTATATTCATTCAGGTCATTCAGGGGTCTTGTTATAATAGTTCTGCTTCCCCTCCTCCTCTCCTCCTCCTCCTCTTCCTCCTCCTCCTCCTCCTCCTCCTCCTCCTCCTCCTCCTCCTCCTCCTCCTCCTCCTCCTCCTCCTCCTCCTCCTCCTCCTTCTTCTTCTTCTTCTTCTTCTTCTTCTTCTTCTTCTTCTTCTTCTTCTTCTCCTTCTTCAGGTTTTATTTGTTTATTTTAGAAAGAGAGAGAGCATATGCAAGCTGGGGGAAGAGCAGAGGGAGAGGGGCAAGCAGGCTCCACACTGAGCATAGAGCCCAAAGTAGGGTTGGATCTCACGACCCTGAGATCATGACCTGAGGCAAAATCAAGAGTCTGACACTCAATCAACTGAGCCTCCCAGCACCCCAAGGTGAGGTGCTTTGGGTTGCAACACAAACCCCCCCTCAAACTGGCCTACTTAAAAAATAAAGATGATATATTATCCTATAACTGAAGAGGGATATGAAAAGGTGAAAGTCAGGTACAACTTGATCAAGGCTTGAGCTTCTCTGTGATTTTTCTTGGTGCTGCCTTCTTTATTGCTTTTCCATCCTTTGGTTGACTTCCTCGGTGGAAGCAAAATGACTGCAGCTTTTTCAGCTCTCAGATCTCTATATTGTACCATCCAGCAGAAAGGAAGTTATCTGTCTCCCCAGCCATCAAGATAAGTTCTATTCTTAATTCTGGTTTGACCAATTTAGGTTACATGTGGGGTTGGGTGGAAAGAATTTCTAATGCATCTGGTTGAAGTTGTCCATTTGTTAACTTCAGAAGACGTGACTCATGTCCTGTTTGGGGGCGTGATCCTGATGGTCCATAGGTACACAAATAATTCCACCCATGTGGCTTGAGTTTTTGTACTTCCTGTGAAGTCCCAAACATATACTGGATCTTTCCCTCCAAACGTCTAGCCAGAGCAGTGTTTTTATCTCTGCTACATTACAATTACTTGGGAAACTTAAAAACTATAGTTGCCTAGGTTCCACCCTAGATTAAACACGTAAGAATTTCTTGGTGTAAGGTCCAAGAAATCAATTCTTACAAAGATCCTTGAGGGATTCTAATGTGCAACAGGGTTGGAAACCACTTACCTAGAGTAATGCTTCTCAGTGGGGTTTAAGGGGAAGGAGTTTGTCCCCAGGGGACACTTGTCAATGCTAACAGCCAATGACTGGAGGGTAGTTTCTTCTGGTATCTAATGGGATGGTGCTAAACGTCTTATAACACACATGACAAGCCCCGCCCCCCCAACACACACAAAATTACTTGGCTGAAATGTTAATAGTATCAACGTTGAGAGCCAGTCACCTAGAAGAACAAGATGTTAGGATGGATGATTTATTAGCAGTATATTCTGGCACACTGGTAGGGAAACATACGGTATAAAATAGCAATTTTCAAACTTGAGTCTACTTAAGAATTAGCAGGAGGGCTTGTTTAAAATGAAAGTTCCAGGGGGCATCTTGGTTAAGCATCCAACTCTTGATTTTGGATCAGGTCATGATCTCAGGGTTGTGAGACTGAGTCTGGTGTTGGGCTCTGCACTCAGTGTGGAGTCAGCTTGCGATTCTCTCTCCCTCTGCCTCTGTCCCACCCCCTGCTTGCACACACTCTCTCTCTCTTTCAAAATAAATAAATAAATAAAAGCTTAAGAAAAAAAATGAAGGTTTCAGGGCCTCATGCCCTGAAATGACTTTTTTTAAAAAAACCTTTTATTTATTTATTTGACACACAGAGAGAGAGATCACAAGTAGGCAGAGAGGCAGGCAGAGAGATGGAAAGCAGGCTCCCTGCTGAGCAGAGAGCCTGATGTGGGGCTCGATCCCAGGACCCTGAGATCATGACCTGAGACAAAGGCAGAGACTTTAACCCACTGAGCCACCCAGGCACCCTTGACTTTTTTTTTTTTTGGTCATGAAAAGTGTACTCTTTAATCCCTATCACCTATTTAACCTTCCCCATGCCCCTCACCTTCTCCTGTCTGGTAACCATGAGTTTGTTCTCTATAGTTAAGAGAACTACTTATTTCTCTTATAGTTATTTCTTGTCTCTGTCTCTTTTTTTTTCTTTGCTCATTCATTTTGTTTCTTAAATTCCACATATGAGTGAGATCTTATGGTATTTGAATTTCTCTGACTGACTTATTTTGCTTAGCATAATATTCTCTAGCTCCATTCATGGCATTGCAAATGGCAGGATCTCATTCTTTTTCATGACCAAATAATATTCCATCTTACACACACACACACACACATATACCACATGTTCTACATCCATTCATCATTCGGACGCTCGGGCTGCTGCCATAGCTTGGCTATTGTAACTAATGCAGCAATAAACATAGGGGTGCACGTATCCCTTCAAATTAGTGTCTTGGTATTCTTTGAGGAAACACCCAGTAGCCCACACCCTGAAGTACTGATTCGTCCCATTTGGAGTAGGGCGCAGTCATCTTAACATCCATTCTGATAAAGCTGATTCACATGCAGGAGCTCCAGAGACGGTGCTCAGAGAACATGGTCACAGAATGCATACTTCATGTTGTGCTCTCTGGGATGAGCCCAGCCTGAGCACAGAAATAGCCTCATGAAAGGTGACATCTGCAACCTGGGAGTGATGTGAAGTAAACAAGGAGGAAAATGAGCCCCTCCTCTCCTCCCCCAGCCCAGGGGCGTACAGTTTAGTCGGGTCCTTGAAGGTGATTGTGATTGTGGTAATTGTGGACAGCCTCCCTGTGGTGCCTAATTATGCAGCCGGGGTCCCAGCCCCTGGGAGGTTTGGTGAAGGGACATCTTCACAGACTTCAGCCTTGGGGGTGGTGAGGGGGGGCGGGCCTCCATCAGGTCCAGCACTGCAAAGAATCCCGCTGAGAACCGCACTGTAGTGGCTTCAGCAGAGAGAACTGACTTCTGTCTTTCCCTCTTCCCTTTGCTGCTTGCATTGTTTTGGCAGAGTTTATCCTAAAAATAGCCCCGCCGAGCCCCGCCTGGAGGCCTTCTGCCTTGAGCTTCTGCAGGCCTGTACAGTGTGTTTGGTTCTTGCACACTTGCGGTCTCACAGAGGAGACAACATTTTGTAGGGGGACGAACAGGGAAAACCTGGGAGCTGGGTTCTGGCTCTGCCTCTGACTAGCCTCCCTGACTTTGGATAAGTCCCTTAACCCTGCTGGGACTCAGTTTTACAGACTTGCCCATAAAACAGGCATCTTCAGGGACCACGCTCATAGAATCAGCCTGAGGGGCAAATCAGACAGACTATGTATCAGATTTTGCCAAAGGACCATATGAGGGTTCCTCACTCTGAGCAGACCATGGTCCCCTTACTGTTCATGATGACTTAGGTATCTGTGCAACCCAACGCCATTCCTGATACAAACCCAGCCATGTCTGATGGAAGGCTAAACCCGCTCTTTCTCTTCTTCTCTTTTTTTTTCTTTTTTTAAGGATTTTATTTATTTATTTGACTGAGAGAGACACGGCGAGAGAGGGAACAGAAGCAGGGGGAGTGGGAGAGGGAGAAGCAGGCTCCGCGTTGAGCCAGGAGCCTGATGCGGGACTGGATCCCTGGACCCCAGGTTCATGACCTGAGCCAAAGGCAGAGGCTTAACCAGCTGAGCCACCTAGGCCTCCCTGTCTTTCTTGTCTTAGTTCAATTAATCACTGTCTCCCTGTCAGAGTTCCAGAAGGATAGGACAGCGTCTACTTTTTGCACACCTGTGCACCTCTGTCTTCTAGTCCAGTACTGGGCTCAATAAGTATTTTTTTTTAAGATTTTATTTATTTATTTGACAGAGAGAGATCACAAGTAGTCAGAGAGGCAGGCAGAGAGAGAGGGAGAAGCAGGCTCCTTGCTGAGCAGAAAGCCTGATGTGGGGCTCGATCCCAGGCTCTCTGGGATCCCAGGACCCTGATATCATGACCTGAGCCGAAGGCAGAGGCTTTAACCCACTGATCCACCCAGGTGCCCTGGGCTCAATAAGTATTTATTGAGAGAGTGAGTATAAAGGAATACATGAGAAGTGAATTCAAGTCAACAGAGGCTTTGCGGATGCCTCCTGTATGCTAGGGCTTTGTCATCAGGAATTATTTGTGTGCAAGAAATAGAACCCCAGGCAAACTAATGTGAACTGGAAGAAATAACCCAGGCTCTAACCAAGGAAGTACAGCCGGGTGTTCAGGGACGTGGTGAGCACTGAAAAATCAGCACACTCAGATCGGCCAGTCCACCTGCCCAGACTCCGGCGCTCTCTCTCTCTCTCTCTCTCTCTCTCTCTCTGCTGCCGTCCTCTCTCATCTCCTCACTTGCTCTCTGCAGGTAGCTTTATGCTCTTTACTGCATACTGGCTCCTTCTGCTTTGATCACACTTGAGACTGGAACACTCCAGCCTCTCGTTTTAAGCACCAACTCTTATTAGCAAGAGTCTCTGAGTGCCAAACCCAAATTTCCAAGAAAGAGATGATGACTATTTTAGTTAGGGAAGGAGTCCATCCCAGATCCCAGTGGCTATGAGATCATGCAGTGATGTCAGAGAGAGAGGTCCTCCAGCCTGTCCCCCTGTCCCCCAACTGCTCCATTATGCAGGGGAAGCATGTGCTGCTAGGGTCCTCCAGGAAGTGAGAGTGGGGTCTGAGAAGTCATCATGAGTAGAGGTGCTACCTCTGCTATCTAGAACAGAGGCACTCTGTTGTTTATTCACTTATTCCAGAACTATTCACCGGAGGCCTACTTTGTGCCAGGCACCATTCCAAGTGCTGAGGATATAGCAGTGGCAAGAAAGACAAGAACCATGCCTTCCTGGAAGCCTCCTTCTGCCCTACACGCAATCCTACGTTACAGCAAACAAAACCATGAGCAAGATAACTGCAGATCATGGTAAGTACGTAGAGAAATTGGCGATTCGATTTAAGGCAGCAGGTCAAGTGGTGGGGGAGTTATTTTCGAATTGCCATTTAGAGCGTCTTAGGCTGTCAACCAGCTAAAAATACCGAAAAGAGTGCCCAGATCTGGTTGTTCTGTTTATAAAGGAGGGAGTGAAATAGAGTTCAGAATGTTCTTTGCAGTTCTCCCTCTGCTTGTCACGTGGTGGGGGACAAAGCATCTAGCTTGGGCTGGATTAGGGACAGCCAGGCCCCGCAGTCACCCTCTCGAACCCTCCTGTGGAATTTATCAGTGCAGCCCTGAATGGCTCAGGACATGCCGTTTTCCAAGAGCCACTTGCCTCTGCTTGACTGGGGGGCCTGCCTACAATAGGCTTCAGGGGAAATGGAGGGAATGTGGTGGGAGAACAGACCCACCTAGTTACCTCCGTGTCAGGCCTCGTAGACTTGCCCCCAGCAGTCTTCCAGAGAAAGGCTGCAGCAAAGGGCAGAGCTGTTCTCTAGCTGTTTTCAGAAATAACAACAAGCTGAGGCTTCCTGAATGCTTAGCACATGCTAGGCAGTGCTCTTAAAGCTCCACGTGTATTAACTTATTTAATTTCTACCCTTCTACTGTGAGGTAGGTACTACTAGTAGCACCATGCTGCAAGCGAGGAAACCAAGGCCAGAAAGTTTATAAAACTTGCTCAAAGTCATATGATAGAACGAGACTTCAAATCTTGGCATCCTGGCTCAAAAATAAATTCATGGTTTTTAATGAATAATGCCCACTTCTAGCTGACTCAGATCCCTGTCTCTGGCTTCTCTCAAAGTACTAAATCAACTAAATGATTACATGATGTTTACTATTTTCATTGAATTTTCTACCGATTAAGTGCCGTATGCATATCCAATATCTTTCAAAGCTCCTATTCAAATGCAGAAAAGGAGAGTGAAAGATCTCGGATTTTAGGTCCAACTTAGAATGGGGTGCATGTGTGTGTGTGTGTGTGTGTGTGTGTTGGTGGTGGTGTTTTGTTTGATTTTTTTTTTTCTGCAACCCTGCTATCAAACCATTTCAGTCTGATTCTCAGTGAGGGAAGAAGGTATTGTTTTATGCTTGTCTTCACTGAAAGACAAGATTGGTCCCAGAGATCGCCCCATGAGCGTGGAGAGGGGGGAAGTATTAAAAGAAGCTCTACAGAAGAAGTTCAGGCATCAGTAAGCATGTGGGGAAGGATGTGGGGGTAGGGCATTTCTTTGAAGCTTCTCACTGCAATCCTCAGTAAGTGTAGTGGAATGTAACAGTTGAGCCCAAGTCTGATTTTGATAGAAGGAATTGGAGAGCTGGCGATTCCTTTTCCCTATTTCTAAAAAAAAAAATTTAGGGGCACCTGGCTGGCTCAGTCAGTTAAGTGTCTGCGTTGGCTTGGGTCATGATCTCAGGGCCCTGGGATTAAGCCCCAATTCGGGGAGTTGGGGGGGTCCCTGCTTAGCAGGGAGTCTGCTTCTACCTCTTCCTCTGCTCCTCACCCCCCCCGTTCATTCTTTCTCTCCCCACCTCCCCCACTTTCTCAGATAAACAACAACAAAAAATTAAATTGAGATGTAACTCACATACTATAAAATTAACCTTTCAAAGTCTAGTATATTCTAAGTGTTGTACAATTAGCACCACTATCTACTTCCAGAACATTCTGTTCACCCCAAAAACATACGTATACCTATTAGCAGTCACTCCTCATTCCCCCTTCCCTTAGTCCCTGGCAACAACTGGTCTACTTTCTGTCTCTATGGATTTACCTATTCTGGACATTTCATAGGAATGGAATCAGACCTTATGTGTCTTTGTGTTTGGTTTCATTCACTAAGCACAGTATGTTTAAGTTTTATCCATGTTGTAGCATGTTTCTATATGTACTTCATTCCTTTTTATAGGTTAATAAAATTCTATTGTATAGATATACCTCATTTTATGTATCCATTCATCATTTGATGGGCATTTGGATTGCTTTCATTCTTGACTACTATGAATAATATTGCTATCAACGTGTATGTACTAGTTTTGTGTGGATTTTTAATTTTTTAAAAGGATTTTATTTAATTTATTTGTCAGAGAAAGAGGGAGAGAGCACAAGTAGGGGGAGCAGCAGAGGGAGAGGGAGAAGCAGACTCCCCGCTGAGCAGGGAGCCTAAGGCGGGACTACATCCCAGGACCCCGGGATCATGACCTGAGCTGAAGGCAGATGCTTCACTGACTGAGCCACCCAGGCGCCCCTTTGTATTATTACTTTAATGTAATCACTTTTAATTCTCTCAGGCACATACCTAGAGTGGAATTGCTGGGTTATATGTTCATCAAGGAACTGCCAAACTGCTTTTCAATGCAGCCGTGTCATTTGACATGCACAGTAGTGTGTGAGGATTCCCATTGCCCCACAATCTCGCTAACACTTGCCATCATTCCTCTGTTTGGTTATAGGCTGGAAATTCTTGTAGATATTTGGTTCACAAATGGTTCTATTAGGTGGCTTTGGTTTTATTGGCTGAAGGGAAGTGAGGATTTATTGATGTGTTTATACGTGGAGAGGCAGGGGAGAGAGGGGAGAGGAGGACAACAAAGAGTTTTGTCACCCCACCTGTCTAATGAATTTAATGAATTTATCTTGAGACTCAGGGAAGAGAGGAGATAGCTCAGAGCTATCTGAGAAGGTTCTGAAGTTTCTGAAGCTCAAGAAGTTTCTGAAAGAGCTTGTAAGACTCCATAACCTGGCAGGATACTGTGGGACCCAGGGACCAGGTTCCTCCGCACAGGGACTTGTCCCCATTAATGGATGCTGGGAGATGGGACAGCAGGGAGGGGGGCTGAGGGACACAAGCCCAGTGGTGGCGCAGTTGCCAGTGTTCATCGAGGGCATGGGGGAGGAAGCAGAGTCTGGAAGCCATCCTCAAATAGCTGGTGGTGGTGCCTTCCTCCAGGAGACCAGGGATTTACCGTGACAGGGGGAGGCTCAAGTCCTGCCGTAGGGGTCAGAGTCGGCATGACCTCGGACTGAAACGGACCCACATGTGGGCAAATGTGGGTGCCATCTGCACACAGCCCGCCTCTGAGGCCCTGTGCAGACCCACATCTTTGCACTTTTTGCCTTCTAGGGAACTCGAGGCTGGACAGGTATCAACAGCCTTGACCCTAGTGAAGAAAGGGAAGGTGGAAACATCCGTGACCTTTTAAATCCTCATTTTTCTACCCAGCCTGATGTTTCTCATTACTGTTTTACAGACTGGAAGGAAATAGATTTTGTGCCATGTAAATTATTTTGAGTTTATGGTCTCTGGCTGGAAAGCCAGGGCTCTTCCTCAGAGGATATTTTATGCTCGTCCATTAGCATGAGCTCCTTATTGATGAACCGATAAAGCACGACCTGTCTGAGCCTGGTAATGGAATCTCCCGACTCATAATTAATATTCACGTAAAGCGCCAGCACATTAATCTGCTTTCCCTCCCATGGTAATTGGTGTTTAATTTCAGTTTTATTAGCCAGCATTGGCAAATCGTGGGAGATTGTGGTTCCGGGCATTTATTCTAAGAGGATTCTGTGTCATCCACTGATGCTTTTCAGCAGGCAAGGAACCCCGTCCTGCCTTAACTTGCTGTGTCCTTTAAACTTTAAGAAGCCCTTCTACCATCTCCCTCGGGCCCCACGCCAACTCTGAAAGGCAGAGTGTGGTAGATCTCACCAAGCCCCATTTTAACTCGTGACAAAACGTAAGGCTCGAGAACAGTCACAAGTGGCAAAACATGAGTCTTGTCCTGATTCTCTCAACTCTACACAAGTCCTGTGCTGCATTTATAACATATTCATAATGAAATTTATGAGGCGTTTTTTTATTGACTTGGTTTATCAAATTAGTTCTGTCTTGCATTTCTCTGCCACCCCACAAAGCCAGTGGGTAAATGTACTACTTCAGAAGCTAGGGCTTGGAGCTGAAACGCTGTCAGGATGACTGATTTATTCAGTTAAAATAAAATAAAGTTCTGCCCAAGCAAAACAATTTTAAAAACCAGATACAAATGTGTAAGGGGATGCTTTTATTCCCAAAGCACTTGGCGTGTCCTCCCCTCCAACGCCGTAAAACGAATTCTCTGTGCACAATAATCTGTGACAAACTTGAATTGGCATATTGGGTTAATAAACTATTATGAAAATCAACAGTAATTAAAGGGAACATTTAGCTGACAAAGTTGATAAAACCGAATGTATTTGCGAAGTCTTCATTTTCTTTTCCCCCTTAATTGTTCCTTCTGGCTCTCAGGGCTTTCAATTGTTTGCCATCCAAATATCGAAAAAGCTGAACCAGGCTGGGGGTTACTGGGTAATTTCTGTTACTAAAAGCATGAATTGGTATTCCACTTTTTATTTTTATTTTATTTTTTCAGTGTTCCAAGATTCATGGTTTATGCGCCATACCCAGTGTTCCATGCAATACGTGCCCCCCATTACCTACGTGCCCCCCCATTACCTACGTGCCCCCCATTACCCACCACCAGGCTCGCCCAACCTCCCACCCGGTATTCCACTTTTTAAAAGAACTTCTCCGAGCTTGAACTTACTCCTTCAAACTCTGTCAGTGTTGCACTGTGATGGATGGTTGCGTGGAAAATTGTGACCAGTTGCTTTTTTATGGAAGCGGCATACGTGGATTTGATTTGCAGCAGGACCATCCAAGTTTAGACGTTTGACAACTTCCGGACTGTGGATTCCTCATTACTCAAAGAATCTTTCTTTTCTCTTCTATCTTCCCCTTCCTGATTCTTATGGGGAAGACGATGCAGAAATGGCGAGTCACAAGACCAAGATATATAATGGAAAACCCACCCAAAAATTTTCTCTCATCGCTAATGATTCCAGGACCAAATTTGGGGGACATCTGAAATCTGTGACTTCATAGGTCTAGTGAGGTATAGATGTTTCATTAGAAGTTTTATTAGAAGTTAAGGAATTTAGGTAAACTACCCAGGAAAATGCAGCTCCAAATCCATGCCCAGGATGCAATGAGAATTTTCATTTGCCTAAATTATCTGGATAACTGGCATATTTTTTCATTCATATCCATCCACCTATGAAAAACATACTCCATGCCGTCTATATGCCTATAGGCAATTATGTCGGTCTCGATCGTACAGAGACACACAGTCCCTGACCTCAAGACCTTCAGTCATCTACTCCTTGAGACATTTCACCAACCAACACCAACCAACACAAAACCTGCACATTAAAAAGGAGACAGAGTATAGAGGCCGTAGCGGCTGAGCTCTGCCCACTGGCAAGAATGGCCGATAGGGACAAGCTCCCTGCGGTGACTGGATACAAGGACATGGTGAGTGGGTCATGCTGGGCGGCATGGGGAGCTTAATAAGAACCACCACCCTCTCAGTCCCTGGTGATGGAGAAGGATACAACCATCAGTGAGCTCGAAGACATTTTCCAGCAGTTTCTAAACCGAGGTGACAGTGGCATTGTGCCATCAACCAGTACATGGCAGAGATGGTGTGGCACATGCCCAACACCCACCAGAGCTCCATTCAAGCTGTCTTGCAGATCCTGTCCCAGGAGCCTCCCTAGGGTGCCACCAAGGACTCCATCCTGTGCAAGGTCCGGGGCGTGTTCACGGCCGAGGACCTGCTCCAGGGCCCTCCCCACAGTGGTGCAGGCTTGCCATCAGCCCTTCTCTAAGTGGTGCCTCGGCCCATTTCCTGCCCCTTCCCCTCCTTACTCCACTGAGAGGCTACATGAGGTGCTTCCGGGTTGCTGGGGCTCTGCCTTCACAGTCAAGGCTGGTTAGGGAACAGGAAGCCTGAGTGTCTTCTCTTCACTCCCTCCTCCCTGTGTTGTTACACAGCGTCATTGTTGATGTTAAAGTAACATCTTGTTTCTCTCCCCTCACCAGAAAAAAAAAAATGGAGACAGAATGTAAAAAGGAGACGATACCATATGATAAGTATTTTGAAAAGAAAAATAAAAGATGGTGTGAGAAAGAGGTCACGGCCAGTCCCGGGGAGATCATGGCAGACTTCCTACAGTGTATTAGTTCACTCCGGCTGCCATAACACGGTAACTGAGTACCAAACACCGGGTGCTTAAACAACAGAAATTTACTTTCTCACAGTCTGGAGGCTGGAAGTCTAAGATCAAGGTGCCTGCAAGTTGATTTCCCCTGAGGCCTCTCTTTTGGGCACGGTCTTCCCTCTGTGTACTATGTCCTAACCTCTTCTCATAAGGAGCCCCCGTCCTATTAGATTATGACCTTAAGTCACCCAAATTACCACTTTAAAGGCCTTGTCTCCAAATACATTGTGAGGGACCAGGGGTCAGGGCTTCAACAAATGGACTTGAAAGGGGAACACGATTTAGCCCACAACACGGGGGAAGTGACTTTCAAACTAAGACTTGAAGCAAAAGCATAATCCACTCAAGTCAGGAGCTGGGGAGGAGGGACAGCATTCCGTGCCCACACTCCAAGGCCTGGAAGCAAGAGAAAGTGGCGTAGCCGAGACAGGGCAAGCGTTCTGGGATGGCTAGAGCCTCGGGGGGACATGCAAAGCAACAAGCTCTGAGGCTGAGCCCGAGAAGGGATGGATTGTGCTGGTCCCTGCCATCCAAGTTATGCCTGGGACAAGGGAGCACTTGGAAGAATTTTAAGCAAGAGACTGAGCATTGGATTCGCATTCATCTAATACCTTAGGGCCGCCGACGGGCACCTGGACACATAGCATGAGCCCTCCCCAAGCTGGCGGTGGGCTGTTTCGCTGGTCCCAGGGAGACATGAGCTGTGGGGGTGCCGAGAATGGCCATCCACCTTGCACACACAGGTGCGGTTAAGGAAGCTCTTTCCGGTAGGTGGTCTTTTTTGATCCCACCACCTCAGCGCTAAGGAAACCAGGGCCCAGAGAGGTCAAGGATTTTGCCCAAGGAAGGTCCCAAAGCTAGCACGTGGGGGGCTGGATTGGAGCTCTAGCCTTTTCACCTCCCGGCCTCCCCAGCTCTTTTGAGGAACTCAGCCTCCTATCTGAGTGATGACCAGCGCTCTCCAGCCTCTCCTCCAAGAAGCTCTGTAGCACATAGCTCTTTGTGGTCTACTTGACATCCTTGTTAAAATGTTCACTCCTTTAAGGAGAAAAAAAAGCTGTCATCTGAGAGGCATTTACTGCCATAATTACAGCCACCATTTGGCGAAGTTGAGTGAGAAAACCCCAGTGACTTAAAAGACAAACCACCATATGCCACAATCTGTCAGGGGCCAGCATTTGACAGAAAACAGTTTGATGGAAAGTTTTCTGTTGTATTTTCAAAAGAGACAGGCACGTTCCGGGGAACCACACTGATAGAGTGATGGAGTTTGCTCATTATTGGCTTGCGTTTCTTTCAACAACTTTTATGTGCTATCTCCTCATCGCCCCTTGCAGCCACCCTGTCCTTTATAAAAATCTTCGCCCCAAGGCCCCCCTGAGCTTTCTGGGTACCATTAGCAAGATCACATTTCTTTTCTTCTCGTCTTCGTCCTCTGACCCCCTGTGGTCCCCATGACTATTTTGTCTAAGCCCCAGACTAAGAAACATCTCTCAGGCTCCACTAGCATCTCCATGCCAAAAGGGACCAGAAGGGCAGGCTGGTGGTGGTCATCTCTGCATCCTGCCGGCCTGAGACCCAGCTGAGATTTCTTTTTTTTTAAGATTTTATTTATTTCTTTGACAGAGAGAGATCACAAGTAGGCAGAGAGGCAGGCAGAGAGAGAGGAAGAAGCAGGCTCCCTGCTAAGCAGAAAGCCTGATGTGGGGCTTGATTCCAAGACCCTGAGATGGTGACCTGAGCCGAAGGCAGAGGCTTAATGACTGAGCCCCCCAGGCGCCCCCCAGCCGAGATTTCTACAGTGCCCGCCTCCCTCCCCTTCCTTTATCTTTTGGGTCCCCTCTAGCCTTCTCAGAGCCTCACTATCCCTAAGGCCACTTGGCCTTGACTGGATTCTGACTGAACCCTATGTTTAACCTGCAGTCTTGCCTAATAAATAATCCACACTAGAAATTCATATCTTAAGAATCATTCATTTAGACTAGTGGGTCTCAACCTAGTAGCGATTTTTGTCCCCCAAGGAACACTTGAAAATGTTTGGGAACATCTTTGTTTATCACAACTGGGGGAAGGGGGTCGGTACCATCTAGTGGGCAGAGGCCAGAGATGGTGCTGAACACCCTACAAGGCACAGGACATGCTCCCCACCCCCAACCAAAAATCCCTCTGACCCCAAACGTCAGTGGTGCTGAAGTTGAGAAACTATGATCTCGACAAACACTAACACTTCTGACTTTATTCTATGCTAGACCTTAGAGTAGAAGTAAGGGATTCTGTGAGAAACATGTATTTTGTGCCCTAAAAACCCAGTCTAGAGGGCGTTATACGTAATTCAGTTAAAAGTAACAAAGTGCCCAAAGAAGGGCTTAAAGATAGTTGCAATTTTCTCATGTAACGATAATCTGGAAGTAGATCTTTGCCAATTGGTTAACTCAACAGTTTGGCAGTGCCAGCCGTCTGGGTCGGCCTCTCCAGAATACTTTTGGCTTTACCCTCATGGTTGCAAAATGGATGCCACCCCACCATTCTCACCAGACAACTCTCAGGGCAGGATGGATAAGAGGCATAAGGGATCTCCTCTCATATGTCCATTCTTATGAGGGAGAAAAATTCTTTCCAGAAGCTCCCTGATGCCCAGCAGCTTTTTTCTTATACCCTCCGTGGCAAAACTAGGACACTTGCCTATCTTTCAGTCCTGCAGGGAAAGTTGGGAATGGGATTAGTATGTGTGACTGAGACCAAGACTCAGCCCACTCTTTTTGATAAAGTGCCATCGTAGCACATATTTTAGGCTTTGTGTATAATATATGATCTGTGTTGCACATTCTTCTTCTTTTAATTTTTATAACCTTTAAAAATGTTAAAACTATTCTTAGCTCAGGGGTTGCAGAAAAACAGGCCAGGGTCCACAGTTTGCTCATCCTTGCCATACCTGTACAAAATCAGGATTCTACTAGCAAGGAGAATGGGGATAATGGCTGTGGGTAGGCAGAGAACTGTATCTGCCATGGAAAGGTGCACGTCAAATGTAATTAGAAGACAGTGGTACAGGTGCTATAAGAATGCAGACAAGAGGCTGTAGCAGCCAGCCTCAAAGATGACCCTCAATGCTCCACGCGTCCTAGTATTCATACTCTTGTATCAGGTGGGCTTGTTGGGCTAATGGAAGGGACAGTACATGACTTAAAAGGCCAGGCCATAAAAGACACTGTCACTTCTGCTTCACTCTCTTGGAGTGCCCATGCTGGGGGAAGCCAGCTGCTGTATTTTAAGGTACTCAACTGCTGCGAGGCCCACAGAGTGAGGGGCTGAAGCTTTCCACCCAGAAGCAGCACCAGCTTGCCTGGTGTGTGAATGATCCGCCTTGCAAGCAGCTCCTCCAGTCCCAAACAAGCCTTCAGTTGACTGAAGCTCAGACTGATGCCTTCACTGCAACTTCCTGCAAGAAGCTTCTCAGAAGAGAAGAGAAGAGAAGAGAAGCCAGAACTTCTCAGCTCAGCTGCTTCCGAATTCCTGACCTACGGGAACTGCAAAATAATACTCATTTGTTTTAGGTCCCTTAGTTTGGGGTTGATTTATTAGGCAGCCACAGACAACAAATACAAGGGCACCTGGGAGGGATGGTAATGCCTTGGCCTTAAGACTCTTAGCATGGAATTTTCAAATATCAATGAGACAGTAAGGTGCAGTGTGTGTGGGGGGGGGGAGGTGCAACAGACTGGGACTTGGGAAACCTGGGACCCCCAGTTCATTTATGAACTTGGTGCACATTGGCTCATTTCTTTAGGCAGCATAAGCAAATCCTGGGGAGGAGAGGGTGAATGTCAGGAAAATGAGAGAACTATCAAAAGTTTCTGTAATAACCTATACAGTGTGATGCAAGGCTCAGTTCTATTTTCTCCGAGGTAGTAAATAATGTATCTTTCTTTCCCATCCATCTTGAAAACAGAAATGCAGAAAAACCCATGGCAGCAGGAGAGGGTGGGCAGGCTTACAAGTGTCCGACATCAGGAAAAGAGACTATGTGGGAAACAGTGGTTCAGAACCAAGGACAGTAGCCTACATACCTCTACCACTTCCCCCCACAGAACACTTGGGGCTTGATATGCATTTTGTGGCATCCATTCTTTGATACATAAAATTAGAAGAGTTGAATCATATGCTATTTAAAACTCAGCTCCGATCTGTAAATTCATGATTCCAGGTTATGTGCACTGTTCTCAAATCCCTGTCAGACCCCTGTTCAGTTTCTGCCAACGCAGAAGGTCAGCCTTGCCTCTCAGATGGACATAGCATTAAAGGTGATGTATTGAACTCACATCAATTTACCGAGGAAATGAGGACAAGCAAAGAGTGCTAATTTATTTCTCTTTATTCAGCTCACATTTACTGCTGTTTGCTATCACTTGCCAAGTCCTGCAGGGGATAAAGGAGGGAAGTCACAGATTCTTTCTTCAAAAAAAGTCTGCAGTCTAGAGGGGAAATGACAGGAACTCAAATAACTCTTCTTTCTGCACTTCTCCTTCCTCCTTTATATATATATATACATATATATGTATATGTATATATATGTATGTATGTATATGTATGTGTATATATATGTATGTATATATATGTATGTATATGTATATGTATGTGTATATATATGTATGTATATGTATATGTATGTATGTATATGTATATATATATACACACACTGTACTCATCTCCTTAAATAAGACTGCCTCTCAGAGAATGATCTTATAACAGACATTTTTACTTTGTTGTGGGTTTTAAGTCACTGTGTTACTGTGCACTTTAAACCTCATCTGTCTTATGGGCTGGAAGATTTGATTGTCTGTTAAAGAAATCTGAGGCCATCATTACCAGACTTTTTTTTTTTTAATTTGGTCAAGTCCACTGTTAAAATTTCTTCATCTGCAAAAGGGGCTAACAGTATTGACACTGCTTATTTGTTTTGTTTTGTTTTGTCTTTTTAGAGAGAGAGTGAGTGTGTGAGCATGCATGCAAGCAGGGTGGGAGGGGCAGAGGGAGAGGGAGAGAGAGAATCTTAAGCAGGCTCCACATCCAGCATGGCACCCAATGGGGGGGCTCAATCACATGGCCTGTGATCATGACCTGAGCTGAAATCAAGAGTCCAACGCTTAACCAACCAAGCCACCCAGGCACCCCGACACTGCCTATTCGTAGCTTTTGCTAGCTTAGTACTCCCCATTGCAGTGCTTCAATAGTAACCTTAACCATGATTCCAGGTGGCTGTGGTTGGACTGTCAATCAAATCAACAGCCTGGGCACTGGAGTAGCCATAGCTCCGCGGTTCCTAGAGTTTGATTCAAGGGATACACGGCCAAAGGGGGGCCACTTAAAACCTCTACACACAACCTGATTTCTGCTTCATTTAGAATTGCAGTCAGCAAGGATGGTGTAAGCTTTAGCTGCTTGTAGGAAACCATCTACAATAGGAGATGCTGATAACATGTTGAAAAAAGTGAAGCTAAGATTCAGGGAGCCTGCCACTCCCCCTGCTTGTGCTCTCTTTCTCTGACAAATAAAATCTTTCTTTTTTAAGATTTTATTATTTACTTGACAGAGAGAGACAGTGAGAGAGGAAACACAAGCAGGGGGAGTGGGAGAGGGAGAAGCAGGCTCCCCACCAAGCAGGGAACCTGATGTGGGGCTCGATCTCAGGGCCTCGGGATCATGACCTGTGCCAAAGGCAGACACCCAACGACTGAGCCACCCAGGTGCCCCATAAATAAAGTCTTTAAAAAAGAAAAGTTATTATGAGGACCAAATAAAATTTTTGAATCAAACACAAAATATAAGAACTGTGGGGTGCCTGGGTGGCTCAGTCATTTAAGCATTGGAGTCTTGATTTTTGCTCTTTCACTCAGGGTTCTCAGATCAAGCCCCGAGTCAGGCTCTGCACTGGGCATGGAGCCTGCTTATGATTCTCTCTCTCCCTCTCTCTCTGCAGCCCGCCCCCCCCTTTCCAAAAAAAAAAAAAAAAGAAAAAGAAAAATACAAAAATCTAGGTAACATTCTCCAGAACTAACCCTTTAATCTCTCCATACATTTCCAAGTGCATAAATAGATTCTATTCCGTACAATTCTGTCCTGTAGTCTGATGTCCTGCTGACAGAGGAAATCATCAATTTTCCTTCTTTTGACATTAAGCTAATGTGTTTCATTTATTAGATTTCTCCACGAATTAAATAACAACCTTGGAAGATCTCTGTGTTCATCCAACACAGGTTAAAAATGCAGAGCTCCTCAAAGCTAAGTGCAACCAGCTTTGGCATTACTTGATAACAAGATCCTTAAGGGAATCCTTGCTCCCTTGATGTTTTGCCTAAATCACCATAGAGTGGCTGCCGCTCTGGATGCTAGAATTCTCCACCATTCATTGACCTTGACTTCATCTGCGTTAAGATGAATCCATCACAGTGACATTCCTGAAATACTGAGAGAGGGCAAAAACTTCGGCAGATGTTTTCTCCCATTAATTTCTCTCTATATCTCCCTGTCCTATGGGGGGCACAGGCAATTTAGAAAAAAAAAACCTTAACCTTTCCAAAGCATTTCTAAGAAGTCCTTTTGGAGTTCTGACCTATAGTTAGAACTGTAATTGGTTTTATTTTTGCCCCCAAACTTGAAATATCTCTGCTGGAAACATGGGACTTGGCTTTTTTTCCAAAAGTAGATACATACGTATTTGGAATGTAATTTAGACATGTTGAAGATCTGAAGGATGAAGTGACAGTAGGCACTGAAGTGGGATCTCATAGCTTGGTGGATCTGAGCCGCTGGCTGATACAGGCAGGTCTGACCCCTCCAGAAGCCATCAAGCCCAGTAATTCCTAAAAATTGATCTAGGAGCACTTGAGTGGCTCAGTGGGTTAAGCATCTGACTCTTGGAAAAAAAAAAAAAGCATGTGACTCTTGATTTGGGCTTAGGTCATGATGTCACGGGTCAGGAGATTGAGCCCTATGCCAGGCTCCACTCTTAGCATGGAGTCTGCTTGAGAGTCTCTCTCTCCCTTTCCTTCTGCCCCTCCCCACACTCATGCTCTAAATAAGTAAGTAAATAAATAAAATAATTTTAAAGATTGATTTATAGCCCATAGGTCTTCCTGATAAGGTACTTAGTAACTGAAAAAAAATGCTGGTTTCCTAGATTTTCATTATTACTCATAGAGTATCTTCCTAAAATCCGATTAGTGACTAAGTAGTTACTGGTGCTTATTCAAATTTGACATCCAGAGACTAAAGTGAGGGTATCACTCAGGGGTAGAGTATTTGAGTGCAGAAACTAAATTTAGTGCACTATCTGAGACCTCAGATTCAGTATTAGTCGACCATGTACCAACCACACCAGTCCCGCCTCTCTTCCTCCTTATTCCAGGAAGACCAAGTTCATGACCTACTTTGGGCCTTTGCCCTCGCTATTTCCTCTGCCTTGGAATGAAGCATCTTAATTTTACGCACATTTGGCTCCATCTTGCCACTCAGGTATCAGCCCAATGATTCCTCGGGGATGACTTCTCTGCTCACCTCATTAAAATAGCCACCCACCAGTCTCTCTTGGATACTATTTTGTTTCATACATTGCTTTTTATGCTTAATGGTCAGTCTCATCCCTGGAATTTCCCAGAGAACAAGGCCTTGCTCATCTCTCTCCCATCTGTACCAGTTTCTAGAAACTACACCCAATGTGTGGGGGACACTCAGTATTTGCTGGATGAAAAAAATCTGGCTTCTAGGCAACCTAGTAGCTTGCAGATATTGGATTCTTCCTGGACATTGGGTGGAGGCAGCGTAGGGGGACTAGGGTGTTTATTGCTCCACTTAAAACATGATGGTAGGCTTTTTCTTTTTAAAGATTTTATTTTTAAGTAATCTCTCTATCCAACGTGGGGCTCAAACTCACACCCCTGAGATCAAAAGTCAAATGCACTACGGACCAAGCCAGTCAGGCACCCTGATCACAGGCTTTTTAAAAGGCTTGGAGTCACTAATCAAGGAAAGTTCTTCATTGAAGGGGCACCTGGCTGGCTCAGTCGGAAGAGCATGTGACTCTTGATCTTGGGGCTGAATTTGAGTCCCACGTTGGGTACAGAGAGCACTTAAATGAAAATAAAAAAAAAGCTTCTGCATTGCAATTCGTAGATGGATTCTGGAGGCCTGTGAATGCTCTGAAATTGTATGCATATTTTTCTGGGAAGAAATGTTCTTCTTGTTTCCAGTGGGATGGGCAGCACTGGCTAAAGCTGACTTGCCACTGATCTGGACAGTCCAACCCAGTTCTGCTTGGGCTCAAGCACACACCCGGGCAAGCAGCATTTCTGCTTTTCCAGCTCAGGCATTCTGCATTCACACTCTGAGCGACTCGCAAACTGAGTACTCTTATTCGCCTTCCTGGGCTTTTAAAAAACTGATTGCATTTGAACAAATATATATACTTTACTGAAGTTCTAGGAACATTGTGGACAGAGGCGCAAAAATAAAGCAGAAAATATGTATTGAAAACTCTGATAGCTCCTCAGTTGCCCCAAACTCTCTCTCTGCTTTGACAGCATGGGGTAACTGGGGCACTCCAGCATTGCTTGCTTCTGCTGGCAGTCTTGTGGATGGCTCGGAGTTCAGGCTCTGGAGTCAGACGGCCTTCTGTTCAAATCCAGGCGCAGCGACTCTGAGTGATCGTGCACAGGCTACTCCTCGGTTTCAGCATCTCAAGCCCTGGAGGATTGGGATGGGGTATTAAATGCCAAGCACTTTTCTAGCTACTTTATATATATTAGCTCAGTACTATACGGACTATACTGTACTATACTATATGTATATATATTTATACTATGTGTGTGTGTGTGTGTGTATACCATATGTATATACTATCCTATCCTAATATGTACTCCTCATAAGAATATATATAGGGTAGGTCATTTAAAAATCATTGCCATTTTATACACTGGGAGACTGAGGCACGGAGAACCAAAGATACACAGCGATCACATGTCCCATACATACACAGCTGCACACTGCCTGATGAAGAGTGCGCATATCGTATGGTCTCCGGAGTTGCTGGAGTGACCATGGGAAGATGACTGGGAAACGTGGAGCCCAGCACAGAGCACACCTGGGCAGAGGTTACTGTTTCCTTGAGAGCAGCCCTCCTTGTTGGAATCGTTAGCAGCAGAGCTACCTCCCCCCGTGCCCCATGTAGCCCGATCCCGGAGGACATTACGAATATTCTATTTTGGGGGAACCAAAGTGTAATACGAGTAAAACCAGAAAACCCAGCTTGGACTGCAAGGTGTTTGTAAAACATGGCTCTGTCCTCAGTGACAGTGACAAATGCAGCTCAAAATGTGATGTGATGTGTTCAGGGCAGAGGCTGTGGACCCCCGGCATCCGGTCACGAGGCATGACTTTGACTACGGTCTGGCTACGTGTTCTGGTCAGGTTCTCTAGTTGTCCCTGCAATTACTTGGTTTATTCAATATTCCTTTTTAAAAAGATTTTATGTATTTATTTGAGAGAGAGAGAGCACAGGCAGGGGGAGTGGCAGAAGGAGAAGGAGATGGACGCTCCCCACTGAACAGAGAGCCTGATGCGGGGCTGGATCCCAGGACTGAGCCACCCAGGCGCTCCTCGATATTCTTTTAGTAGACTTCCCCCTCCTTAGTTTTGTTAACCGTGTTCTATGGCCTGCAACTAAAGACTCTTGAGATTTTCATTGCATTTGAAAATTCATCAAACACTTACCGTCGCTACTATGTGACAGGCACTGGATACAGCAAAAGCCACATAGAAATGTTCCCACTCTCAGGGAGCTTATCCGGAAATAGCCTTACCCTTCCTTTCCTTCTTTCCTGCAAGGGGTCATTCTGCTGGTAAAACAGCTCCAGCTCCTTCAACCTTCCCTAGGTGACAAATTTCAGTCCTGTCACCAACCCAGTCCCTGTCCCTGATGCATGTAGGTTGACAGAGTATTTGTGAGGAGTCTTACACAGCAAGTACCAGAGACTCAATCAAACTGGATTAAGTTAAAAAAAAAAAAAAAGTATTGGTTCAGGAAACTGAACATTTTAGGGCCAGTCCACGTCAGGCTGGTCAGTGGCTCTGAACTGAGCGCGCTCTGGTTGCCGTAACAAATATTCCACACCGGGGGCTTATGCAGCAGACCTTTACTGTCTCTGTTCTGGAGGCTAGAAGTTCTGTATGAAGGTGTGGGCAGAGCTGGCTCCCTCTGAGGTCGTGAGGGAGCATCTCTTCCATGCCTCTCTCCTACATTCGGGTGGTTTGCTGACAAACTTTGGCATTCCTTAAAATGAGACTGTGTAAAATATTAAGTAGCAGAGGACAGACAGAATGCCCCTGTTTGGTATTCCACAAAATGAGCCTTATTTTATTCTTCCATGATAGAAGGTTCCCAGCTGAGGAATGGCTCTCCTCAGAAAACTCAGGGTCTTCCCAAAGTCCTCATCAGCAATAAGCAGTCGTTCCAAAAGTTGCCCTTAAGTTATGAAGCCCAGAGCACCCACATCTCCCCATGTAAACACTTACATCCCCATTTCCATTTTGAACCAAACTTTCTGGAAGCTCACTCACTCATGTGACAAGGTTCTCACAAGAAAAGACAATGTGCCTTGAGCGCTTATTAATATTCATCATTATTTCTAAATGAAGACCAAAATGAGATGATGTCGTCAGGCTTATAAAAATGCATTATGAAAAGTCACCAAATATTGCTCTGCAGAAGATACGCCTAAAGCTTTAAAGATGCAGTCAGAATATTCTGGTCTACCTAGACTCACACTTGAGTTAATCCAGAAAGAGAACAGAATTGTAGGTGAGTATGTATGTTAAATGATAAACTGAGCATAAACTGGATAAACTGAGCATAAAACTTATTCGCAAATCTGGTTTTAATCCCAGCTCCAGCCCTTGTACTCTCTGGGCAAGTAACTGAACTGTTGCAAGCATCAGTTTCCTCATCTGCAACATGGAAATAAGGATGCATCACTCATAAGGTAGTTTCGAGGATCAGATAGGTTAACCTATAAAATCATACGACAGAGCACTTGTCTATAAAAAACACTCAGCAAAATGGCAACCATTGTGAAGTTAAACAAGCAAATAAACAAACAACTTTTTCCTTTAATAATTAGAAAACCAGGGGCGCCTGGGTGACTCAGTCGTCGGGTGTCTGCCTTTGGCTCAAGTCATGATCCCAGGGTGCTGGGATCGAGCCCCGCATCGGAAGCCTGCTTCTCCCTCTCCCACTTCCCTTGCTTGTGTTCCCTCTCTCGCTATGTCTCTCTCTGTCAAATAATAAAACAAAATATTTAATAATAATAATAATTAGAAAACCATAAGTGCACTGGATCCTTTGGCTTGAACATGTTAAAGTGAATGGAATCTCTGAAAAGCGACCTATTCTTGAATAGAGGTACCCTATTATGTTGCAAAAGGAGTGTTGCATTGTGCATTTAGTCTGCAGTAGAAGAGTAAGTTATACCTCTAAGCAACTGTTTTGAAAAGCCATCCATGCATACAGACAGTACAGAGTTCTTTAAGAAAAAAACTGGAGCAAATATTCTGGCATCTTCCATCGAAACTGAGAGAAGTGTGGAGATGTTACATAAGCATAAAGGACTAGAGATGATAGATGCTGTTCCAGCCAGAAGAGGGAAAACACAGAGGATGTTTGTGGATGGTGGTGTCCTTTCCCAATGACAGTCTTGGTTTCCTATAGTATGTTGCTGTAATACAAACTCGGAGGACATGCGGAGCCTAGTAAATCAAAAATACATTTGAGCCTTATTGATTAAATAAAAAATCAAATCAGTCTTCTGCTGAAACCTATTTGCAGTTACAGGATATTACCTGAATTTTGACACCACGGAGGAAAAAAAAAGTTAACTAAAAACAGGGGGCTGGAGTATAGAAGGTCTTAGACTTTTGGATTTACTTGACTCACCTTCTCAAAGTCTAACTTCACATCATACCTAACCAATAAAGCAGACCAGAATCAAAGGACACCTTCTATTGCCCCTTCTCTTAAGGGCCCCTCATAATTTTGTAGGCTCTGATGATGACTTCATTTTTGGTTGCCTTAATTGGGGAAGGAGTAAAAGGTGATAAGATGGGGTGAAGGGGAAGACGTTAAGAGATCTAACCGCCCCTTACCCATAAAACATAAAGGGGAAGAGGTGTCTGGTCTCTTTTTGTTCCAGATAATTGACCTTATTATTCTGATGATTAATGACCAGAGATCTCCTTTTAGCCCTATAATTTTGTAATTCCAAGAATAAAGTCTCTCTCTAGCTATCAAGGCAATTAAGGTAAGGATCACACCCGGGCCAAAGTGAGATTACGGCCAGAGTCATCTAGATAATTACTATAATCCTTTCCTTCCCTTTGGCATTGGAGGCCTGGCATGTTTCATTGAAAGCAAGGCCCTCTTGAGTGAGCGAATGGATGGTTAGTCAGGTTCACTGGGAGCTGCAGATACGCCGGGCACCACAGTGAATGTCAGCCGGTGTGCTGTCTGCCCTGTAGATTTGGGAAAGTGCTTACATAGCTGGGCTGAACACAGTAGAGAGTCTTATTGGTTTGAGCAATCTCAGTGATAATGACAAGTAACAAGAAGGCTCTGAACAAAGACATTATTCCCAAAACCACTGGAATAAATTGCCTTGGCCCAGAAGGAGAAACACAGTAGGCGCCTAGCAAAATTGTGAAGCTACAGAAACTTTTATTCAGTGACAACTTACAACACTTCTTAGTTTTACCCTCTTTCCCTGTGAGCCATCCCCTTTCCTTGTAAGCATCTCTTCTCCCCTCCAACTCACCCTGAATCTCAGCTCTTGCCTTTTGCTCTATGAGGAACTTAGGGCCGCGGACCCTTGTTTTTCAGATGTGCTCTTACTCCGTCCTATGACTGCCCAGGGGACAGGAATGAGTATGGTCATTGGGTGACCTGGATGGTGTACGAAACCCCCCTCCTTGAAGAGCAATGCTAAGTAACGATGGTATTTTAGGCACAAGGTGAGGCCTACAGTTCCGAGTACATTTACTGAGCATCTACTACATCCTGGAGTTTTAGAAATAGCTGTGGCCCATTCCCTTTAACTGTAGTCTGGTAGAGACCAATGAGGAAAACACTGTTGACTTTCTCACACCTCGGGGCAGCTGCTTTTTTGTCCTAAGCATGAGAAAGAAAGTGGCAAAGACAGGAAGTCTAAATAACTGATTTTGGGGGTTGCTTTTTGGGCTATAGGAAATGGGTGACTTCAAAGATGGTGGCCCCTTGTTTGAAGATTTTCTGACTGAGACAACTCTTGAGAACTGGAAAACCTGCTTTTCCCGTCATTTGTTGAATTTGAGGAAGCAGGACAAGCCCGTTCTGTGTAGCTGAACTGGATTCGTTTATAAGGAAGAAGGCCTCCCAGTAGCTGTTGTATAGCAGGCCTCCCCATCTGGAGGCCAACCGTTCCAGGGGAGCTCACGCCCACCCCGGCTGGCCACACCCCACTGCAGTGTGCACTGAGCACCCTTCGTGTGCTGCATCAACGTCTTTTCTGATGCCCTCACAGCCCACAGAAGGTGTAGACCAAAAGTGTGGGTAAGGCTAATGCCCTACAGGACACTTTTCAACCAATGGGGCAGTGGAGCTGGTGGATGAATCTTTTAGCATGACTTCCTTTAGACAGACAACTCTGGGCAGCATTTTATGTGCTTTTCCAGAGGGCCTGGTGGAATGGAGCCTCGATCGATACTTCACCCCACCAATGGCAGTTTCAGTAATGCACAGTTACACTGGCTTTCCAACCCCTACTTCCGTATTCTTTGCTCTCTGGAATTCTCCCAATAGATTAATTACATTCAAGTCCTTGTCTTAGGGGCTCCCAAAGAAAGAAATCAAGGGAGTGGCATTTTCTGATGATATTCTGTCCAGTGTTTGGACTGTAAGTGTCCTTCAATTACTTTGACTCATTGAAGTTATCATATACCATATCTTATTAAAGTAAGAAATGTAAATTTTTAAACAAGTAATAAATATGTTTAAAATGCCTGCAAGTAAGATAGGAGAAAAGCCTTCAAGAATGCATACTGAAAATGAAGAATTCAGTTGATGAAGGATTCATTAAGATGCTTATATACTTGTTTAAAGTCATACAAAGTAACATCTCATGTCATTGATGGCTACATATATTTGTACACATTCTGGATTTATGGTGGTAGGTTCCTGGGAGGTAAACCAGAAAATGGGGCCTCCAAGGGGTTTACAGAAGATTTCAACTGTATCTGTAACTTTTGTCCTATATTTTCTTTTTTTATATTTATTTATTTATTTACTTATTAAAGATTTTATTTATTTATTTGACAGAGAGAGAGATCGCAAGTAGGCAGAGAGACAGGCAGAGAGGGGAAGCAGGCTCCCTGCCGAGCAGAGAGCCCGATGTGGAGCTCAATCCCAGGACCCTGAGATCATGACCCGAGCCGAAGGCAGAGGCCTTAACCCACCGAGCCACCCAGGCACCCTGAGTAAATAAAATCTTTAAAAAAAAAATGTTCCCCCCAGAAAATGTGAGATTAGCTCTATGAGATTAAATGTGGGGTGTGACATTTCATGGTCACACAGACAGGGTTCCCAATGTAAAGAATGTTTGTTCTTGCCCCAGATGCCTGAACACCCAATCCAGAATTTTTATCGGGATTAAATCAAGTTCAACCATATTTCTATCTTTACTCTGCCATCCATCTATAAAAACTATCATATACAAGCTTTGTTCTATCTGCCATAAGAACTTCCAGTTACTGGGCTATTTTTTTTTTTCTTTTATGATCACAAATAGCTTTCACTAAATTTGCACACTAAACCTACAGTTTGGAATCTTGTGCATGGCTGCAACTTGGTATTATTTAGTATTATTTTTATTAATACATGTGTTGGGAGACAAGAGAATATTTTGATAAATACTCATGAAATGTGCCAGATCGATGCATATTTGGAGCATCTATTTGCACAAAGCAATAATGTGAACATATGGGCTCACAAGTTCTGAAGCCTGATACTGTTAGATAGATTGATGCTGGTAATTTATCATGTGCCGCTAGAAGCAGAGAGATGAATTGTAAAACCCTATAATGGCTTCTGGCATCCAGGCAACAAACCTTTCTGGCCTTTCTTTCTTTGCCCTCAGACTCATCAGCATCTCTGGGAAGTAGGCTTCAAGGATGAAGTCAATGTGAAACTTTCTAAGTTTTCAGGAAGAGACCAAGGGCTTGGTTATAAACAGACCTAAACACAAAACGCTGGAGGGGTAAAACCGCAATTCGTTTTCCTGAGGCTTTTTAAAGGGACCTACTACAGCTTTGAATCTTGCAACACTTTCTCTTTGTTTCTCTTCTCCCCACACCCCGACCAGGGAGCCAGGAAGTCTAGCTTCTAATGGCCGAGGGGATGTGGCAGAGAGCTGGTGGCAAAGCTATGGGAGTGATTTGAAAACTCTTGACTCCTTCAGACCTGCCAGTGCCAGAAACTATAAATAGGAATCTTTGGCAAGAAGGGGAGAAGGGACAGACCTCTGAATGCTCTTGAGCAAGAGGGAGAGAGCAGGAATATCTTAAAATATTTGGTATAAAAGCCACTTCATTTCTATACAGCAGTGCTGTTTGGCCTTATGGGAGAACATTTATCTGAACAGGACTCAGCTGAGAAATTCTGCTGCAGCGGCTGCCGGGGACCTGATGGGACTTTTAAAAAATCCCTCTTTGGGGGGAAAAGTAGACAACCTTTTTTATTTTGGGGATGTCTATTAGGGACTGAATTATGCCCTTCCCCCAATCCATATAGTGGATCCTCCCACCCCCAATGGGAAGATAAGGCCTTTCAAGAAGTAATTAGGGTTAGATGAGCTCCTAGGGGCAAAGCCCTTCTAAGAAGAGGAAAAGACACCAGAGAACCCACTCTCTTACCTGGAGCATGGGGAAAAGGCCACGGGAAAACACAGCAAGAAGGCAGAGGTCTGCAAGGCGGGAAGCCAAACCTCAATAGAATCCAACCCCATCAGTGCCCTTGATCTTGGACTTCTAGCCTCCAGCACTGTGAGAAAAGACATCTCTGCTGTGCAAGCTCCCCGGTGTCTGGTGTTCAGTCATGGCAGCCTGAGGGGACGTGGACAATGTTGCTTAACACTGGGAGGCAGATTTCATTTTGTTTGGGTCTATGAAAGGCACCGGATACTTATCAAGGTCTGGGAGGTAGCAGAGTGGTTACGAGAATTGGCCGTTGGACTCCTGCGGGCCTGGTTCAAATCCCAGCTGACCACTTACTAGGTGTGTGACCTCTAGTAAATGACTGTCCCTCGGTAGGTTTCTTCACGTGTGGAAGGGGACTAAGAATAGTTCGTAGAGCAAGACTGTTATGAGGCTAAGTCCTCTAAGGCATGTGGTGCACTCGGCAGTGGCAGGCAAACAGCACTCTGCAAAATGCTAGCTCTCGCCCCGAGGCCGGGGCCTCATGTGTGCAGAGTAGGTTCCGCTCACCAGGTCCTTGCATAGCCATCGCTACATTGGATTTTTAGAGCAATCTTAAGAGATTCTTTGGGAAGGCAATATGATGCCCATTTGAGGGAAGACGAAACCCGAATTCAGAGAGGCCGAGAAACCTGTCCAAGCTCAAATTTCTAACAAATCTGATAAATCAAGGGGAACTAGGCTTCAAGTGAAGGTCCCCTGACTCTTAGGTCAGTGCTCTCCTCGCTAAATTTGCTGTGTGAATTCCTCTCCTCCCCCCTCATATCTTCTTTTCTCTTCACCAAACTTGCCTCAAGTTTCTATCATGTTCCAGGCACTTCCCTGTCTTCCCCTGGACTCTTGTGTTTCTTGTCTCTTTATGCATCTCGGCCTGGATGTATGCGTGCGGGCGGGCGTGCCTGGGAGTGCGCCTGCGCGCCCACGCTCCGGCGTCCCGGGCTGTCAATCTCCCTGGGGATGACCCTCTGCCTTGTGTCTCTTCTCCTTCCCTACCTGCCACTTTTTTTTTAGCTCAAAGAAGTCAGCACTCAGCTTTCAAGGGCGTATTATAAATAGAGCCTTAACAGCCAGCGCTCTTTCCTTATCTGAAAACTGACACCAAGCACAGCAACCAGGACAAAAAGAAAGAGAAAGGGGTCAGTGGTGGAGCAGATAATCAATATCTTTAAGTGATATGAGAGCGGAGAATCCCAAAGGGGAGGTGGGAAGAGACCTGAAGATGACAGCCTGAGAAAGCCTGCTGGGCTCCTCCAGGGAGCAAGGGGTGGGGCATTGTTTCAAACAGCAGGTTCCATATTACATTTGTGCTTCAGAGAAAAAATCTAATTGTTTCTATTCGGTGACTCGTGAATTGGGTGGTATCCCATCTAACTGATAGAAGGGTGCTCCCCATACTGTAATATTTATATTTGGAATGAAACAAAAAGCAAAACAAAAAACAAAAAAACCAAAATCTCTTATTCTCACAGTACAAATGTCTAAAATGAAAACTCTGCAGAATCTTGACCCCTGAAGCTGGGAAGGACTTGCATCAGGTCCCAAGGGGACAGGAGGTGGGCTCTGAATTGTGAGGTGAGATCATGACCCTGAAGGTTTGGCTATTCGGGACATGAATTCTAAAAGCAGGGAAAGGCTTTAATGCAGAGTCTTCAGAGGAGAAGCAGGGCCGGGTAGTTGGAAGGAGTCAGTGTCGGAAAGGAGTTTAAAAAGACCATCAAATCCAACCCCTGTGTCTTACAGACAAGGTGGCTGAGGAGCAGAGAGAAGTCACCGGCACAAGGGCTAATAATCACAAGGGCTAATAATCGTAACCAGATAAGCCCCACCCAGCACGATGCCCTGAAGGTGGGAGGATATAGTGAATGACCAGGCACTCTCCAAAAAATCATCTTCTATGTCTAATATAGAGAATTGAAATGTGCCTTTGGGAGGTGGGGACAGACCCCAGGGCACTGGCTCAATGATCCTGAAGGAAGAGACTGGAAGGACTTCAAGAACACAGAGGCAGACTCCTCCTGTTGTTCCAGGTGGCTTCTATGAGTCCAAGGTTCTTCAGGTAGGTCCTTCCAAAATCCTGAAGTAGTGGGTTGGACAGGAAGGAATGTGGATGATCTTGAAGTAGTTGTGGGCTTCTGTACAAATAAGAAGTGCCTCTTTAGAGAATAGAGGGTTTTTTGGGTTGTTGTTGTTTTTTAAAGATAGATAGATTTATTTATTTATTTATTTATTTGAGAGAGAGAGAAAATGTGTGAGCAGCGGCACAGGGAGGAGAGAGGAAGCAGACTCCCTGCCAAGCAGGGAGCCTGACATGGGGCTCGATCTCCTGACCAAGAAATCATGATATGAGTGAAAGCCAAGAGTGGGACACTCAGCCAACTGAGCCACCTAGGTGCCCCTAGAGAATAAGGTTTTTCTCTATCCTGCACAAAAACTACCCCAAAAGTGATGTTGATCCTCATCCAGAGAACTTATTTTGACTCTGACCCACACACCCTGACCATTAGCCTGATGCTGAACTTAATCCTTTCTTTCTTTCTTTTTTTTTTTTTTAAAGATTTTATTTATTTGACAGAGAGAAACACAGCGAGAGAGGGAACACAAGCAGAGGGAATGGTAGCAGGAGAAGCAGGCTTCCCGCTGAGCAGGGAGCCCGATGCGGGGCTCCATCCCAGGACCCTGGGATCATGACCTGAGCCGAAGGCAGACGCTTAACGACTGAGCCACCCAGGCGCCCCTGAACCTAATCCTTTCTTTGACCCTTACCCTAAACCTGTCTCTGATCTTCGCCATGTCTCTGAGCCCACCTCAAGACCCTTACCCTGATTTTGAGCCTCACATGGAACCAGACCCTCAACCTGACTTTGACTCTGGTTTTACTCAGATAGAACACGACCTAGTCCTTCAGCCTGTCCTAACACTACCTTGACTTTTAGCCTGACTCTGACATTGACATGGACTGATTCTCACCTTTACCCTTACGTTAAACTTGTCCTCTATGTAGATTCTGACCCTGACACTGATCCTAATCTTGATCCTGAACCTTACCTCATCCTGACTTTCACTCTGACCCTCATGCTTGCCATATATTCCTGCACCTGACCATGGCCCTCACACTGACACTGACTCTTATCCTGGTGATGATTCTAAACCTTTCCCTCACACTCCCTCTGAATCTGATCATAATCCTCACCCTGATGCTCACAAAGACTCAGATCCTGAACTTGACCCTTACCAAGATCCTAACCCTGACCTTGACTCAGACACTCAACAAAACTCTCTTCCCAAATGAACTCTAACCCTTAGCTTGAATGTCCCACTGACTCCTACCATAACCCTGAGTTTGATTCTGAATTTGATGCTGAATAATCCTGACCTTGAACTTGATTCTCATCCTTACCCTACCTTCATCCTGAATTTCACCCTCCCTTTATCTTTGAAACTTCCTTTGAATATACATTTATCTAACCTTGACCCTGGCCTTCATTTTGAGCCTGACTCTTACTTTCATCCTACCAAGACGCTTATCTTGACCCAAATCCTTAAAGTCACCTTAACTCTGGCACGGACTTCCATTCTCACTTTGACCCTGGTTTTGACCCATACCCTTACCATGACCCTAATTCTACCTTTCACAGTGATTGTGAACCTGACCCTGAATCTTACCCTCACTCTGACCCTAATATTCATTGGGAATATTGCCTCTGACCGTCAACCCAATCTTTACTCAGAAAACCACACTCTGAATCTCTCCCTAATCTTGACTCCAACTGAAACAATGGCATTGTCCTGACCCTCAACCTTTTGTATAACTTGACTCTGACCATAACTGTTGCACACATTCTGAACCTGAACTTTACCCTGGCCCTTACCTCCTATTCTCGTACCCTGATTCCTCACCTTTATCCTTTTCTGAACTTATACTAAACCTTATCCTTACCCTGATCCTAATCCCAAGTCTCACACTGCCCTTATCCCAAAAGTTGACCTGATGCTGACCTTCAGCCTCACCTTTACCATCACCCTCATCTTCACATTCTCCATGATCATCTCCCCAAACTGACTCTGATGTCACCCTAACACTGACACCTAACAATTCCCAACACTGAGCCTTATCCGGACTTAATTCTCAACTTGCCCCCACCTTTCACCTCACCCTAATTATCACTCTGCCTTGAAAACTTTGAACCAATGATCCTGAAGCAGACCCTGACCTAGACACTACTTTTACACTGACTCAGATCCTGAACATGATCCCAAGCTTTACCTGATCCTCACCTTTACTCCGATTTTCACCATGTTCCGAAGCTGACAGTGACTATGGATACCATCAAACTAGCCCTTACTCTGACCCGTTACTTCTCTCTGTGACTTGCCTTTAACCCTTATTATGAGACTTATTCTGACCATAACCCTTACTTTGACCCTCACCCTACATTGACCCTCATCTTGAGACTGACTGGACTCTAGCTGAACCTGACCCTAGACATCACCATGAGCCAACTCTCACCTTCACCTGAACCTATCCTTCACCATATGCCTGAGGCTGGCCCTCGCAATGACCTAGATCCTTATGCTATCTCTGACCTTCACTATCACTATGTCTTTGACCTTGACCTAGAACCTTACTTTCATGACTGAATTTGAGCCTGAAATTCAGCTAACCCCAAATTTTACCATTAGCCTGATCATATCCCTCACCATAATCTTATTGCTGACTCTAACCTGCATCCTTAACATTATTCTGACCCTCACCATGTCCATGACTCTTCACATGACCCTGACCCTCATTGTGACTCTACTCCTCACCATGATCCTGATACTGGCCCTTATGTGCAACGTCAACCTTATTCAGACTTAGATCCTTACCCTCACCTTGTCCTGACCCTGCACTTGACCTTGACTTTCACTGGGAACTTGAACCCCAATTCAACATGACCATTACCCTGTTGTGACCCTGATGCTCACCTTGATACCAAATCTGGCTCTCATTTCTACCTTGACACTCACCCAGATAGTGCCCTTTCTTGAGACTGACCCTGACCCTTATTACTCTGACACCCTCTGACTCTGATTCCTACTTTGATCCTTACCTTGACCCAGATTATCATCCTGATTTTGAACCTGACTGTGAACCTGACATTATGCTGACCTCACTATGGTTATCCTTAATTGTGACTATCCCTGAATCAAACTTCAAATGTGATTCCTACTCCGATCCTAATGCTCATCTTTACCTTTTTCATGACCCTTATCCTCAATGTGACATTGACTTTGATGTCACCCTGACACTGTATCTGACTTCCTTACACCTTAAACATTACACTGCCCCTGATGACCAACCTGACCCTGACCCTGCTCATTATTCTGAAACTGACCAACACCCTGACTTTGACCTTTATGCTACTCTCACCTTGAACTTGACCCTCATCCTATGTGACCTTGACTCTCAACAGGACCCTAATCTTGATCATACCTTGATTCTTACCTCACATTGACACTGAATCTGATTAGAATTCTCATCCTGACCCAGATCCTCAGGCCATCCTTTCCTTGAACAATGACTACTACCCTGAGCCTCATCTTTACCTTCACCTTGACCCTAATCCTGACTTTTACCCTGACTCTAAACTTCATTCATATATTTACCTTCACTCCTAACCCAACCCTTACATAGACTCTCACCCTGACTCTGACAATGACCTTGATCCTCAACCTTACCCTCACTATGACCATCACCTTGACACTGATTGTTAAATCTGTATCCCCTCACTTAACCCTGTAGCAGACCTTTTCTTCTCCTTCATCCTGATACTAATCTCCTCACAGAACCTGACCCTCAACTTGATCCTAACATACATTCTGACCCAGATCTTTAAAAAAAAAAAAAAAAGATTTTAGTTTTAGGTAATCTGTACACCCAATGTGGGACTCAAACTCACAACCCTGAGATGAAGAGTCATACACTCCACTAAGCCAGCCAAGCACCCCTCACTCTGGCATCCATCTTGATCTTAACACCGATCCTGACCCCCACCATGATCCTAAAGCTCACTGTCATCAAGACCCTGACCCTCAATCTCACCCTCTCATTCTCTCTCTGACCCTCAACATGATTCTGACTCTCATAAAGCTTCTTAATAATGGTTCTGACCTTAAAAAGGACCTAAGTATTCCACGTTGAGTGTGAATATGAAATCTTTTACATATACGCGATGGTTTCAAGTTAATTTCTTATAACTAGCAAAAAGAACATACTTTAGGGGCGCCTGGGTGGCTCAGTCGTTGAGCGTCTGCCTTCGGACCAGGTCAGATCCCAGGGGCCTGGGATTGAGCCCCGCATCGGGCTCTCTCCTCTGCGGGAAGCCTGCTTCTCCCGCTACCATTCCCTCTGCTTGTGTTCCCTCTCTCGCTGTGTTTCTCTCTGTCAAATAAATAAAATCTTTAAAAAAAAAAAAACATACTTTAAAAATCTATGCATAAATCTGAACTTGCTTACACTTGTATGCACGTCTTTAAACATGCTGCTCTGACTAGTATTAATATGGTCTACATCAAAGTAAGAAAGGGCGTTTAAGGAGAACATATTCCCATTGATTTGCCTCAAATAAAGCATGGGTAAATTCTAGCAGTCAGTAAAAAAATGTCTGTAGAGACTAATGTCTGATTTCTTCTTTACTACTCGTCTGTCCAAGCAAATATGACTTCTAAGGATATTTGCTTTAACTCGCCATAAGTTACTGTACACAGAACAATGTGTAAATCTGAACTTATTTTCACATATATGGCGTGGAACCCTCCTCTTCTAACTCATAGAAAGAAAATGCTGTGATCGTGCAAATGAATGCTGATAAATGTCTCTGAAGTGCTCTCAGTCATACCTTACATACATCTCTACGCAGGCAAACAGAAGTAAAATTGAAAAAATCTGTATTAATGCAAAGAAGCTCAGTCTCAGAAATTTCTCTTAAAAGAAACTCCTTAGGGGTTCTTAAGAGTAAATGGAGATGCACACAAGCACGGACCAGTGTGTGCCATTCATCTCGGAGGGACATTCTTACTGTGAGGTACAGCAAACGGGGAAGAATCCAAGAGCAGTGGTGAAAGAATCTGTCCTAACATAAACAAGCTCAGTTCCAGACATTCCTGTCAAAAATAACCCCTTATTGCTTCTCATAGTAAAGCAAGATAAACACAAGGACAGAAAACACATTTCTGAACATGCTGTTATTAAAAGGAGAAAAACAGATAAAAATGCAGTGTTTACTAAACATAGTTTTAATTGACTCTTTGTTCTTAAAATGTGGATTAGCAAAATATGCAAATGACTTTGGATAGCAATACATGTAAATTCATATTTGCTTTCTCAAAGCTTTTGATCAATGTGAAATAAATGCTCATAAAAAAATTACTGGTTGTTTTTAAGTTTCTGCCCTCTGGGTATGTCTTACATCTAGAGAAAAAAAGAAAAGAATGATTTAAAAAAGTATTTGGGGGGCACCTGGGTGGCTCAGTTGTTAGGCGTCTGCCTTCGGCTCAGGTCGTGATCCCTGACCTGAGGGGTCCTGAGATCGAGCCCCGCATCGGGCTCCCTGCTCAGTGGGAAGCCTGCTTCTCCCTCTCCCTCTCCCCCTGCTTGTGTTCCCTCTCTCTCTGTGTCTCTCTCTGTCAAATAATACGTAAAATATTTTTAAAAAAATTTTTTAAGTATTTGGTTTAAGTAGTTGATTATATTGGTTACGAGCACTGTAGAGAGATACAGGTGTGTGTATAGGATGTGATTTGTTTATTTTTTAACAGTTATGAGGTTCACTCACATAATAAATTTAAGCTGATATATTGTTTTATTAATTATATTGACAATTATATTTTAAAGGTATAGTTTAAATTATCTATATGTTTTAGATCTATATATATATATCTTTTTTAAAAGTAAGGTCTATGCCCAATGTGGGGCTTGAACTCACAACCTCAAGATCAAGGGTCACATGTTCTACCAACTGAGTCAGCCAGGTGCCCCACATATCCCTAGAGGTCTTGATGCAGACAATTTTACATGAGTAAATTTGTTATGAGTTACATGAGTAATGTGCCAAAAGAGAAAAATTAGAATTTGAGCCTTTTGTATAAAACAGCTTATTTTATGCCCACATCAGAAGTTCCTTTTTGTCACCAGCTGTTCACTGTTGGTTAATATTAACGCTCATGCTTTTTGCATATTCTTCAGCCATTTTCTTAGTTATTCTACGGGACACCCTTGATCTAATTTCATTTATTTAAAGTTAAAAATGCTATCACAGAGTTACATTCATCCTTCAGACATAGACAACTTCCAGAAATTAAATCACTTTAGATGACTACCGTGATTGTCCTTATTGGGGGTTGTCAGCTCCCCAAAAATAGAAGTGCCAGTATTTGTGCTGATAGTAAGTGAGCTTTTGAGCTAGTCTACAAATTCAGAACCATTCAGAAACAAAGGCGTTTCTAACCTTGAAAACCCAATATAAATTGGACATTAAAGAACTTTTAGATGCAAAAAAATGAAAATAAAAAAAATTTTAAAAGAACTTTTAGATGCTTTCTATTACCTAACACAATAGCTATAATAAAAATAAAAGGTTGGGGCGCCTGGGTGGCTCAGTCGTTAAGCATCTGCCTTTGGCTCAGATCATGGTCTCAGGGTCCTGGGATTGAGCCCCGCATCGAGCTCCCTGCTCAGCAGAGAGCCTGTTTCTCCCTCTTCCACTCTCCCTGCTTGTACTCTCTCTCTGTCAAATAAATAAATAAAATCTTTAAAAATAAATAAATAAAAGGTCAAAGACAAAGAGTTGTAACCTGACAGCAATGCTTTGGCAAACCACTATGTTAAACAATGTTAACCAAGATAAATACCTTATAGTCACACAGGCAAGAGCAGTCTTGGAGGAATTCAAAGAGGCTGTTACTGTCGGAAAGACGTCTCTAATTCAATTTACGATGCTCACTGCACCTCAGGATGGTTGATTATACCAGAACACTTGAAAAAGGAGTTTAACAAAAATTCTTCATGCTATTACCCGCCCCCCAAAAAAAGATAAGTCAGCAGCAATAGTCAACTAACACTGGTGGCCTAGTTTCAGGTGTAGATGTCACAGATGTTTTCAAAGCAAGTCTTACCTGCCAATCACACAATCCTGATAAAACGGTCAAGGTGGGCCATGGACGGGAACCAGGGGCCCTGTGGACAGCTCCAAATGGACATCATACTACTACTTTCTGCAATGAATTAGAAATATATTCCACTTACTGTGTATTTATTCTCAGGGTGCATTGAAGTTTTACATTGCTATATCAAGCTACTCCTATATTTGGGGAGGGGTGAATGGCTTGGTTTTCCTTTCCTTCCCGAGAAATTCTCACTTCTGTAATGACAGAGACATTCATTTTACTAGGACTTAAAGTACTTTTTACATAGAAACTTCACTGTCCTTGTCCTTGTCCAAGTCCTCAAGAAATACAGACAGAACAGAATTTTATTTTATTTTTTTAAAATATATTTATTTGTTTGTTTTTAAAGATTTTATTTATTTATTTGATACAGAGAGAGAGAGAGAGAGATCACAAGTAGGCAGAGAGGCAGGCAGAGAGAGGGGGAGGAAGCAGGCTCCCTGGTGAGCAGAGAGCGGGATTCGGGGCTCCATTCCAGAACCCTGAGATCATGACCTGAGCCGAAGGCAGAGGCTTTAACCCACTGAGCCCCCCAGGTGCCCCAATTTATTTATTTATTTGACAGAGAAATAGAAAGTAGGCAGAGCTGCAGGCAGAGGGAGAGGGGGAAGCAGGCTCCCTGCTGATCAGGGAACTGCATGCCGGCCTTGATCCCAGGATCCTGGGATCATGACCTGAGCTGAAGGCAGCCACTTAACCCACTGAACCACCCAGGTGACCCGAGAGAACAGAATTTTAAAGTAAAATTAACAAAGCTCTCAAAAATCCTTTAACTCCCACCACTCAAAACTCCAACCAGCATCCCAATCTGTAAAGTCAACCCTTTCTGGGACTCCCACATTTTCTCCTTATTCTGCAGGTGCGAAACTTTCTCAGAGGGACAAGTGGGTCCACCCTGTAGTCTCCCTGGGGTCCAACCCTGCCTCGTATCCATTCCTCTCTTGGGGGAAGGGAGAGAGCTCCACAGATCTCTCTGCTTGCTTATTTCCCACTTCCTCTACTCGTGACCCAGTGACTGCACATTTTGCCCCATCCAGCATCCTTTTGCAATTTAATTTTTTTTTTTTTTTTTTTTTTGCTTAAGTCCCCCTCCCACTGCTCCTCAACACATGCTCGCTGACAGGCAGTACCATTTGTTGGCAAAGTTTGCAGAGAGGGGTCCCTGCCCCTGCACACTGCTCAGAACCTGGGGTGGTCAGGACTCGCTGTTGCTAGAAAATGCCCGCTGCGATCCCCTTGACTCTGCCCTTTACTGACCTTCGGGGGGTTCGGGGGAAGCGGCCTGGCCAGGTATCCAGCATGCTCCCACAACTCCACGTGCCTTGGTTGCCGAACTGCTCTTCAGGAAGGGTGAGTGCAAGGGAGCCATCGGCAACCCAGAGACACCTGCTGCGGCGGCCAGCGAGCTCAAGGGGGGTGCGGGGAGATCTGTTGCATCCCCCTCTTTCCTCAAGAGGAAGAACAACACACGAGGCAGTGCCGGGGCTCCGGTAAACAGCAGATGCCAGCTTGGTCCTTCAAGAAAACGCGCTTGCGCTGGGCAGCCCGCGGGCGCGCGCTGAAACCGCGGTGCTGCGGCCCCCGGAGCGCCGGCTCGGCGTCTCCACCTGCTGGTGATGTGGTCCGTATTTTCAGGGTCAACTCAAGTCTGTAGTGGCACTCTTAGAATGGGAACAAATAAAAGTTGGTCAGGGCTATCCAAGGGAGTCATAAGGAATAGTTGAGGGGTGTGCAAAAAGCATTGAGAATTAACAATGATTTGGTGACAGAAGGAACTTCTATGGGTCTGGGCATAAAATAACTCAGTAATTTTTGTATGAAAACTGTAAATCCCATTTTATTTCTTTGGCACATTTTTTATGTAACAAATTTTAGGAAATGATCTATTGTTATGTATTTATTTGTATGGATTTTAAGGTTTACTCATTCATACACGTTCATAAATAGGTGATAATGTAGTTTCTGACTATGACTTTAAAATACAATATCCTGGGCACCTAGGTGCCTCAGTCCTTAAGCTTCTGCCTTCCGCTCTGGTAATGATCCTGGGATCCTGGAATGGAGCCCCACACGGGGCTCCCTGCTTGGCAGGGAGCCTGCTTCTCCCTCCCCAGTCCCCGGGCTTGTGTTCCCTTTCTAGCTGTCTTTCTCTCTGTCAAATAAATACATAAAATCTTAAAAAAATAAAAAAATACAATATCCTATACATACACCTGCATATTTCTACAATCCTTATATCTAGTATAAATAATGTTTATATTCATTATTATCTTTAATTAATCATCCGCCCTTTTCCTTTCTATAGAGGTAAAATTCACCCAGAGAACAGAAATTTAAAAACCATCCAGGTTTCTTAAAAACAAGTGGTTATCTTCCATGACTTTGAATTTTTGAAAAGGCAAAAGCAAGGTATTCTAACACTGGCCAAGCTGACTCCACAGGTTCCATGCCCACATGTGCATTTGACTTATCAGTGCTTTTGAGCCAGACTGGGAACATACCTGTGATTTAATAAATTGGACGTGTTACTGATTGCACTGGGGGAAAATGCACCCACTGGGAACCGTAGGGTGTCTCAATAAGAAAGTGTTAGAAAGTACCTATTGTAGAACTTGGTCTTTAATCAGGTGATTTTAGGAAGGCCTAAGGAAATGAGGGTTTGTTCTAGACTGATTGTTGTTAGAAAGTGGGGCCAATTCTATGATTGGGTACTTTGTGGATACACAACCACATACTTAAGTAATTTAAAGTTTTCTTTTTTCTTAAAGATTTTATTTATTTTTTTGGCAGAGAGAGACACAGAGAGGGAACACAAGTAGGGGGAGTGGGAGAGAGAGAAGCAGGCTTCCCGCAGAGCAGGAAGCCTGATGTGGGTCTCGATCCAAGGACCCTGGAATCATGACCTGAGCTGAAGGCAGACGCTTAACAACTGAGCCACACAGGCGCCCCTACATTTTTTAACTATAAAGATTAAAAAAAAATTTTTTTAAAGATTTATTTGTTTGAGAGAGAGAGAGAGAGGGAGCGGAAGGGTCAGGGGGAGAGGGAGAGATAACCTGAAACAGACTCCATGCAGAGATGGAGCCCAGTACAGGGCTGGATCCCACAACCCCAAGATCATGACCTGAGCAGAAACCAAGGGTCAGATGTTCAACTGACTGCACCACCCAGGCACTCCTGAAGTTCTTAACAATAAAGCTTAAAATATAGTTTGTCAGTATATTAAATAAAGCAATATATGTAGTTTTAAATTTACTATGTGGATACACCCCAACAACTTTCTAAAATAAAGCTCTCTGTAATTTTTGTACCCACTAATATCAACTATGTATATTAATTATCTTTAATTGAAGAAATCATTCTTTTCTTTCTTTTTCTATAGACATAAGACATAAGTGACACCTAGAGGACAGAAAGTTAAAAGCCATCCAGGTAATTTCTTGAGCACTATTTCCTATTAACTAAAAATTTTGAAGAGGTAAGTACAAACATACAGTATTACCATCCAGAGGTATTTTAATTTTGCATATTTTAATTTTTGCATATTAATTGCATGTGTATTTTAATATTTTTGCATATTTTAAATCATTGGTATTTTAAGAAACAAGGAGGTCAATTAAAATTATGGTTTGTAAACAGTGTTTTATGTCTTCTTTTTTCTACAAGTAAGAATGTGCCTTTGAAATGAATGTGTTTTGCTGTCCTGGTGTTTATTTCAGTTTAAGGAGCAATAAGGACTTCCTTATGGAAGGAATGTCAGAGGCTGAGCCAGTTTGCATGAACATGAATTATTGGCAATACTACTTCTTGTTTGCCTAAACTGAGATGTACGTAAGAGTTCTGTGAGGAAAAAAACCCCAAAATTCAGGAACACATTTCATCTCAAGCTCTCTGTCTTCCTACGAATTACAAGGTAAGGATAATCTACACTGTAGCTGTGAAAACAAGCACATACTTACACATTGTTTTCACACTAACTTCTCATTGCTAATTAAGCCAATACATTTGAAAATTGTACGGACATGCAGTGAAGAGGAAACCAAGGTCAGAACCAAACATTCATCTCTAAAGAGAGTTCCTTTTTTATTATTTTGTTGTTGTTGTTGCTAGATTTATTTATTTGAGAGAGAGAGGAGGGGGAAGAGGGAGAGGGAGAGGGAGAGAATCTCAAGCAGACTCCCTACTGAGCACGGAGCTAGACTCAGGGCTCCATCCCATGACCCCGAGATAACAACCCCAAGGTCACAAGCTGAGCCGAAATAAAGAGTTGGATGCTCACCTGACAGAGCCACCCAGGCACCCCTCTAAAGAGAACTCTTAATGATGGTTAGAATTAATTGTTAGTGTTGAACCCATGTGCTACCTGAGGTAAATTGATGAGAACCACATGTTTGTCTCAACTGTTCTTTCTTATTTTGAGGTGGACCATATTAACACAAATCAGAACAGCACATTTGAAAACATGGGGGTAGAAGTGTAAGTTCAGAAGTATAGACAGTTCTCAAAAATACATTCTTATCATGAGTTACCGAGGAGTCTAGATGGAACTAGAGTATAAGTATATGAGATTTCTTATTCAGACTCATCTTGATTGCAAGGCTCGCGTCAGAGTCAGAGGTCATAACAGAGGTCAAGGTTAGTAGAAGGGTCAGTGTCAGGCTCTGATCAGGCTCAGGGTATTGAGTTACTATTTCATGACAGTAGGGAGTATCAAGCTCAGGATGAGGGTAGGGTTCAGGTCAGGGTCAGGATTATTTATGAGGGTAATAGCCAGGCTTTATGTCAGAAAAAGCATAATGGACAAGTGAAGGATGACCGTTAAGGGTCAGTGTCATGTTGAACATGAGCTTCATGGTCACAATAAGGGTCAGGATAAGTGTCAGGATCAGGGTCAAAATAGGATCACAGTCAGTGAAGGGTTTATTGTCATGGTGAGGGTCAAAGGACAGCCAGGTAGAGTGTCAGGGTTAGTGTCAGAGTGAAGGTAAAGTCAGAGTCAGGGTAAGGGTGAGTATTAGGGTGGGTGTCCAGGTGATAGTCAGGGTCAGGTCAAGAATCCAGGTTATTCTTATTTATTTATTTATTTATTTATTTATTTATTTATTTATTTATTTATTTATGAGAGACAGAAAGAGGGCACACATGCATGCACACACAAGTGGAGGGAGGGGTAGAGGAGGAGAGGCAGAGGGAAAGAGAATCTTAAGCATGCTCCACACCCAGTGTAAAGGTTGATATGGGACTTGATCTCATGACCCTGAGATCATGACCTGAACTGAAACCAAGAGTCAGATACTTAAACAACTGAGCCACCCAGGCACCCCAAAAATCAAGGTTACTTTTAGTGTCACTGTAAGAGTCAGGGTCAGAGTGAGGGCCAAGTAAGGGTCAAATTATGGGTGAAGATTAGTGTCAATTTCAGAAAGAAGGTGAATTTTAAAATCAAGGACAAGGCAAAATCTGGAGTCAATGTTTAGGAGAGAGTCAAGGTGAGGGTCAGGGTCATTCAGAATCAATGTGAAATAAGAGTCAAGGTGTAATCAGAGTCATGGTCAGACAGAGTTATAATCAGAATCAAGGTTGGGTAAAGGTCAGGTCCAAGGTGAGGATCAGCCTTTGTGTCAAGATCTGTGTATTGGTAAGGATCAGGGTCAGGTTGAATGTCAGTCAAGTAAGATAGAACAGGTGAAGAGGTCAGGGACATCAAGGCAATGTCAGGGTTAGAGCCAGACTGAGCATGAGGTCATGGAGAAGGTAAAGTTGAGGTTTAGTGTGAGGGTCTGATGCAACGTCCTGGTCAGGGTGGAGGTCAGATCATAATAAGGGTAAGGGTCATGTTGAGAGTCAGTGTCAAGTCACCTCAGGGTAAGGGTCAAGATCATGGTGATGATCAAGTTCAGATGAAGGTCAAAGTAAGAATCACAGTCAGGGAGAAGCTGAGGGTCAAAATGAGTATGATGGTCAGAGTGAAGGAAGAGTCAAGGTAAGGGTCAGTGTCAAAATGTGCCATTGTATAACCAAGAGTGTTAGTGTCAGGGTAAGGATGAGGTCCAGTTTCAGGATTGGCAACTGGGCAAAATGTGGGTCAAGATGAAGATGAAAGTCAACGAAAAGGAGTAGGACAAGTAAAAGATCACGCTATCACGCTAAAATTGAAGGTCATGGTCAAATGCAGAGTCAGGGACATAGTAAGGGTAAGGATGAAGTTATGGGTGTATGTGGTGGTCATTGCCAGGAAATTGGTGAGGAATAGGATCAGGGTGAAGGTGAAGATCAGGTGAATTTTAAGTCCAAGTACAAGGTCAGGATGAATGTGATAGTGAAGTTCTAAGTTAGGGTCAAGGTCACATGAGGTAATTGAGGTATTTGTGAAGATCTCTGGGAAGCTCAGGTGCACAGTGAGTATCAGAGTCAGAATCAAAGTAAAGGTCAGTGTAAGGGTAAGCATCAGGTACATAGTAAAGAATAAGGTGAGAATGAAAGTAAGGATGTTAGGGGCACCTGGGTGGCTCAGTCGTTAAGCGTCTGCCTTCGGCTCAGGTCATGATCCCAGGGTCCTGGAATCAAGCCCCGCATTGGGCTCCCTGCTCGGCGGGAAGCCTGCTTCTCCCACTACCATTCCCTCTGCTTGTGTTCCCTCTCTTGCTGTGTTTCTCTCTGTCAAATAAATAAAAATCTTTAAAAAAAAAAAAAGGTAAGGATGTTAGACTTAGGCCATGGTGAAGTTCAGGGTCAGATTTAATATAATGGTCACTGTCAAATTGTGTTATAATAAGAGTCAGTGTCATTGTGAGTGTAAGGGTCAGTATAAAGGGTTAGGGTTAGAATAAGTCTCAGGGTTAGCTTCAAGGTCAAATAAAGATCAGGTTGAGGGTCCCTGCAGTATCAGGGAGGATCAAGGTTATGGTTAGCTTCAGAGTAAGGATAAGAATGGGTTGGAATCATCAGCATGGGGGGCAACAGAATCAAGGTCAATGTGTGGGTTGGTTTCAGACTTAGATGAGGGTGAAGATAAGTGTCTGAGTTAGAGAAAGTAGGGGCCAGAGTCAGGGTGAGTATCAGAGTCAGTTTCATAGTCAGAGATAAGGTCAGTGTGAGGTTGAAGATTGAGGTCAGGGTCGAATACAAGATGAGAGGGAGATTCTGTGTTAGTGTTTGTAAAGGTTAAAGTGAGAGTAAAGGTTAAAGTTACAGAAATGGTGAGTTTGAGAGTGAAATTCGGGGAGAAGACCAGAGTCAGATTCATGGTGAAGATCAGGTCTGAGTCAGCATTAGGGTCAGAAGAAGGGTCAAGGGCAGGAGATGGATACAGATCAGGGTAGGGTCAGTTAAAGGGTTATTGTCAGTGTCAAGATAAGGGTGAGTGTATATTTCAGGGAAAGTGTCAGCTTGATAGTCAGTGTCAGGATCTGGTTGAGGGTCAAGATCAGAGGTGTCATGGTGACAGTCAACACGAAAGTTAGAGTTGGGTAAGGTTTAGAGTCAAGTTTAGGATTAGGATCCAGGTCAACATCAGAGTATTTTCAGGATAGGGTGATAACCAAGGTCATGTTCTGGACGTGGTCAGGGTTCAAGTTAATCTTCAAATGGGACCTGACACTCAGTATGCTTTTGAGTTTGAATCTTGCCATGTCTGTAAATATGACTCTTACCCAATTGTGATTCTCATCCTTATCAAGGCACTGCAGATTCACATGACCCCTCACCCTTGACATGAAGTTTAGACTCACCTTTTTTTAAAGATTTTATTTATTTGAGACAAACAGAGAGAGCCCCAGAGGGAAGGTGGGGAAGAAAGGGAGAGAGGGAGAAGGAGAAGCAGACTTCCTCACTGAGCAGGAGACCTGATTCTTACCCCACTTCTGATATTTAACCTCAACCTGACCCTGAACCTGACTCTGACCTTCACCAGAGGCTATCACCCTCACCTGACATTTATGTTGACCCTGACCTTGATTCTGACCTCCCTCTTACACTTTTTCTGACTTACTACTCTATACCTCACCCTCTGTCTAATCCTCACCTTCACTCTATAATGACCATCATGCTCCCTATGACCCTGACACTTCCCTGATCTCAAACTGACATATGCGTTCACATTGATTGTAAACCTGACTCCAACATTCAACTGACCCTGACACTAAGCCCAAGTTAGACCCTGATCCCCACATTCACAATACCGAGTCTGAATGTTACCCTACTCCTACTTTGACCCGGACTCTGACCCTGACACACTGTCCCTAATGCTCACACTTATCCTGACTGATTCCTACTCTTACACTGACCTTGTTCATGAAATAGACCTAGAACTTCACCTGATCTAATATTCACCCTGACACTGACCTTGACATTCAACTTTATCCTACCCTGAACCTGTCCTCACTCTGACCTACACCCTAGGTGAAAGTCAGACTCTGAATTGACTCTGAATCTCACTAGGTCCTAAACCTGACCCTTATAATGTTCCTGACTATGACCTTTATGCTAACCCTGGCATTCATGAAGACCCTGTGTAGACTCTGACCTTGAACCTGACACGGAACCTGACCTGACCCTGCTCTCAAATTGACTCTGACACTATCATTTTGATCCTGACCCTGAATCAGATTCTGAAATTGACCCTACCTTATCCCTGACCCTCTTATTCACCTTTAAAAGACCCCATTCTTCAAACTGACTCTGATTGTCACCCTAACACTCTCTGCCCTCCCCACTCATGAGAAGTTACCCTGAAATTGACCTTTAACCTGATTAATCCCTGGTTGACATCCTACACTTGGCTTTCAACTGTTCTTAATGTTTACACTTCTTTCCTTTTGGCCCTATCCTGAAACCTACCCTGTGCAGAGCTTAATCTAAGTTTTCACCTAATCTTTACCCTCAAACAATGTGAACCCACACCAGGATCCTTGCCCTTTCCCCTAACCTGATCTGACTCTCATCTTGACCCTCATCTGAATGTGACCCTGATCTTCTCCTCAAACCTCATAATCACCCTGACTTTCACCCTGAACCAGACCTTTCTGCTAACTCTGATTCTTATCCTCACCCTGAGCCTGGCCTGTACCCAATAGCCCCCCTACTCTGAATGTGATTTACCCTGTATACTACCTATACTAGCCTAATCCTGAACTTGACCCTGAAACTTACCTGACTGTAACCTTCCCCTCACCTTCAACCTGACCCTGACTCTTTCTTTCTTATGCAACCTGACAGTCAACCTGACCCCTTCCCTAAAATGTACACCCACTCTTACTTTGGTACTAACCATCATTTCTCTCTGATTCTGACAGTCCATTACACTTACTCTGACACCTTGACCTTCTCCTGAAATTCATCCCCATCCTTACCCTCACTATATTTACAATGTTGATTTTTCTTTTTTTTACAGCCTTGATCTTTACCCGCATATGTACACTGACCCAGAATCATCCCCTTCATCGCAAAATGTGCACTGGACCCTTGACCCTGAGATTCAACTTTATACATAACTTCTCTGTCACCATGAACCTGATATTGACCCTTACCGTCACCATGACTCTCAGATTACCCTCAGCCAGACCACTGCCTTTACCTTGTACTTAACTCTGACCTTCACTATGTTTTCTGAATCTTATTGTCATGTGGGCCTGACTCCGACCCTGAGGTTCATTTTGATACTTATTCTAACCCTTACCCTTATCTTTAAGTGGACATTGACTCTGAGGATTAGCTGACATTGTTAGTCACCTTACACTCACTCTGATCCTAACCCATATTCTTCCTGACTCTAACATTGAAAGTTTTCCCTGATCCTGACC
>CM053603.1:26563581-26579503 GCA_028646535.1 Procyon lotor
AACCTCATTCTTAATATATTTTTTTTAAGATTTATTGATTTATTTAAGAGAAAGGGAGAAGAGAGGGGTAGGAAGAGAGAGAGGATCTCAAACAGACTCTCGGGACATGGGGCTCGATCTCATGACTCTGAGATCACAACCTGAGCTGAAACCAAGGCACCCCCTCAATTTTATTCTGACCAGACCCTCACCTTCTTAGTGTCTCTGATATTTCACTTGACCGTGACTCACATTCTGATTCTCACTCTGGTATTCACTATGACCTTTAATCTGTGCTTAACTCTCATCCTCACTATGAACCTGACTTTGATTCTGAATCTGACATTAACACTTATTTTCAGAGTGAACCACTTTGACAGTGACCCTTGCCTTGATTCTTCCCTCACTCTGACCCTTACGTCATTTGGGTCCAGACCCTGTCCCTGACTGTGGTCTAACCTTACCCCTTTCTGAACTTGATCATTATTCTGATCTTGAGCCTGACCCTGGAGCTAACTTGACATTGACTCTCAAAGTGATACTTACCCTTACCATGACTCTGTCCTTTACCTTGACTGTGGCCCTGAATCAGACCCTATACCTGACCTTAATCTAATTTTGTTGTTGTTGTTTAAAGATTTTTATTTATTTATTTGAGAAAGAGCAAAAGAGAGAAAACAAGAGCAATAGGGATAAACGGAGGGAAAGAGAAAAGCAGACTCCATGCTGAGTGCAGAGCCTAAGGTAGGGGTCCATCTCACCACCCTGAGATCATGACCTGAGTGAAATCAAGAGTTGCACACTCAAACAAATGAGCCACCCAGGTGTCCCCCCTTACCCTGATCTTTATATTCATCCTCATTCTTCACATGACCCTTACCCTCAGATTTGACTCTGGCCCTGATGTAACCCTGACACTGCCTCTGAGTCCCCTACCCCTCCTATCATTCCCTGTACTTGACACTGGACTTGAATTTGCCTCTGATCATCACCCTGAACCTGGCTAGCACCCTGACTTTAACTGTGATGCTCACTCTGACCTTGACCCTACCCTCATCCTGAACCTGACTCTTACCTTTGCCTTGATTCTTACCATGACCCTGACCATGAACTAAATTATATATCAGCTTTTTACAGGGGCACTGAACATTACCATGACCCTCACCTGACTCTCTCACTGCTACTTGTCCTGAACTGTTATCCTGAGCCTGATCCTCATTCTCACTTTGACTCTGATCCTAACCCTTATCCTGATGCTCAAATTGACTTTGAATATCATCCACAGCTTAACTCTTATGTGACCCTTACTCTGACTTTGACTCTCACCATGACCCTGATAGAGACCTTGATCTTCAACCTGTTCTTGTCACGGACCATTACTCCAACACTGACCCTGAAATGTACAGTCACCCTAACCCTGACTATGACCTTCACCCTCATTTTGATGCTGATCTGGAACCTGTACCTGACCCTTCTTCACCTTCATCCTGGCACTAAAACCTTCACTGACCCACATCTTTTTTTTAAAGATTTTATTTATTTCTTTATTTGACAGAGAGAAGGAGATCACAAATAGACAGAGAGGCAGGCAGAGAGAGAGGGGGAAGCAGGCTCCCTGCCGAGCAGAGAGCCCAATGCGGGGCTTGATCCCAGGACCCTGAGATCACGACCTGAGCCGAAGGCATAGGCTTTAACCCACTGAGCCACCCAGGCACCCCTCACTGACCCACATCTTAATCCTGATAATGATCTTAACCCTTATCCTGATCCTCACCCTGACCCTGAATCTCACTGTTGCCATAACATTGACTCTCACCCCCAACTTTACCCTTTCACGACCCTGACCTTAACCTTACCCTCACCCTAAATCTGAGCTTCACTATCATCCTGAAGTAGATCCGGACCCTGTCTGGAGCCTCACAGTGATCCCAATCCTGACCTTCCTGCAACCACATCCTGAGCCTGACACAGATCATCACCACATTGAGTCTGAGGATGAAATTCAGTATACGTACATAATCTGGTTCCATCTACGTTTCTTATAACTTGTAATAAGGAAATACATTTGGGGGCACCTGGGTGGCTCAGTTAAGCATCTGCCTTCAACTCAGGTCATGATCTTGAAGTCCTGGGATCGAGCCCCGTGTCTCAGGCTCTCTGCTCATTGAGGAGTCTGCTTCTCCCTCTCTCTCTGCCTACTGCTGCCCCTACTCGCACTCTTACTCTGTCAGATAAATAAAATCTTGAAAAATAAATAAATACAGTGTAGATGAGGAAGTCCTATGGTCAGCCGCTGGCTAGCTGCTAAAGGGACCTGTTGAGCCTGGACTCGTGACCCCTGCCCGAATGGGCGGAAAGCGGGCGCTAGAGGATGGGCTCAACAAGGGGCCGTGAGGCCTGCTGGTCTGTGATTGGTCATACCTCCCTGAGGGACAAGCTGCACAGGTTGTGATTGTTTAGCTCATTAAACTGCAGCAATGCCTCTGAAGCATGTGCACGTGCTACTCGTAGTCTTACCCAGACTTCTTGGAGCCTGTGATGAGGGGAGCTTGTTTTGATGTGTTAAGAACAAATTCCTAGAACGTGTGACTCCCAGGTGTAATTGTTTTTTGGACTTGTTTTTCACACACCATATAAGAAGGTGCGCTCTTGAATAAAGCCGAGCACAGTCTGGTCATCATCCTTTGTGTTCCTCCCGCTCCCGTACTTTGTCTCTTTGTCTTTTTTTCCTCCTTCCCTTACCCTCAGTCCTGGTTCGAGATTGTCGCGCAGGCCGCGGCAAAGTCCTTTCAAACCAAGCAGATGAGGGCAGTAACTGATTCATAAACAAGAGCCTGTGTCTCTGATAATTTCTTACAAAAAAATAAATAAGGACATGCATTTGAAGACAATGTATAATTATCAACTTGCTTATACTTGTACTGATAATTTTCAAATATACTGCTTTGTTCAAGTTAAAATGGTCTAATACAATGAGGTTAAAAAAACAAGTATGGGGACTGTTACTGTTCTTATTTATTATTGTGGTAAATTAGCCCCACTTAAGGGTTAAGGCCTAGAGGGCTGAAAAATGCAAACTTTCCCAGGGTTCCAAAGTAATTCCAGTCCTCTAGGAGGGTCACCTGGCTGGCTAGGGGGACTATTGTCATGCTTCGCTCCACCTACTGCTCAAGGTCTTCACTCCCTTTTCCTGAGCAAGTGCTGGGTAGGCAGGTCAGCCTGCAGCACCACCCAGGCATCAAGGAAGGTAGGGTGACACAAGACACGGGACCTTAGTTTCTGGCTCATGGCTGGCAGCTACGAACCCAAATGTTATGCCCATTACAATGGGTCCTTTAGGATCCTTTTATTAATATAAAGATGATATGCTACTAATATACTTCCATAAGACTGATAATACACACATCAGTCATCTTAACAAGAGCAAAAGAGACCCTGACCCTGAATCTCACCACTGCCATAACATTGACTCTCACCCCCAACTTTACCCTTTCATGACCCTGACCTTAGCCTTACACACAAGGAAAAAAACCAACAAACCTGTACTTATGTTCTTAGGAGCTATTTTTAAAAATTGAAAAATTGACTTTATAGGTTCCAGAGCTATATATCTAATAAAATGAAATCAGGGATTACTTTTAGAACCTTCGAGAGTTCATATTTGATAAGTTTTCCAGTGAGAACTTTCCCATAAGAAAATGTCTCTGAACTAGTTTAGAGTCATTGGCATCGTGGGGGAAAATATCTTAAGACTACAGAATGCTTCCTATGTGCCAGAGACAGCCCAGAGACAGTCCAGGGTGCTATGACCACAAAGGGATTAGTATAATCATTAATGACAAAAGAGTCTGATATTGCCACTTCGTAGACAATAACCTCGCCTTTGACTGGAGCAGCCAATTGTCTAGGCAGAAGAAAAGTAGCTGATGATTCATTGTTATAATCATAATTTCCTGACTATACTCTTCTTGCTTTCTTACTAGAGGAAAATCAGAGCAGTAAGTAAAGCAAAACTCTGGATCTTAGGGGGAAAAGGAAGAAATGACCAGATTTATTTTTAAAAATAGAACATTTTCTTTTTCTTCTTCTTCTTCTTCTTTTTTTTTTTTTAAATAGAATGCTTTCTTGATCAAATAGAATCTGTTTTCAACTTGTGAAGTAGTGGATTATTTTTAGTCCTTCATTATAAATACCGTACCTCCACATTGTATGTAAGGAACTGATCTTGTCCTATTTTCAGGTTGTAAGCTCTGTCATCAATATCATGAATGAATATTTCTTTTTTTAATAATTTTTTAAAGATTTTATTTCTTTGACAGAAAGAGAGAGAGAGAAAGATATCACAAGGTGGCAGAGAGGCAGGCAGAGAGAGGGGGAAGCAGGCTCCCCGCCAAGCAGAGAGCCTGATGCAGGGCTCGATCCCAGGACCCTGAGATCAGGACCTGAGCTGAAGGCAGAGGCTTTAACCCACTGAGCCCTCAGGCGCCCCATGAATATTTCTTATGTAGCCACAGGTACCATATCTGGTACCTGTGGACAAGGCAGGGGGGCTCTACTATTAAAGCATCAAAACTTAAGAAACACAGCCCATATTGTCCACTATGCAGCAGAGTAAAAACAGAAGCAAATAATAACTGCTGTAAAGCTATGAGCTTCCTATAAAAGCTTATTTGAGGAAGGAGAAGAGGCACCTGACTAGCTCAGTAGGAAGAACAGGTGACTCTTGATCTTAGGGTTGTAAGTTCAAGCCCCACATTGTGTGTAGAAATTACTTAAAAGTAAAATCTTGAAAGAAAGAAAGAAAGAAAGAAAGAAAGAAAGAAAGAAAGAAAGAAAGAAAGAAAGAAAGAAAGAAAGAAAGAAAGAAAGAAGGAAGGAAAAGGAAAGGAAGAAAAGGAAAGAAGGAAGGAAGGAAAGAGGGAAAGAAAGAACTGGCTAAGTTTGCTTCAATAAATGTATTCAAGCGTCCCAAACTTGCTAGACCCCCAGAAACACCCCAGAACCTTCTTCTGTCAGGAGTCCCACAGTCCTTCCTCTCAAAGTTCTAATTTCACCCCATGTGATTGTACATATCATCAGGCTTCAGAAAAACCATTAAGACATCGTGTTTTGAGAAGAGAAAAGATACAAATGAAAAGTAGACTATTGCTAAGTTAGCTGGCCTTTTCATCTTTCTTTCTTTCGAGAAAGAGAGCACAGGAGAGGGGCAGAAGGAGAGAGAGAATCCCAAGCAGGCTTCACACCAAAAGCAGAGCCCACTTGGGGCTTGATCTCATGACCCTGAGATCATGACCTGAGCTGAAATCAAGAGTAGGTAGCTTAACTGACTCAGCTACCCAGGAGCCCCATCTGGCTTTTTCACTTAAGTAATTTTAGCATTGGGCGCCTGGGTGGCTCAGTGGATTAAAGCCTCTGCCTTTGGTTCAGGTCATGTTCTCAGGGTCCTGGGATCAAGTCCCACATCGGGCTCTCTGCTCAGTAGGGAGCCTGCTTCCCCCTCTCTCTCTGCCTGCCTCTCTGCCTACTTGTAATCTCTCTCTCTGTCAAATATATAAAATCTTTTAAAAAAAGAATTTTAGGGGCGCCTGGGTGGCTCAGTCGTTAAGCGTCTGCCTTCGGCTCAGGTCATGATCCCAGGGTCCTGGGATCGAGCCCCGCATCGGGCTCCCTGCTCGGCAGGAAGCCTGCTTCTCCCGCTACCATTCCCTCTGCTTGTGTTCCCTCTCACGCTGTGTTTCTCCCTGTCAAATAAATAAAATCTTTAAAAATAATAATAATAATTTTAATGTTAAGTATTTGAGTGGCAATCCTGAAACTTCTACATCATTCAGTTTCTAACAGTTGACCATAAAAAAGTTAGTGCAATATTTTTCTTTGTTCAAGACCAAATTTGTTCAAATTTAAATTTACAGTTAAAAAATTATATATTAAATTGTATTTAACTAAATAACATAATAGTGGATGTCTCCTTAGATGGCTTAATTCTATAGAAGTCTTACAATACAATTCATAAAGATTTAGTATGTTAACTAAACTGTGATTTTCAGATTCTTTTTTTTTTTTTTTTTTTTTTAAAGATTTTATTTATTTGACAGAGAGAAACACAGCGAGAGAGGGAACACAAGCAGAGGGAATGGCAGCGGGAGAAGCAGGCTCCCTGCCGCGCAGAGAGCCCGATGCGGGGCTCGATCCCAGGACCCCGGGATCTGACCCGGGCCGAAGGCAGACGCTTAACGACTGAGCCACCCAGGCGCCCCTGATTTTCAGATTCTTAACTAACTTTAAAAGCTTAACTAACAAATAATTTAATAATATTTAATGTTTAATTAATCTTTAAATGCATGAAATATTTTTTGAAGATTTTATTTATTTGTTTGACAGAGACAAAGCAAGAGAGGGAACACACGCTGGGGGAGGGGAAGAGGGAGAAGCAGGCTTCCTGTTGAGTGGGGAGCCTGATATGAGGCTCATTTTGATCCCATGACCCTGGGATCATGACCTGAGCCGAAGGCAGATGCTCAACAATTGAGCCACCCAGGTGTCCCTGCATGAATTTTTCTAAAATAAAAAAATGCAAAGAATGCTGAAATAGATATTATTTCATACATTAATTATAATCATAATTAAATAGAATTTTAATTTCTCTTTATTTCTTAAAATGTCAGTAGATAAATAAAATATGAAAATTCCTTTGGATGCTAATATATATAATTGTTTTTGCCTTTTTAAAATTGTAAAATAGTAGGAGATAAGTGCTCATAAAACGTTGCCAGGATAAATTTTTTTAAATTTAATTTATTTAAGCTAAAAGAACCAAACACCACTCATCTATTTCTCTCATCACCCCAAACCCCTACCTCTGGCAACAACTGACTTGTTCTCTGTATCTATGAGTTCAGTGTGTGTGTGTGTGTGTGTGTGTGCGTGTGTGTGTGTATTTAACTATTCATATCATTTATTTATTTATATATGTGAAGATTCAATATATAAGAAAGATTATACAGTATTTGTCTGTCTTTGTCTGACTTATTTCACTTAGCATAATGCCCTCAAGACCCATCTTTGTCACAAATGGCAAGATTTTATTTTTTTTATGGTTGAATAGCATTCATAGTATAAATTACACCACGATTTCTTTTTTTTTTTTTTAAAGATTTTATTTGCTTTTTTGACAGAGAGGCAGGCAGAGGGAGAGGGGGAAGCAGGCTCCCCGCTGAGCAGAGAGCCCCATGTGAGGCTCAATCCCAGGACCCTGAGACCATGACCTGAGTCAAAGGCAGAGGCTTAACCCGCTGAGCCACCCAGGCGCCCCACGATTTCTTTATCCATTTATCTATCAATGGACATTTACTTTTATTTATTTTTAAATATTTTATTTTTTATTTATTTGAGAGAGAAAGTGAGAGTGAGAGAGCATGCACGGGGGAGGGGTTTTGGAGAAGGAGAGGGAGAGGCAGGCAGAGTCCCTTGCTGAGCAGGGACTCCGATTTGGGGCTGGATCCCAGGACCCTGAGATCATGACCTGAGCCGAACAGAGACTCGTAACCAACTGAGTCACCCAGGCGCCCCGATCAACAGACATTTCTGTTCTATCGATATCTTGGCTATTGTAAATAATGCTGCCATGAACGCAGGGTGTGTATATCTTTCTCCTTTCCTCCTTCTGGGGGTGCATATATCTTTTCAAATTAGTGTTTTAATTTTCCTCAGTAAATACCCAGAAGTGGAATTCCTGGATCATAGGGTAGCTCTAATTTTAATTTTTGAGGAACCTCCGACCTGTGTTCCCCAGGCGCTGCACCAGTTTGCATTCCCACCAACGGTGCATAAGGGTTCCCTTTTCTCCACATCCTCGTCAACACTTATTTTTTAGTTTTTTGGATACTAGCCATTCTGACAGCTGCGAGGTGACACCTCACTGTGGGTTTTTAAAAATTTTATTTATTTTTTGGGAGGGGAAGGGCAACAGAAGAGTGTCAAGCGACTCATGCTGAGCCCAGAGCCTGGGGGCGGGGCTCCATCCCAGGACCCTGAGATCACAACCTAAGCAGAAACCAGAAGTCAGACACTTAACTGACTGCACCCCCCGGGCACCCCTCCTCATTGTGATTTTGGTCTTGGTTTCCCTGGATATTAATGATGTAGAGCATCTTTTCACATACCTGTTTGACATCCATAGTCTTCTTTTAAAAGTGTTTGTTCACATCTTCTGACCATTGTTCAATTAGGTTGTTTGTTTTTTTGCTATTGAGTTATCTGAGGTCTTTATATACTTTGGATATCAGTCCCTCATCAGATATTTGGTTTAAAATTTTTAAAATTTAAATTTAAATTAATTATTAATAAATGTTAATAAATTATTAATTTAATTTAATTTAAATTTAATGTAGTTAACATATAGTGTATTATTAGTTTAAGGGGTAGAATTCAGCAATTCATCAGTTGTGTATAACACCCAGTGCTCATTACATCACATGCCCTCCTTAATGTCCATCACTCAGTTACCCCATCTCCCCACCCATCTCCCTTCCAGCAACCTTTAGTTTGTTTGCTAGAGTTCATCATGTCTTATGGTTTGCCTCCCTCTGTTTTTGTCTTATTTTATTTTCACTTCCCTTCTCCTATGTTCATTTGTTTTGTTTCTTTAATTCTACATATGAGTGAAATCATATGGTATTTGTCTTTCTCTGACTGACTTATTTTGCTTTCAAAATACCTTCTAGTTCTATCTACATTGTTGCAAATGGCACAATTTCATTCCTTTTTATGGCTGAGTAATATTCCATTGTATACACATACCACATCTTTTTCATCCATCTGTCAATGGACATCTGGGCTCTTTCCATATTTCAGCTATTGTGGGCATTGCTGCTATAAACATTGGGGTGCAGGTGTCCCTTCAAATCACTATTTTCCTATCCTTTAAATAAATACTGAGTTGTGCAATTGCCGGGTCATGGCGTAGTTCTATTTTTAACTTTTCGAGCAACCTCCATACTGTTTTCCAGAGTAGCTGTACCAGTTTGCATTCCCACCAACAGTGTAAGAGGGTCCCTTAATATCTTCTCCCATTCAGTAGGTTGCCTTTCCATTTTGTTGATGGTTTTCTTTGCTGCAAAGAAGACTTTTTGTTTGAGGTAGTTCTATTCATTTATTTTTGCTTTTGGTGTCAGATTTTAAAAAATCATTGCCAAGACCTATGTCAAACATGCCTATATTTCTTCTAGGAGTTTCGTGGTTTCAGGTCTTATGTTCAAATCTTTAATCCATTTTGAGTTAATTTTTGGGTAGGGTGTAATGTAGGGCTCCAGTTTCATTCTTTCGCATGCAGCTGTCCAGTTTCCCCAACACCATCTACTGAAGGGACTGCCTCTCTTTCCCCATTGTGTAGAGTTGCCTCCCTTCTTGAATGTGTGTGCATGGGTTCATTTTTGGGCTTCCTCTTCTGTTCCATTGATCTATGTGTCTGTTTTTATGACAATCTCACACTGTTTTTATTGCTATAGCTTTGTAATTTAGTTCAAAATCAGGGACCAGGACGGATTTTAACTTTCTGTCTCCTGGGCGTCTCTTATGTCTAGAGAAAAGAAAGAAAAGGTTTATTGCTTTAAAGATGGCAGTTACTCACAGTGACATTCATACAAGTAATTGACGACTTGGAGAGCATCTGGCTCAGCAGTTCCACAGTGGATCGCTTACGCTCAAAGGTTGGCTTGGTCAGCTCAGACTCTAGTGATCCATACTATTACTCTGAGTTCACCTGTTTATGATTCCACATCCCTCACTATACTGGAGCATGAGAGTGACAGAGAATGACACCCAATCATGAGTGATCCCCACATCTAATTTAGAACCTGGCACATAGCAGTCATCCAGCATGTTGGAAAGAAGCGGGAAGAATACTCTACCTAGTTTATTTCCCTTGTTCCCCTCTATCTGAGTTTTTGTAAAAAATGAGATAATTCACTTAATGATGTAGTGCTAGAGTTCCTGGCCTTACAGTGGGAAGTTTTCATGAAAATATCAAGAAGAGTTATCTGATGGAGTTTGTGGCCAAAAATACCCATACTCTTTACTCCAGGAGGTTCATCCTGTTGGGTTTTCAGAGTTTTCTGTTGTCACAAGCACTTATTAAAATGACGATAGCCTAGGACAGGCTAGGATATTGTCTGTTTTGTTCACCTTTCTATCATGCCATCAAGGCTGTTGTGTTTCATCACTATTTTCCTTGTCCGACCAGTGACTAGAATGCAGTAGGAGTTCAGTAGAGATTACTTGAAGCGATGACTTTCTTGTACCAACTCTGGTTGCTGCTGGCTGCTGGCTGCAGCTTGTTAAGGCGTGTATGGTCTTTCAGCAATAGATCAGTGATGTCTGCCGTGTGCACAGGAATACCCAGTAAGGGCTTTTGTAATGTTTACCATGAATGGGTTAAACAACTCTTCTTGACTTAGCTGTCAGCTAGCACTTTTTATTCCCCCAGCCAACAATTAGACAATTGACTGCAAAGAGGAAGACAATGGTACTTGAAGGTGGGAAAGGGTATTGACCAGGAGGACTAAAAGGGCTTGAGATGGAAATGAGAATTCTGGAAAACAGATTCTGCAGTTTCAGTATTTAGCTCAGTACCTTGGTGGAAAAGCAACAATTTCAGGGTTTTTTGTTTTGTTTTGTTTTTATTTGCTAATTTTTTGGCTCTTTGTTTTAGTTTTCCTGCAAATTAAAAGGTTAGGTTGTGCAATGCAACAATGTTTTAACATTTTACTAATTGAATGAAGCTAGCGATGTGCAACCAGAGTTTTTCCTGTTTATTTACAGAGGTCGTGCCTGCACTATGTTAATTTCACACTCTTTGCACATGTAGTCCTCCTGGCATTAGAGAGAGAGAGAGAGACAAAGCATTGTTGAGGTTCAGAGATAAAGGAATGATTTCAAGGAACAAAGACACGGATTTCTAATTCCTCATCCCCAGAGTCTCATATCTTTCTCTGGGTAGGAAGCAGATGTACTCATAATTTTTCTAAAGCTAGATTATCCCTATGCTTTGTGTCCAAAATCAGAATGGGAGTATTTGCAGGTTTTTTATTAAGAGCTTGAAGAGAATTTGAGGTGTGGAGGAGACATTTTATTGCATAAACACAAAGGTTCTTAAACTTCCCCCTCTCGAAATGACAATGTGAATTCCGGCACTGCTATATAAAGCCACACTAATCTGCATCTGGAATGGAGCAGGCTTTAATGAGTTTGCGAGGGACAGTTGAGTTTTCCATCACTTCACGTTGTCACACAGGCAGTTTGAGGTATTAGAACTTACTGCTTAGCCCGTTCTTCTTGCTTCCCATCTTCCTGATCAGTGGAGGCAGTCCACAGCCCTGTGCAAGAATTATTCACTCATTCACTCAATAAATATGTAGTGCTGGGTCAGGCATGCAAGTTACAAAATCAACCTAAGGTAATTTGTTTCTAAGATCATCTGTCTTAATTTGGGTTTCTTCTAAAAGAGACCTTGAATCAGAGACTTGGGTTCACGTAGCTTTTTTGGGAGAACCAGTTTCTGGAAGCACAAAAAAGAGAAAAAAGCGATACGGGAAAGGACAAAAAGTTACAAGGTATACATAAAATAGCAGGTTAGTGCGGCAGCCAAGTAGGGCTTAAATCTCCTGGGGAATCTCTGAGAGAGTGTGGAACATGCAAAACATTTCCCCATCTGAACAAAGGCTGGGGCATTCCTTTATCTTTTTATCTTGGTCATGCCTGCAAAGCTCCTATGGTGCTGAAGAGAGGACTCAGGTAGATGATGAGAGACGGTGATTCCTGAGTTGGTATGTTGTCAGGGACTGTTGACCATAGCTGCAGGTGAACTCAGATGAACCAAGGACAGATGGGACAGTGCATCAGTAGCATTGACTATGAAATCCTTGCTCTTTGTACTCCAAGTCAGGGTCCATGTTGGAACGAACAAACTTAGGACAGAGGTACACCGGTGCTGGCACGTATGGTTGTATAGGTTGTGCACTGCACAACTCACAGGGGTTGGCACTTCTATAGAATGCAGGGTAATTTTTGTCCCCCAGAGCTGGACAATGAAAAAAATCTGTAAGACATTCACATTAATTACATTGTAATTGACATCCCTTGGAACCATGTACACAATCTGCAAAACTATCTATGTTTCTCTTACCAGAAAATCTTCCTAGGACGGGTAGCTGTTATTTTTGAAAGAATGAACAAATTATTATAAAGCATTATAAAGAGGACATTTCTGAATAAAATAGACTTCACTTAATATATTTGCAGCAGCCCAGCAGTAGTTAATTTCCAAATGACAATTAGACTCCGGAGACCTAGTAGGCTTTAAGTTAGTACCATCTTTGCTTAGCTGTTAAAGTTAGTGGATATAGGGCTGCATGCACAGAGACCATGCCTCATTGGGAAGCCCAACTGCTACTCAGATTCCCAGCTTTGTGGCCTCTCTCACCTACATGGGACACGGATAGCTGCCACATACACGAGATACAAGTGTGTCACCTTAGCACAGAGGGGGTGCAGCCTCAGTTTTCCACCAATCCTTGAGACCACTCTAGTTCAAGTCTCTTTCATTCTCAGCATGGTCCCAACGGTTAGAGGCTTTACCGCAAATGAGGCAGATACAACCTTCCCCATGTATCTTAATTTGTCATTTGTAATGAGACAATACTAGGAGAAGACACACTCCGAGTTTGTTTTAAAAGTACATCTGGGGTCAGCCCCAGGTGTGATGTTAACATTGTACTGGAAATACTCTACATGATTCTTTGATAAATAAAAACACAGTGCACAGAAAACAATTGCCCTCATCTCCAAATTCCTGCCCGAAGCAATTGACATATGCTGTGAACTTTCATGTAAACAAATGCATAGTTAAAACCAAGTTGCCTTTTTTTTTCTAATTACAAATGAGTCTCATTATTAATTGTAGAGTATTTGGGAAAGAAGATAGGCACACAATATGGATTTTAGAAATATTTCTCAAATTAATTTTCAATCTTGATCCTAAGTCCTGTCCCAGTTTTCTTGTCTAAGTGATATCTAGAGGATTGATTAATTAATTAATTAATTAATGAGATAGAGACAGAGAGATTGAGTGGGAGGGAGGAGCAGAGGAGGGAGAGGGACAAGTAGACTCTGTGCTGAGCACGGAACCTGACATGGGACTCAATCTCATGATCCTGAGCTGAAACCAAGAGTCGGATAACTAACCGACTGAGTCACCCAGCACCCCGGATGTTGAGGAGAAACAGAGGCAGAGAAGGATAGCGCAATTGATCATCTATTATTTTTTTTTAAGATTTTATTTATTTATTTGAGAGAAAGAGTAAGAGAGAGAGCACGAGAGGAGGGAGGGTCTGAGAAAGAAGCAAGCTTCCCACTGAGCAGGGATCCCAGGAGTCTGGGATCATCACCCAAGCCAAAGGCAGATGCTTAACCAACCGAGTCCCCCAGGAATCCCTGATCAGCTATTATTGCTATTTTCCATTGTTAAAGCAGATGCTGTATCAACACGACAGAAATAGTTTTGCCTGGTTTCCATGAACCAAAAATTCATTCATTGTAAGCATGAAGTAAGCTTACTATGGGTATTTGTATAAGCCCAAGAAGGTTCTCTGAGGGCTTACTGACAGTAACTTATGTATTGCACAGGGTAAGTATAATTGAAACACTGTGGGAAAATTACTTCTAAGGGATTAGTTCATGGTATTCTTTCACATTTGAGAATTATTTTTAATCATTTTTTCCCCAGATTTACTAAGACAAAAATCTAGTTCTTTGATCTTCTCATTGCTGCAGGCTACACAGAGTGTTACCAGCTGTTGTGAAATAGCCAATCTGTCGTCTACAAGGTCACGACAAAACTGACTTCCCGTTGCCCTGGTTGGATTCACCTGTGTTTCTGAGGAAGCTCATTTCTTGAAGGGAAATCCTGGCGGGGAAATGGCAACGAACTCTGGCAGAGGTGGGGATCAGGGAAATCAGGACGGAGATTTCTCCGTGGGTGCCACGTGTTCTCTTGCCAGGAACACAGACTCCAAAGTGACATCCTTTGTTTTCCAACTGTCTGAAATACAGGAGGAATAGTTCTCCGGGGGAAAGGGCAGCCTGAAGATTTCCATAGCATTACTCATTCTCCAGTATCGGTCTCCAGGAATGGTGGATGCCTACTGACTGTTCTTTTTTTTTTTTTTTTTTAAGATTTCATTTATTTTTTTGAGAGAGAGAGAGAGAGAGAGAAAATGAGAGAGTGTGAGCACGAGCAGGAGGAACAGAGGAAGAAGGAGAAGCAGGCTCCCTACCAAGCAGAGGGCATGACATGGGGCTCGATCCCAGGACCCTGAGATCATGACCTGAGCCAAAGGCAGATGCTTAACCCACTGAGCCACCCAGGTGCCTCCCTACTGTCCCTTCTTAAAGCATGTCTGCTTTGTTACTGCTTTGTTACTGAGCCAAAGATGCACTTGTGTCAGATAATTTCCTTCATTCCTTTCCTCCTGTCCTCTCTATCTTCCCTTCATTCCGATATTTGAGCTCAATTATGTGTCTGACACTGAGTACACAGTAGTGAACCTGATAAACATCGTTCCTGTATTAATGGATCTTATAGTCTAGTGTGGGAGAAAGACGTTAAATGGGCACACAAACACAGAATTACAAGTTGTGACAAGTGCTGAGGAAAAATTGTGATGGTATGGGAGAAAACTCTTGGAAGCTGGGGGGTGGGAAGGAGAAGACAATCTCTAAGGAAACCATATTCCCCCCTCAGGGAAGGCCACGTAAGAAGGAGAAATCTAGGTTTGGGGGGGGTTAGGCATGTGCAAAGGGCCTGAGACTGAAGGACAAGCTTGACTCATCTGAGGCACCCAAAGCCCCTATTGTTGCTAAAGCTTCATTAGCAGAGAAGGATGGCTGGCAGGTCATGAAGTTGAAACACTAATTCAGGGACAGATCAGTCAGGCTCAAGGGAAAAATGCAGAATGTCTGTTGAGAAATAAAACTTGCAAGAGGAACGAAAATAAGAATCAACCAAGGATGTGGAGCAGCACCTGACTGACACATTGCTCTGTAGGTGGTAATTATTTGTAATTATTACTTGTAATTATTTGGGGGAACTTTGGCCATTTTGCAAAGTTAGCAGCGTTGCACCTGAGAAATGACAAAGGTATAAGCTCACTTTTTTCATGAGTCTTTGAACTCTAAACAGGTTCACCTAGGAAAGGTCTAAAAGATTAACGTTTGGTGTATTCTTAAGCCCCACATGTTCATTTAGGACTCGCTGCTAGCTCGGAAGAATAAAGGTTGTGCCCTTTGGAATGCAGGACTGCTGCTCGTTTGGCAGATGAGAGTAAGTAAAAAGACCACAGTGCCATAGAGCTCTTTGGAAAGTTCGCAGTGGGGAAGGTAGAAGGTATAAAACAGCAAACTGAGTCAGGAGAGGCACGGCACGATGGAATTGGTGAATGGAAATTTGAAATAATAAATACTGTTCTTTAAACATTTTCCGTATCAGCAATCGATCGGGGGGCTCTGTGTTATGGGAAAGAGAGCGCACCCCTCACTGCCCTTTCCCCCTCCTTCCCCTCAGCGACTCTGACCCATGAGGCAAAATGGCAAGGAAGGGGTGGGGAGAACTCCGGGTATGGGTTGATTAAAGACTGTTGTGCGTCAACTTTTTTGGTAAGACTGAGTTGCCTTTCATCTTTGAAATGGCATCTATGAAATGTATTCCACCTCCTGCCACTAAGTGTCTTGCTTATGGTGGTGAAATATACACGGGGCGCCTGGGTGGCTCAGTCGTTAAGCGTCTGCCTTCGGCTCAGGTCATGATCCCAGGGTCTTGGGATCGAGCCCCACATCGGGCTCTCTGTTCAGCGGGGAGCCTGCTTCTCCCGCTCCCATTCCCTCTGCTTGT